>CM037073.1:58876642-59437561 GCA_020882685.1 Aphelinus atriplicis | reverse complement strand
ATTCTTTCTAAATAGATCATAAGATCAGGGGAAGTGAAAAAGTTGTCAAAAGTTACGTGATATTTTAGCAAATTTTCTTTCGAACAAGTCAAAAGTAGGTTTTCAAGCATTTTCAAAACAATTCATGATCCCAAAGAAATTGATTGCAGAGCTACAGGATTCATTTCATTTACTGAAGCACCTGTATAAATATCGACGTCATAAATGTATCCTTCATCAGAACACAAAGCCCACTGTTTGATTCCAAACCTTATGGGTTTATTTCAAATATATTGTTTTACTCCAAATCTTCCGAAATACTCAACCATGACCTCATCAACTGGAATATTATATTCAAAGAAACCGAATTGAGTAATATTTTTCCGGAATAAATTGTACAATGTTCTTACTTTCCATACTTTATCTTTTTCATCACGATCACAGGCTTTATAAAGTTCTAATTTCTGTTTTATTCCGTAAAATCTGTTTCTTGTCACGAGTGATTGTATTACAGGGCAACATAAGATGCTTCTTGTCGACCAGTAGTCTCTCTGGCTTTTACGACAGTTTACTATTGATATAATTATGACTGTTAAAAATTTATCGAAGTCTTCACAAGACAAATCAAAGAGGTTTTCTTTACATGCTTCAATAATATGAAGCTTCATTTCAGTGGAACAGAGAAGATGAAAAAGTTCTAATGAATTTTTGGGAAAAATATGTTTTATTGGATCTAAGTTACATGTAACATCATCAATCATCGAGTTACATTGTACATTTTCATCATCTCTCCAATCATATTCATGATTTGGCTCGAGTAGTTTTTGAGAGTCAGCATACGAGCTTCGTATATGTTCGTATGAGCCGTTCGGAAGCTGCGATTCCGGTAACGCTTCTTCGGCACAATCTGAATCGTTGTCAGAACCTGAATCTACCGTCGGTACAGAAGCAATATCACAGTGTTGATCATAAGACGTGTCATCTTCGACAACGAAATCGACCAAATCTCGGACTCGAAAGCGAGACTTTCGAGCCATATTCGATTGATTGGGAAAATACCAAAAATAATGGACAATACATCAGCAATAAAACCCCTATTATTATAAGCGAAGGAACAATATTCATTTAGCGAGTAACAAATAATGAGTTTTTCCACCTGTCGGATTTGATGGAACCAATTATACTATGATTTAGATTTCCATAACGCGATTACAAGAGAAATAAGCCTCAAATCAAAAGAATGTATTCTACCTTTTTTTCTTGGTTTTTTCTCTAGAATCGATTGGCACCCTTAGTTTTCCGAATTTACGACTTTGGGTGCAATTGTTTAGATAATTATTGTTTAAACGTTCAATTTTGAAAAAAGAAAAAATAGGGTTATTTTCTGTTTCAAAAAAGCACGCGATCTCGCAATCAGTTTCCATCCCATAGTGATAGCGTAGGCATTGGCCGAAGCCACTTTTTGTCTGTTTTACTGAATTCCAATTGTTTATAACGCGATTGCCAAAAAATAAGCCTCAAATCAGAAAAATGTATTCTACATTTTTTTCTCGTTCTTGCAATACAATCGGAAAACATCCGATTGTATTGCCCAAACGAGATCACATAACTCAATCAATTATAGAAGATGAGCATAAAATAAACTATCACTGCGGCCCTCACGCTACGCTAAATTCTGTGCGCACCCAGTATTGGCCCATCAATGGACTCAGTGCCGTAAAATATGTCCTGAAAAATTGCGTCAAGTGTTTCAGACACCATCCTATCGAACAAAATCATTTAATGGGAGATTTGCCCAATTGTCGCGTGACGCCGGCCCGACCATTTCTACGAACAGGCGTAGACTTTTGCGGCCCTTTTCAAATGAAAGAAAAGAAATTTCGTAATCGCGGCAAGACCAAAGTATATGCGTGTGTATTTGTATGCTTCGTTACAAAAGCCATTCATATTGAACTAATTACCGATCTCACATCTGATGCATTCTTGGCTGGCTTGAAGCGATTTTTTGCGCGAAGAGGATGTTCCTCTGATTTATACTCAGATAACGCTACTAATTTCGTGGACGCAAAGAACAAATTGCAGAAAGTTCAATCATTGCTAGAATCACAAACCGATAATGATAAAATCACCCGATCGTTGACACGTTTGGGGGTACAATGGCAATCCAGGTACAGTATGATCAAACAGAGTGAAAAATCGAATTTAAATACCGAAAAAATCAGAACGGGGCACGTGTATTTGTTTTCATGATGAGAATTCAAAATTAAATCATATTACGGTCATGGATCCTAAGCCAGTATCTATTCTACCTACAAAATTCGGTGTTGAGCCGAATGTTACAATGCAAAGATACTGTGAAAAACAGAAACGGAAGGTTTTATTTCCTCAAGCATTTTCTGCATATAATGGATACATGGGTGGCGTCGATTATCACGATCAGCATTGTAATGCACTCATGCCCTTCATTCGGAGTAAAAATCACACGATAACTATTGGTTTACTACGCAGATGTAGTATGAATGATTGTCGAACAAGAACAAATCGAATATGCCAAGAATGCAAGATAAATATATGCAAAGTACACAATGGAGAGCACAAGAGAAGGAGAAGGAATTAGCAGTGATACTGCACAAAAGACAATTTTGAATCGACTTCCCTGATATCACTGGATTCCATTTGTATATAACGTGATTGTAAGAGACACGAGTCTCGAATCAAAAAAATGTATTCTTACTTTTCTTCTCGGATTTTGTTCTATAATCGATTGGCACCATTAGTTTTCCGAATTTACGACTTTGTGTGCGATTTGTTTGAATAATTATTGTTTAAACATTGAATTTTGGAAAAAAAAAATAGACAAAAATAGAGGTACTTTTTTTCAAAAAAGCACGCGATCCCGCAATCAGTTCTCATGCTATGGTGATAGCGTAGGCATGGGCCGAAGCCACTTTTTGTCGGTTTTACTGAATTCCAATCGTTTATAACGCGATTGCCAAAAGAATAAGCCTCAAATCAAAAGAATATATTTTACATTTTTTTCTTGGTTTTCTCTAGAATCGATTGGCATTATGAGTTTTTCGAATTTACGGCTTTGGGTGCAATTTGTTTGAATAATTATTTTGATTAAACATTGAATTTTGAAAAAAGAAAAAATAGGGGTATTTCTTTTCCAAAAAAACACGCGATCCCACGATCAGTTTTCATCCCATGGTGATAGCGTAGGCATGGGCCAAAGCCACTTTTTGGTCGGTTTCACTGAATTCCAATTGTTTATAACGCGATCGCAAAAAAAATAAGCCTCAAATCAAAAAAATGTATTCCACCTTTTTTCCTTGGTTTTTCCTCTAGAGTCGATTGGCACCATCAATTTTTCGAATTTACGACTTTGGATGCAATTTGTTCAAATAATTATTGTTTATACAACGGAAATGGAAAAAGAAAAAATACGGGTATTTTTTATTCAAAAAAGCACGCAAGCCAATAATTAGTTTCATGGTATCTCTACTGGTCTGGCCATGGGCTTTAATGGGTTAATCCATTGCAATATTATAGTTGAGTCGGACCATAAATATATTTCATTGATTCGTTTACACATGGCTCTTAAGGATGTTCTGGCTACAAATGAAAATAGTGATGAATACTTGAAATTTCGTACATTAGCATATTTTGTGATATAAAAGTTGTAGCCAAAATTTGAGAGAGCCTGGTTGTCTGGTTAAAAAGATATGAGCACTTCGATTTACATGCACTCCAACGGAGTTTCGTGAAATTCGAGCATTTCCATATTCTAATCTATGTGAAAAGTATGGAAAGAATAGTGAGAATCTAAAGAAATTTTTAGAAACGAGAGAATAATATCCAATAATTAGATATATGCGAATACCATATGCCTGGGTTGGTTGTGGAACAAGTTATCAATGGTTTTTCATCCTCCCAGTGAGAGATAAGTCATAACTTGAAGGATAATCAGATTCAAAAGTTTAAGACGTGCTTATAAAAACGAGCTCAAATGTGATGTTACGCTGCTTAAAATCCTCCATACAACTATGGATACGGTTATTCATATCACTTGCGAAAACATCTGTTGCAGCTCAGCTCTTCAAATACGTTTTACTGATTCACCTAACTTTTGGGAATGACTGTGTAGCCAGAACATCCTTAATACAGTATTAACCAATTTCGTGAGCAACAGTGCTGCACACAGCTCTAGTTTTGGTATCGTAATGACCTCAACTGGTGCTACTCGATTTTTTGAGCACAGTAGATTCACCAAACTTGATACCACGGTTTTTCGATCGAATCGCACGTGATTTAATTCTGTCATTTGAGTCTTAATATTATTCCATGCAGTATGTATATTTTGCGGCAGAGATTCATCCCATTGGACGTCACTCTTCCATAAATCCTGCATCACAATTTTGGCAGCTACTATTACTGGACCCAATAAACCGAGAGGGTCGTATAATCGCGCTATATCAGATAGAACTTTACGTTTTGTAAAACCATGATCGATATTGCTGTCTTTGACTGTGTACTTGATTTGATCCGTGACTCGATCCCATTGAATTCCTAGCGCTTTTGTATCAGCATCGTTCACTTCGAATAAATTTATATTATGCAGATCTTCGGACAGTGAATCTATGACGCGTAAATCGTTTGAAACCCATTTTCTGAGTGTGAAACCGCCCGATTTGGTCAACTGTATGAGTTGATCACGTAGTTCTAGTGCTTCGGAGACAGAGTCAGATCCAGTCATCACATCATCCACGTATGTATCGCGCTTTAGGACAATACTCGCCAAAGGAAACCGCATCGCCTCGTCATCCGCTAATAGATTCAATACGCTGGTTGAATGGTGAGAAGCTGCTCCATTTCCAAAAGAAACTACGGGAATCACAAATGTTTTAAGTCTTTCATCTTCACTTTCACGCCAAAAAACGAGCTGGTACTGTTGATCTCTCACGTCCAAGTTGATTTGTTTATACATTTTCTCTACATCCGCAGTGATAACGATTTGATGGGTGCGAGCTCGTAAGGTGATGTCAAAACTACTGTTTTGAACTACGGGGCCGACGTCTAAGCATTGATTCAGAGAGATACCCGAGCTTGTTGCTGCCGATGCATTGAAAACTATTCTTACTTTAGTAGTCGTACTGGATTCCTTAATCACGGGATGATGTGGCAAATAATAATTCTTCTCGAGTATATTTTCCTGCTCTATTTCACGCATATGTCCAAGTGCTATGGCTTCGCGCATACATTCAACGTATTGCAGTTTTAAAGTGGGATTTTTGGCCAGTCGCCTCTCTAATGCATAAAATCGTCTTTCAGCAGTAGTGCGCGATTCACCAAGCAATTCGATGTTTTGATTGAAGGGCAATCGCACGGTATATCTGCCAGAGATCGGATCACGTCGCGTATTTTCTTTGAAGTGCTTTTCGGCGCGCATTTCCTCTTCTGTCAAAAATTTATTGTCTTGTACTTCTTCAATCTCCCAGAATTTGATCATATGTTTTTGTATACTATCGCACGTAAGCATACATCTTGAGCTATCGGTTAATGCATCACCCAATTTCCCACCAACAACCCAGCCTAGTTTCGTTTTTTGCAACACTGCCCTTTGCCCAGGGATTCGAATCTGTCCAACACATAATAAATCGTAATATATCTCAGCTCCAATGAGAGCGTCCACTTCATGAGGTTGATTAAACGTGGGGTCAGCTAGCTTGATGTTTTGAGGAATCGCGAGCGATGCTTTATTGATATATCGGCTTGGAAGTTGTGTGCATACGATTGGACTCACCAGAAAATCTAAAGTCATGTTATAATTTTAATATCGCGAAAAGAGTTCGCCCCGTGTAACGCTTTTTATACGTGTTTTGACAGCATTCAGGCTTTCTACTGAAAGATTAGTGCTAAACTGTAGCCAATCTAATTGTTTTGCTGGATTACTTGTAATGAAATTGGATTGAAAGCAATTATTAACAAGAATTCGCGCGGGATACAGTTTACTATCGCGTCCTTTCAAATCTACAACGGCGGTCGCGAGCATTATATACCTCATTGGGTATTGATGAACCAAATGTACTGAAACGCCTACTTAATTATTATCGCTAATATTTAAAAGTAAGCGTCTTAACTAATCCTCGTTGCGGACTACACGGTGCAATGAGTCCGATCTGGAACAGCAGGATCAGGATTCGTTGTCTTAAAATTACATAGGTTCGCAGTGATGATCGTATGAGAGGTTAAATTGAAACACATAAATCACAGTATATTTATCATTCATCGAAATATTTATTTCCTATAAAATACATGCTAAACTTATGACTCTAAATTCATCGATTTGACTTTATTTGTTTCAAAAGAAATTGACTTTACGTTAAATAAAAATTGAAATAACTGATTTATCAATGACTCAAAGTAACGGATCCAAGAACGGAATGACTATCTATTCATCGATACTTGGAGCTTTCGTTTCCTACTCCTTCCAACCAACGAGTGATAGCGTCATCATACGATTCCGGATTACACGGACTAATATCTTTTTACTAAGTCCGAATCCAGACAATTCTCAACGGCTTTCATTGCTTACTCCTCGTTGGAATTATACAGATACTTAACTTTGACAAAAGATTAACATTATTTAACACTGGTCATAATGCCAGGTCCTCAGGTATTTGTTGTGATTGCCCCAAATGAATCAATCCAATATTTATCGTATGAAGTTTTCGTAATCTACTCTGTTCATCCGATATGTAAGGTAACCAGATTCATTTGGTTTTTCCACGTTTCTCAGACTCCATGTCATCCGTTTCTCATTGTTTTCTTGTTCGTTTTAGATCTAGGAAATTCTACGGGATAGGTTTTCCAACAGTCAAACATTCAAAGTTAGTCAGGAATTCACCACACCATTTGTTAATCGCTTACTCAACTTAGAATTATATTCAACCTTTTCAAACGGAGATCTATGTCTCCTACTCTAGTTGGCCATGCCGCTATCGTTTCAGTCTTAGCAGGACACCCTGGCTAACACCTACTCTGATATTTTGGTTGCGTAATTCCAAGTATCGCGTTCAACGGGATGAGTAAGCTTCTATCATTCATTTCGAACTAAGTCCCCGGGACTTATACTCCGAATGATAGAATGAGAGAGTCACTTGTTCATTGATCGCGGGCCACCCCGACAATCAACTACTCCGGTGATGGAAGTCTCTCAAGGATTAGGATATTGTAAGGAGGTTATGTTACCCTTATACCTTGCCTCGTGTTAAGCTGATGCTGGAATTCCTCTGATGTCTTCTCTCGATTGTGGTTCTGGATCAAGTGACCGAGTCCTCTCCGGGAGCCCTATTTATACCCATTGAAAGATGGAAGGGATATTCGGCGTCATCTCCCACCACCTCTATTGCGCAGGACTCGTTCTGCGCGTCACCTCCTTCCATGGTCCGTTCCCTTTCCCTTCCAATGAATGATCTTTTCGCGATAAATTCGAATCTCGAATTTCGTACTTTTATTTTTCGATTATCGCGCCCTCTTTTGACTTTTCGCTTCCCTTTCCGATTTGATCTACTTTACTTAGGTCGATAACCTAGGAAATTTTATTTCCTCCAGAAAAAAAATATTCGCCTTGAGCGGGAATCGAACCTGGTCCGCGAGATCATAAAGCTCGTTCTCAACCCCACGGCCAACTCGGACATAACGAATCTTACTCCTATTCGTAAACGTACTCATCCGCTCATACTTATGCGTTTTGACCGTTACAGTACTATACAGCTTGGATTCAACAGTCTCGTCCTCATTTGCACACATTTCAGCGGGATTTTGTTCGATTACATCTATGTTAGAATTTTTATAATGCAGCAATGTGTTGTGATTTTTACTGCATTTTCTGCATTTTGAACTTCTGCATTGATCGCTACGATGTCCCGGTCTAAAACAATTGAAGCATAACCTAGCTGCCTTTATTCTCTCGGAACGATCTTGAACACTCAATTGTAAGAATTCATCGCAAACATATATTCTATGATCACCTTCGCATATGATACATGGAGGGCTGGATTGATCAGAAATTGCGAATACTTGTTTCTTTGACTCTACGTGGTTCGGTTCGGACATCTATGCTCTACAAACTCTAATAATTCATCCAGTTTCGGAACCTCGTGTTCTGTAACAGTCTTTTCCCACTCTTAACGTGTATTTTTATCAAGTTTTACCATGATAATGTGAACGAACAACGTGCTCCATGCTTCTTTTACTTCAAGCGCGGCTCTCTGTTTCTTTAGTTCTGCCATTTTTACAACACGAAGATCGAAAGTTTCGGGCTTGCTCGGTTACGAAGGAATGGGGTGGATAGAGATCGGAGATATTTTTACAAAGTCACTTTCTACCGCCGAATCTCGATTGGCATATTGCGATGTGTAGCTGCAACTGTAGTTGATTTTCTCTGCTGGGCTCGTTGTCTTTCGATGCGGATGTCTTCTGGCGTCGCTTGGTACTACTTTGTTACTTGATGTCCTCCGGTATTGCTCGATGCTGCTTCTCGTACTGCTGCTCTGGCTGTGGCGTGTTTCTTCGCGGGGTTGCGTTTCGTCGCTGTTAGGCTGTGTACGCTCACTCTCTTCTTTCTTTTTCTGACACTGACACGTGGATGCGTGCGTGTATACTTTTCGGTAATGTTTCACATTCTTTTAAATTGCGTGGCGTGGCTCGATTTGGTCTCGATTGGCTGATCATTTGGCTGATTTTAAAACGCCCTCTGCTAGGCCAGATGCGCAATAATGTAATTAAGGTACATATTAGTAGAGGAACTAGGCCGCTTCTGGCTCACTGAGCCAGAACCGGCCTAGCTTTTGAGGGGGGAGAGGGAGGGTAATAAAATCATATCCCACTACGAGGGCAAGGGGAGGGGGGCGCACCGTCTCACCACCTGTTCTGGATTAGAACCGGCATAGCTTTTGAGGGGAAGGGAGGGAGGGAGGAGAGGGGGTATCCCGTACTATTGCTTGCATTTTATTCCGAGCATATTATGATTTTTTGTAGCCTTTACTTTTAGGCATAGACCAATCATTTGTTGATATTTTTTTAACAACAGACTGCGCCCATGAAGATTTTTTCTGATCTCCCTTATCAGGAGTGAGTTTTGTACAACCAGTGTTACTCTGATTCGGTCCCATGATGAAATGATGAATTTTTTATCTCCCTCGACTATTTATAGATAATCCATGGGTTCGGGATACAGCTCTAGGGAACTTTGCTTGATGAAGTGCTTCATCAGTCTGATATTATGTAGAGCACAGCTGGCTCGATATGTTCCATTGTGGTGGGGGCAAACCTTAGCAAGTTCTATTTTATCCAGCGGTGGGTAACCCATTTCAGCAAGATCTTGAACGTTGAATCTGAAACGTTCTAGCCAATTCTTTTGTATTGATCCCATTACATAAATTTGTTTAGCATCCTTTAAAGATGTTCGAAGGATATCTCCAATCGTATTGTGAGGATGATCTCCAATATTCCATGGTATTCCGCAATAATGTCGTTCGAACCAAATATTCTGTTTCTTATATTTTTCGGTGAGTTTTTTCCAAGAAAACGGTGGTTTGAATAGGAATGTCAAAGGTTCTGCGTTTTCCTCAAGAGGGAGAATGGTCAACTCTTTGAGGATGTAGTCGTTGCCAGGCTGTTTAAAGCCCTACATATCTAGACTACGTACTCCATCTCGGAAGAGAATGAGCTTTCGAAATCATTTACTGCATCCATATGTATGTATCCCCACCACCACTGATTTAAATAATCTTTTTGACATCCCCACTCACAGGATTATATTCAAATATACGATCATGTATTTATCAATACACTTGACAGTAATAGGTCACATATGTCCCAAAACACCCTGTGCGAGACAATGTTAATCTACTTGTTATATTTCGACAGGATGATGTAAACTTGAAGCATGCGTATGATGATCATGTAAATACTGATATAAATTATATACAGTTTAAAGATTTGTGTTCGAAGTGTTGGAGAGAAAGACATGGTTTCATAGTGATTGACAAAGATAGACCTATAAATGATTGTCGATACCACATGGGTTTTGACCGTTTTGCTATAAATATATCACCATGATGGCTAAATCAAATAGTCGCTAATTGAGCGTTGATGTATCAACATGGACGAATTACGAAGAGAAAAAAATATTCTGCAGCAGTTAGTAAAGGCTAGAGATGCAGTTAAGAAAAAGTATAATTTGTTGAAATTTGAAAAAGATACATTTGAGAAAGCTTTAGATGAAACTTTCAAACCAATTGCTGTACCGCTAAAGAAAATTGCTTCTGATGCTCAGATCAGAAAGTACACTCTCAAGCCTCGTAGACCGTTTAGCAAAGAAGAACTCAATGAGTCATCATTCTTACCCAAGATGTTTCATTAATCTTCTTCTGCTCAAGAGCTTGATGATATTTTTAATTCAACTGCAAAACCTAACTTCGAAGATACTGTTCTACCTGCAGATTTATCTGGTTTTCAAACTGCACCTGACAATGATGATGATGATGATGATGATGATAGTTACAACGGTAATAAGTCATTCTCACGGAATTATATTCAAATGTTGGAGAGAAATGAACAGGATCTCGATAGATTATATGGAGTACGAAAAGAAGGGAATATACACATGATTGGGGACTCTCTAATCAACTTTTATCGTGATACAATAAAAATTAACGATATGAATTATAAAAAAACTGAAGGATTGTTAGAATCGCTCTTCAAAAGACATCCCAATGAAAGATTAATTAATCAAGATGATATGGAATTTTATTTTAAAATTTTACAGCAAACAAATGCTCACAAGAAAAAACATAAAATGAGTGAGGCGATTAAAACGTCAAAAAGTATCAAGTACACTAAAACAGACAATCGGTTCGGGGCTTTTACCTCGTTACAAGATTGCCAGTACTCGTACTCGAATGGAATATGTATACTGGGATGATCTCAATGAATTAGTTGATCGACTTCGGCTACTTATGGCCGAACGATCAGCTGGGAATCCAAGTCATAAAAATGAGATTCAGTCAATTATTGAGGAGCTCCGTGAAGGAGGTTATATATACTGAGACGAGTTGACAATTTGTATCAGTATCGACGTGTTTGGACATCACTTGAAGCGATCTTTGGGGGATCGAGGACCACCTGGACCTGGTTATAAAATCACCGATGATGGCCAATACGACATTGACAATAAGCGATTGTGCAATATAGCACAGCCAACTATGGACAATGATGCAGTCAATTTCAAGACTTTGAAAGATTTGAATGAATCGAATTTTGCTGCTTTGCGTGAGATAGTTAACCTAATTGCATCAAGTATCATGACAAATATAGAGGAGAGTGTGCGGAAAAAAATTAAAGAATTGTTGGATATTGTGGAAGCTAATAGAGACGAGATCGATGTGAAAATCAATCAACTAGCTGCTGATGTTCGAAATTGGAAAAATAATATATAATGGAGAACATTAATGATCTCAATTCATTGTTCATGTAAAAGTCAACTGGTGAATATGCAGAAGCAGACAGTTGTAGACGAGCTTCATAAACAAGCATATCGCAACTATCCTCGTCGAAAATTTGATGTGCGAGGCTTGGATGAAACTTGGCAAGCTGATCTTGTTGAGATGCAGCCATATGCAAAAGAGAATAAAGGATTTCGATACATGCTAACAGTTATAGATATATTCTCCAAATATGCTTGGGCCCTTCTTCTAGAATTTACATACAGATATGGACAAAGAATTTTATAATAAATCCTTTCAATCACTCATGAAAAAGTATAAAATTAATTCGTACTCTACATATAGTAATCTCAAGGCAGCTATATGTGAACGATTTAATCGAAAATTGAAAAATAAAATGTGGAAACAATTTAGCCTCCAAGGATTCAAATGGATTCAAATTTTGGATGCTTTGATTGAAAATTACAACAATACAAAGCATCGTACAATCGGAATGGAACCGATTGATGTTACTATGGCAAATCAAGCTGAAATATTGAAAGAAAAATTTACATCCAGATATGGTTCGTTGAAATCTTCAAAATTTAAAGTGAATGATAATGTTCGAGTTAGTAAAATCAAGCAAGTATTTGAGAAAGGTTATACACCAAATTGGTCAAGTGAAATATTCACAAGTGATAAAGTGTATACTACAAGTCCAACTACTTATCATCTCAAAGATTATCAAAATCAGCCCGTTCCTGGCGGTTTTTATGAACAAGAATTATTGAAAGTGAAATATCCAGATTTTTATTTGATTGAAAAAGTCATTAAAAAACGTGGAAATCAAGTTTATGTCAAATGGTTAGATTTTGATAATTCACACAACAGTTGGATAAATAAATCAGAGTTGTGAATATTTTTTCACACTATTTATTATTCATTATGAATACGATTATTAAGATAAGAAAGCACGAACTGTCGATCCGATAAGTTTACGACAAATAATACATTTCGGAATTTCCTCACTTGTTACTTTATCAGCACACTTCGTACATGGAGCAAAATGTCGACATGGTAAAAATACAATTCTACGTTCTTCATCCAAACAAATCTTACAAATGCGGTCATCTTGGATTTCAATCTTCTGTTTGCGGTGATCCGGAGATGATGAAACTCCTGCCATATTAACTTCAACTCGTATGGTAAACTTCCAGGTTGAATGAATGATTTCACAGCAGTTGGTCGATGATCGAGTCCATAGTTGACGCTGGCTGTTGGATGAGGGATGGTGGATGGATCTACTCCGATTGGCACATTACCGCATGGTAACTTGCGAATGAAACGACATCGGCCACCCCAGCGCTGATGTTCTACCATGGGATCATCACCCTCCTCCCATCGACATATCTCTGTACGACACTCAAAACAACGTACTCGATCGATTTGTCCTGTGTAGTAGAATCCGGCAGCTGCAAGTTGTGCAGGAGTAACAATTGTCGATGGCCAATTATTATTAAAGCTGTTGAGTCTGATCTCTTCCAAACGATAATCTTGAGATGAATCCATAGCTGAGTTGTGTTTCCAATGAATTGAAAACTGGTTTAAAGCTGTAGGTCCCCAACAGTTGTTATTCTTGATTATTAATAAATAAAAGTTTACCATCACCCAGATGTTTTATAAACAATTCATTTGAATTGACTTTTGTAACCATTTGATTAAACAAATTCTCGTTGGATATAAGTGCCTTGCAAACTCGATCTGGTAAGAAGATCTGGAAGTTCTGATCCAATGTTACAATAATCTTTGATCCAAATCTAGTAATTACTTTTCTCATTTCAGTGACTGTGAATATCTTGTCCGTTTCCAGATCCTTGACTTTTACTGTTGGGAGGTTCGCAGCACCGGCAATACGATTTAGCATTGCAAAATCCATTTCTGTAACTAATAATATGAAAGTTTATTAGATTATTGTTATTAATATTAATCAAGTATATTCACCTTTATGTATCGGAGAATCTAGCTTTCTTGCTGGTAGACGGTCTGTCTTCTGGCTCGACTAGGGAATGACTGTTCTCTCCGCTAGAAATGCTCCGCTTAAATATACTTCTCCCCACTTTTTTGTCAGAGAAAAAATCCTCGAAAGGATCCTCACCGCCAAACATTTCTTGAATTTGTTCATGTCCTTGGCTGTTTAAATCCTCACAAATTGTCTCTACAGGGAGTGGTAACCACTCTTCCAACTCTCCAAACAGCTCCTGAATCTCTTCTGGATCGTATTCAAGCGTAGGATGATCCTGGATAGATTCTTTTTCAAAACTTTGATTCTGAAGGCTATAATGCCCCCATGGTAAGGTATCTGTCTGGTTTGGCAATAAACAACGTTTATTGTCTTGAGAACTCAAAGCTATTTTCTTCTGCTTTTCTGTTCGAACATTATGTTTCCTCGAACGAATAATATTCTGCTCACATCCAATAATTTTTTTATCAAATAAACAATCCCAGTAGTCCTGGAAGGTTATATTTTTCTCCACAACCCTTGACTTGACTCCTTTGGCTTTTTTAACAATCCCTTTGGCTCCTTCTTTTTTCAAACTGTACATCTTACTGCGTAGACCAATTACTTCCAACAAAATTTTACCACAACACTCATCCTTCATTAGTCCAAGTTTCTTTTTGTTCAACAATTCTATACCAAATTGATTATCCTTTGGATAATCAGAAGTATCGAATAAATCACTGTCTTCCTTCATGATTTTATAAATATCATGTCCTCGTATCTCATATATAAAACTATCTGTGTCTGTGTACAAAAGTTTACACTTATCATTCACTCGCTTTTTCATGTACGAATAATGAAAGTCGTACATGTGGACTTTTGATATATCCAGGACACAAAGACCAATATATATAGGTTTGCTAATTGTGATCTCTGTTCGTTTTAGTTGTATGGCAACGAGATCATCAGCAATGATTGAACAACTATGAAAGTTGGGCTTGGAAATGTGAGCCTCTGCTCCATAACGTCCTTCCCATTTTGATATTAATTTCACATCAACTCGTTTACGCTCATTCTCCATAGTTTTACCGTAAACTGCATTGATGAGGAGTTTGAAGAAATTTTTCTCAAATTCATTCTTTGATTCTGTTCTTTTCTTTGTATTGAACGCGACGTATGGTTCCAGCCAAGCACTTTGTTGAAATTTCAGAGCTCTATGTACTTTTTTCAGGATCAGTCCATGTTTGAGAGCCTGTTTTAAAGCCATATAATGAATGACATAACGTTTCTTGTCATATAATGTAGTCAATAATTTTTTAAGTTTTGAATCTGGGGGTGCCATATGCTCTGGACATAGAGGCAAATCCTTGTGTTCATCATGAATACTTTTAGGATATTCGAGATCCACTTCTAGGATATAACCTTCGTCACTCTTGTCGGATACATTGAAAAAATGTGGATCGTTGTCAATGATGTCATCAGATACCCACTCGAATCCTCCGAAAGGTAAATATTGACTCATGGCATAACCATAAAGGTTATTTGCATCTAAATACATTAAATATGGGACGTTCCACGTCAAGTGAGCATGGTCAAAATTTTGTTCGAGATTCTGCATTGACAAATTGATTGGTATCCATCCCCAGAATACTCAAAAATTTTTTCAGATTTTTAGGTGCATGTATGTGGAAGTTAGTCTGTGCACTCAAAACCTGAATTATTCAAAATTTAACTTTTTTCTCAATTTTGAGAGCCCAAATAATCTTGTATATGTGGGAAAATGAAAAAAAGTTGAGGACAAAAATTATGCTGAATACTACAAAGATTATAAAAAAAAATTGTTTGACACCAGAATCCTCCATCCGGATAGGCTACTCTATTAATTAAACATGTTTCAACCAGTTTGGCTATGTTCGCCCACTTATTTTTGACCTTTCAAGTTATACGTACAAACCTTTGTTCGATAGCTTGAAAATGGTCTCATACATTTTTTGGAGAAATTCCAATATCTCCTGCAATTAATTGTTTAAATCTGCAATATCACAATCGCCTTCTTGTTAGTTTCAACATATCAGGTCCACGATGAAGCTCACAGTGAGGATATCATGCCTTCGGGTCATCAATCTCAGCCAAACTCTACAGATATGTTCCCTGACACTGGATCAAGCTACCGGTAGAGTTTGGAGTTCCAGCGCTGCCTTGTTATAGAACTTTTTATGACTTTAGACTGAGGCAGCTATATATAGATATACATATCTGCCTTGATTTGTCTAAAATCTACATAATATTCATAATTTCATCAAGAAAATGATGTATTTCACCTTGTTTGGTACTATGAATGAGTATTATAACTTATGGTTTCACTTATATTGTGTGAACAGCTCTTGACGGGTGGTCTCAAATCACATGCAAGTTATTTACACATGAAATTATAAACATTAACCAGGAATGTAATTTGAGACAACCGGTCAATAGCTTTTCCAACCTTAGCCTTGCAGTTCACACAATATAAGTGAAACCATAAGTTATAATATTCATTCATAGTACCAAACAAGGTGAAATACATTATTTTCTTGATGAAATTATGAATATTATGTGGATTTTAGACAAATCAAGGCAGATATGTATATCTATATATAGCTGCCTCAGTCTAAAGTCATAAAAAGTTCTATAACAAGGCAGCGCTGGAACTCCAAACTCTACCGGTAGCTTGATCCAGTGTCAGGGAACATATCTGTAGAGTTTGGCTGAGATTGATGACCCGAAGGCATGATATCCTCACTGTGAGCTTCATCGTGGACCTGATATGTTGAAACTAACAAGAAGGCGATTGTGATATTGCAGATTTAAACAATTAATTGCAGGAGATATTGGAATTTCTCCAAAAAATGTATGAGACCATTTTCAAGCTATCGAACAAAGGTTTGTACGTATAACTTGAAAGGTCAAAAATAAGTGGGCGAACATAGCCAAACTGGTTGAAACATGTTTAATTAATAGAGTAGCCTATCCGGATGGAGGATTCTGGTGTCAAACAATTTTTTTTTATAATCTTTGTAGTATTCAGCATAATTTTTGTTCTCAACTTTTTTTCATTTTCCCACATATACAAGATTATTTGGGCTCTCAAAATTGAGAAAAAAGTTAAATTTTGAATAATTCAGGTTTTGAGTGCACAGACTAACTTCCACATACATGCACCTAAAAATCTGAAAAAATTTTTGAGTATTCTGGGGATGGATACCAATCAATTTGTCAATGCAGAATCTCGAACAAAATTTTGACCATGCTCACTTGACGTGGAACGTCCCATATACATCTTCTTGATCTTCATTATAACCTTGCTGCATATACTTGTTGTTGGCTTTAGCATATCGATTGGAGCATTGACTTATGCCTCCTCGGATGCCTCTCTCCACAAAAAGCAGCATATCGATATCTGTAAGTAATTCCAGCTGAATTCCAGTATGCAGCAGCATGGCATCCCATGTTAATCCTGGCGTTGTGCGATAATGAGCTGGGTCCAATCCATAAGACGAAATACAAGTTGCTCGGAAAGTTTCAAAAACATCTGCCAACAAGAGTACATCTGTCTTGAGGTAGAGATCGGAATAGCTACCCAATGAAGCTATATTGAATGTTGTCCATACATTCTGAGCATGAGCATATTGTTCCTCACTGATGTCATCATCAGTTAGCATACTGTAGAAATTTTCTCGAGTTGGTAGCTGAGTCTCCTGCAACTTCTCAAAAGAACTTGTATAATCATACGGATAAACACCCTTCTTGGTTACTAATTTTATCTGCTCTTTAGAGTAGCCATCTCTCAAGAATTCTTTAGTAGTAATGCTATGCTGTTCCAAATTATATGCTAATTTTTCTAATGATGACGCCATGAATCTAAAGGAATCGACGAATCGATAATTGATTCTGCATCCATCGATATGTTTTGTGAAGGAAATATAGCGATCCTTATTCTGGGCTATCAATGAAACTTTGCCTGCAAAGTCCTGTGAAGTTGCAATTTCTTTGATGATGAAGTGTGTATCGTAACCAGAAAGATTGTGGAAAAAAACGGGAATGTAACTGGAATCTCAGTAGTTGATATTACATCCCTCGTGAGCTGCTCCTCGAAATCTGAAATAATTATAAAGTTATTGAAAAATGTTGATGTATAGTAAATCAAAATTGCTTACCTTCCAGTCAAATGACAATGATCGCGAACTCTCTTTTGTCCATCCTTGAATGCTGCTCTACAAATGTGACAAATCATAGCTGTTTTAAAAATGGCTGTGTCTTCTTTACTCAAACTCATTGCTTCTGGATTCTGATATTTTTCTTTTAATTCTATAGCTATAGTACATAGTTTTTGTATGAACCAATCAGCTGGAGTTTGCATCTCATTACTCTCTTGTCTATAACTTTCATATCTACATTTAGTCTCATCAAAGCTGCATTTCAAGTAGAAACCTACACTATGAGCCTTATGTTGTTGAAATGCTTGAAGATCTTCCATAGGTTGTAAGAGACATTCAAAATCTGCATAAATCACGTAAGGAACTTTCTCCTTAAATCTATGATTTTTGAATTTCAGAATACTCTTTTCTTTCGGTGGTAGCTGTATTTTATAATTATTCATCTGCATACAATCTGTTATATGATTCTTGAGTTGTTCCTCAAATTTAAAGTAATGCAAACAACGATCGCAGATATGGATTTTATGATTCAGTGCCGTTACTTGTTTTCTTACTAATCTGGATAAATCCTTGATCCAAACATAATGATAAAGTATTGGAGAATCATCTTCTTCTTGTACGATATTATCTTCATCGATGTATGAATCTTGAATGAGAAGCAAATTTACATGTTTTGGTTTGTATGAAGAGGTTAGATGTGCTGTTGAAACCTTGAATGATTGTCCATACTTTTTCAAAATGAAAACGTTCACTGATATCTCATTCTGTTTTTCAAATTTATAAATCTGTTTTATTGATACTGGAAATTCTATATCATTGAATTTCAATTCTTCCTCAAATGGTTTATAGTTGTTGATACGTTCTGCATTTTTTTCTACTGGATGTAAAGCTGCTAAGATTGACCACTTAAAACACTGATTATCTGTATTTTTCACATTTACACAAGCTTTCCTATTTTTTATAGCGTTAGGTAGTGGAATATAGGAACTCCCTCGCATTGGTTGGAAATAATTCATATTAACGAGAAGACCTTCAACGCCATTCATTCTCCAACCAGAACCTCTCTCTTGAAATTCCTCCAATTCATGTAGAATGGGTCTTTTTACATTATCTTGATACCACTGCATCAAATCTGTAGACTTGAAGATTTCTTTATTTTCTGTATTGAAATATTTGATTTCAATAATCTCTGAATCACTTTTTTCCAAACAGAATTCTGCTGAAAGTTCTGTATTGACTTTCAAGGATTCTGTATTTTTCAATAGATGCTGTATATTCTCGTAGAAAAGATGTTTTGCCTCATCCAAAAAAGATCCAGCTTCTAAATGACCTAGATTCGTGATATTTCCAGATTTGATACGATTCGAGAAAACTGACGGTAATTCAGTCCAACAGACGTCCTCTGTAACTTCAGCTGCTAAACCTCCACCGGTTCTCAATAAACGAGCGTATAATTGATTATATAAGTTTGTTAAAATTACCATATATGTTTGATGTTTTTGATTTTTACTTCTTGACAAACTGGCACTAGTCACGAATTGTTTTACTCTTTCGAGTATACTTGAAGTTTTATAAACTAATGCTTGCAGCACATCAGAAGAAGGATTCAGACCAAGGCTTCGAACATTGTCTAATAAGTCTTGAATTTCACTGTCGTTCGTCGCCATCTTGTTGAGAGTTATTATTTGCACAGTTCGTCGATATTGAGGTTAGGATAATGAGATCTTCTTTTCTCAATATATATACAAGTGTTATCCGGCTTGTAGAACGTTGCTCGATAAAAAACCGTTTTTGGCAACGAATAATCAAAATCATCTATCCTAATTAAGATTCGTCCTATACTTGCTTTTCTTAATCTCAAAGTAAATGGTTCAACAAGTTGATTATGATCTTTTTCACACTCACTTAAATGATGAATACTATTGAAATCCTCAAAAAAACCTTTTTTAGAAAAAGTAAAAATGTTGCGTCAAGGATGTGGCAGAACTAGTTTATCTCTTATATTGCTTCAAAAAAAAATGAAATCCATTATAGACACATAAGTCAATTCATTATTTCATCAGTATTCATTCAGATTAATTCTCATATAGTTGGAGTATTACGAATTCTTATTACAGTTTACATACTATAGGAGACGTTGTCAACTTTAACTAACCAATTACGAAAAAACTTACAGCATGCTCTTAGGTACCTCATCAATCATTTGAAGAACTAATGACGAACCAAATTGACGCCACTTGGTAGGCATTTTTAACGTTTAAAAATAATAATATTTCACTAAATCACTGGATGTAAAAATTATCATAGGAATATTATAGAAATATTTATAATTTATTGAGACATATGATCAATAGTTTGAATTATTAATATTTGTCTCTTTGGAAGACAATGAAAGTATTGATAATAGAAGAATATATAAAGTTTATCTGAATTATAGGATTAACTGCATTGCAATAACGATACAAAAATATATTTGAAATAAATCAAACGATTGAGGAGAGGTTGTGAAACCGTTTAACTGGAAATAAATAGGTAATGGAATAAATAGGTAATGAAGAATATTATATGTCAGTTTAATAAGGCATTCAAAGATATTCGATCCTACTAAGTGGCGTCAATTTGGTTCGTCATTAGTTCTTCAAATGATTGATGAGGTAACTACGATTATGGATTTCATTTTTTTTTTTTGCAATATAAGAGATAAACTAGTTCTGCCACATGCTTGACGCGACATTTTTACTTTTTCTAAAAAAGGTTTTTTTGAGGAATTCAATTCTTTTTGCGGACAATAATATACTATAAAAATAATAATCAATAAAATGTATATGCATTAGCGTCAGTAATGAAATTAAATAGATATTTTTCCAGAATGCAAATATTTATATGGATGAGCGATACACAAAAAAAATATATGTAATCAGTAGAAAATATATAATCTATTATCTGAATTTAAGACAAGACATCAAAATTTATCACATGTTTTTTTATAACTATTTTTCATAGGCAAATTGTGGTTTAGGATGACGATGTCGGCGTGTAGACTGAATATTTGAATAAGGAAATAACCTGATACCCGATAATGTCCAGGTGGCTAGGGTCGCTGATGACAGTGTCCTGAGGATGCGCTTCTGGTATTTTTGTTTGAGGAAGCTGACTACTTTGACTACCTGAACATCATTAAGGTCCAGAGTCAGCTACTTGGAACACCGCCATTGGATACCCTAGCTACCTGGACATAGTTCGGGTCTAAAGTCAGGTACTCCAACCAAAAATACCAGGAGCGAACCATTGGAACACCATCATCGGGTACCCTGACTACCTGGACTTCGTTCGGGTCCAGGGTCAGCTGCTTCAAGCGAAAATTCCAGGAGCACACCCTTGGAACACCGTCATTGGGTACCCTGACTACCTGGACATCGTTCGGGTCCAGGGTCAGCTGCTTCAAATTCGATCATTCCAGGAGAGCACCCTTGGAATACCGTCATCGGGTACCCTGGCTACCTGGACATCGTTTGGGTCCAGGGTCAGCTACTTCAAGCGAAAATTCCAGGAGCACACCCTTGGAACACCGTCATTCGGTACCCTGACTACCTGGACATCGTTCGAGTCCAGGGTCAGCTGCTTCAAATTCGATCATTCCAGGAGCGCACCCTTGGAACACCGTCATTGGGTACCCTGACTACCTGGACATCGTTCGGGTCCAGGGTCAGCTGCTTCAAATTCGTTCATTCCAGGAGCGCACCCTTGGAACACCGTCATCGGGTACCCTGACTACCTGGACTTCGTTCGGGTCCAGGGTCAGCTGCTTCAAATTCGAAAATTCTAGGAGCGCACCCTTGGAATACCGTCATGGGTACCCTTACTACCTGGACATCCTCCGGGTCCAGGGTCAGCTGCTTAAAGCAAAAATTCCAGGAGCGCACCCTTGGAACACCGTCATCGGGTACCCTGGCTACCTGGACATCGTTTGGGTCCAGGGTCAGCTGCTTCGAGCGAATATTCCAGGAGCGAACCCTTGGAACACCGTCATCGGGTACCATGACTACCTGGACATCGTTCGGGTCCAGGGTCAGCTGCTTCAAATTCGATCATTCCAGGAGCACACCCTTGGAACACCGTCATCGGGTACCCTGACTACCTGGACATCGTTCGGGTCCAGGGTCAGCTGCTTCAAGCGAAAATTCCAGGAGCGCACCCTTGGAACACCGTCATAGGGTACCCTGACTACCTGGACATCGTTCGGGTCCAGGGCCAGCTGCTTCAAATTCGATCATTCCAGGAGCGCACCCTTGGAACACCGTTATCGGGTACCCTGACTACCTGGACTTCGTTCGGGTCCAGGGTCAAGCACTCCAACCAAAAATACCAGGAGCGCTATCTTGGAACACCGTCATTGGGTACCCTGACTACCTGGACATCGTTCGGGTCCAGGGTCAGCTGCTTCAAATTCGATCATTCCAGGAGCGCACCCTTGGAACACCGTCATCGGGTACCCTGACTACCTGGACTTCGTTCGGGTCCAGGGTCAAGCACTCCAACCAAAAATACCAGGAGCGCTATCTTGGAACACCGTCATCGGGTACCCTGGCTACCTGGACATCGTTTGGGTCCAGGGTAAGCTGCTTCAAATTCGATCATTCCAGGAGCGCACCCTTGGAACACCGTCATCGGGAACCCTGACTATCTGGACTTCGTTCGGGTCCAGGGTCAGCTGCTTCAAATTCGAAAATTCTAGGAGCGCACCCTTGGAATACCGTCATGGGAACCCTGACTACCTGGACTTCGTTCGGTTCCAGGGTCAAGCACTCCAACCAAAAATACCAGGAGCGCTATCTTGGAACACCGTCATCGGGTACCCTGGCTACCTGGACATCGTTTGGGTCCAGGGTAAGCTGCTTCAAATTCGATCATTCCAGGAGCGCACCCTTGGAAAACCGTCATCGGGAACCCTGACTATCTGGACTTCGTTCGGGTCCAGGGTCAGCTGCTTCAAATTCGAAAATTCTAGGAGCGCACCCTTGGAATACCGTCATGGGTACCCTTACTACACGGACATCCTCCGGGTCCAGGGTCAGCTGCTTCAAGCGAAAATTCCAGGAGCGCACCCTTGGAACACCGTCATCGGGTACCCTGACTACCTGGACATCGTTCTGGTCCAGGGTCAGGCACTCCAACCAAAAATACCAGGAGCGCTCCCTTGGAACACCGTCATCGGGTACTCTGGCTACCTGGACATCGTTTGGGTCCAGGGTCAGCTGCTTCAAGCGAATATTCCAGGAGTGAACCCTTGGAACACCGTCATAGGGTACCCTGACTACCTGGACATCGTTCGGGTCCAAGGTCAGCTGCTTCAAGCGAAAATTCCAGGAGCGCACCCTTGGAACACCGTCATCGGGTACCATGACTACCTGGACATCGTTCGGGTCCAGGGTCAGCTGCTTCAAATTCGAAAATTCCAGGAGCGCACCCTTGGAAAACCGTCATCGGGTACCCTGACTACCTGGACATCGTTCGGGTCCAGGGTCAGCTGCTTCAAATTCGATCATTCCAGGAGCGCACCCTTGGAACACCGTTATCGGGTACCCTGACTACCTGGACTTCGTTCGGGTCCAGGGTCAAGCACTCCAACCAAAAATACCAGGAGCACTATCTTGGAACACCGTCATCGGGTACCCTGGCTACCTGGACATCGTTTGGGTCCAGGGTAAGCTGCTTCAAATTCGATCATTCCAGGAGCACACCCTTGGAAAACCGTCATCGGGAACCCTGACTATCTGGACTTCGTTCGGGTCCAGGGTCAGCTGCTTCAAATTCGAAAATTCTAGGAGCGCACCCTTGGAATACCGTCATGGGTACCCTTACTACACGGACATCTTCGGGTCCAGGGTCAGCTGCTTCAAGCGAAAATTCCAGGAGCGCACCCTTGGAACACCGTCATCGGGTACCCTGACTACCTGGACATCGTTCTGGTCCAGGGTCAAGCACTCCAACCAAAAATACCAGGAGCGCTCCCTTGGAACACCGTCATCGGGTACTCTGGCTACCTGGACATCGTTTGGGTCCAGGGTCAGCTGCTTCAAGCGAATATTCCAGGAGTGAACCCTTGGAACACCGTCATAGGGTACCCTGACTACCTGGACATCGTTCGGGTCCAAGGTCAGCTGCTTCAAGCGAAAATTCCAGGAGCGCACCCTTGGAACACCGTCATCGGGTACCCTGACTACCTGGACATCGTTCGGGTCCAGGGTCAGCTGCTTCAAGCGAAAATTCCAGGAGCGCACCCTTGGAACACCGTCATTGGGTACCCTGACTACCTGGACATCGTTCGGGTCCAGGGTCAGCTGCTTCAAATTCGATCATTCCAGGAGAGCACCCTTGGAATACCGTCATCGGGTACCCTGACTACCTGGACATCGTTCGGGTCCAGGGTCAGCTGCTTCAAGCGAAAATTCCAGGAGCGCACC
Organism: Aphelinus atriplicis; assembly: GCA_020882685.1. NCBI lineage: Eukaryota > Metazoa > Arthropoda > Insecta > Hymenoptera > Aphelinidae > Aphelinus > Aphelinus atriplicis. The sequence continues at coordinate 59,413,434 of CM037073.1, read as the reverse complement.
CTTGGAACACCGTCATCGGGTACCCTGACTACCTGGACATCGTTCTGGTCCAGGGTCAGGCACTCCAACCAAAAATACCAGGAAGGCTCCCTTGGAACACCGTCATCGGGTACTCTGGCTACCTGGACATCGTTTGGGTCCAGGGTCAGCTGCTTCAAGCGAATATTCCAGGAGTGAACCCTTGGAACACCGTCATAGGGTACCCTGACTACCTGGACATCGTTCGGGTCCAAGGTCAGCTGCTTCAAGCGAAAATTCCAGGAGCGCACCCTTGGAACACCGTCATCGGGTACCCTGACTACCTGGACATCGTTCGGGTCCAGGGTCAGCTGCTTCAAATTCGAAAATTCCAGGAGCGCACCCTTGGAAAACCGTCATCGGGTACCCTGGCTACCTGGACATCGTTTGGGACCAGGGTCAGCTACTTCAAGCGAAAATTCCAGGAGCACACCCTTGGAACACCGTCATTGGGTACCCTGACTACCTGGACATCGTTCGGGTCCAGGGTCAGCTGCTTCAAATTCGATCATTCCAGGAGCGCACCCTTGGAACACCGTCATGGGGTACCCTGACTACCTGGACATCGTTCGGGTCCAGGGCCAGCTGCTTCAAATTCGATCATTCCAGGAGCGCACCCTTGGAACACCGTTATCGGGTACCCTGACTACCTGGACTTCGTTCGGGTCCAGGGTCAAGCACTCCAACCAAAAATACCAGGAGCGCTATCTTGGAACACCGTCATCGGGTACCCTGGCTACCTGGACATCGTTTGGGTCCAGGGTAAGCTGCTTCAAATTCGATCATTCCAGGAGCACACCCTTGGAAAACCGTCATCGGGAACCCTGACTATCTGGACTTCGTTCGGGTCCAGGGTCAGCTGCTTCAAATTCGAAAATTCTAGGAGCGCACCCTTGGAATACCGTCATGGGTACCCTTACTACACGGACATCCTCCGGGTCCAGGGTCAGCTGCTTCAAGCGAAAATTCCAGGAGCGCACCCTTGGAACACCGTCATCGGGTACCCTGACTACCTGGACATCGTTCGGGTCCAGGGTCAGCACTTCCAACCAAAAATACCAGGAGCGCTCCCTTGGAACACCGTCATCGGGTACCCTGGCTACCTGGACATCGTTTGGGTCCAGGGTCAGCTGCTTCAAGCGAATATTCCAGGAGTGAACCCTTGGAACACCGTCATCGGGTACCCTGACTACCTGGACATCGTTCGGGTCCAAGGTCAGCTGCTTCAAGCGAAAATTCCAGGAGCGCACCCTTGGAACACCGTCATCGGGTACCCTGACTACCTGGACATCGTTCGGGTCCAGGGTCAGCTGCTTCAAGCGAAAATTCCAGGAGCGCACCCTTGGAACACCGTCATTGGGTACCCTGACTACCTGGACATCGTTCGGGTCCAGGGTCAGCTGCTTCAAATTCGAAAATTCCAGGAGCGCACCCTTGGAACACCGTCATCGGGTACCCTGGCTACCTGGACATCGTTTGGGTCCAGGGTCAGCTACTTCAAGCGAAAATTCCAGGAGCGCACCCTTGGAACACCGTCATCGGTACCCTGACTACCTGGACATCGTTCGGGTCCAGGGTCAGCTGCTTCAAATTCGAAAATTCCAGGAGCGCACCCTTGGAACACCGTCATCGGGTACCCTGACTACCTGGACATCGTTCGGGTCCAGGGTCAGCTGCTTCAAATTCGAAAATTCCAGGAGCGCACCCTTGGAACACCGTCATCGGGTACCCTGACTACCTGGACATCGTTCGGGTCCAGGGTCAGCTGCTTCAAATTCGAAAATTCCAGGAGCGCACCCTTGGAATACCGTCATGGGTACCCTTACTACCTGGACATCCTCGGGTCCAGGGTCAGCTGCTTAAAGCGAAAATTCCAGGAGCGCACCCTTGGAACACCGTCATCGGGTACCCTGACTACCTGGACATCGTTGGGTCCAGGGTCAGCTGCTTCAAGCGAAAATTCCAGGAGCGCACCCTTGGAACACGTCATCGGGTACCCTGACTACCTGGACATCGTTCGGGTCCAGGGTCAGCTGCTTCAAGTCGAAAATTCCAGGAGCGCACCCTTGGAACACCGTCATCGGGTACCCTGACTACCTGGACATCGTTCGGGTCCAGGGTCAGCTGCTTCAAGCGAAAATTCCAGGAGCGCACCCTTGGAACACCGTCATCGGGTACCTGACTACCTGGACATCGTTCGGGTCCAGGGTCAGCTGCTTCAAATTCGAAAATTCCAGGAGCGCACCCTTGGAACACCGTCATCGGGTACCCTGACTACCTGGACTTCGTTCGGGTCCAGGGTCAGCACTCCAACCAAAAATTCCAGGAGCGCTATCTTGGAACACCGTCATCGGGTACCCTGGCTACCTGGACATCGTTTGGGTCCAGGGTAAGCTGCTTCAAATTCGATCATTCCAGGAGCGCACCCTTGGAACACCGTCATCGGGTACCCTGACTACCTGGACATCGTTCGGGTCCAGGGTCAGCTGCTTCAATTCGAAAATTCCAGGAGCGCACCCTTGGAACACCGTCATGGGTACCCTGACTACCTGGACATCGTTCGGGTCCAGGGTCAGCTGCTTCAAAGCGAAAATTCCAGGAGCGCACCCTTGGAACACCGTCATCGGGTACCCTGACTACCTGGACATCGTTCGGGTCCAGGGTCAGCACTCCAACCAAAATTACCAGGAGCGCTCCCTTGGAACACCGTCATCGGGTACCTGGCTACCTGGACATCGTTTGGGTCCAGGGTCAGCTGCTTCAAGCGAAATTCCAGGAGCGAACCCTTGGAACACCGTCATCGGGTACCCTGACTACCTGGACATCGTTCGGGTCCAGGGTCAGCTGCTTCAAATTCGATCATTCCAGGAGCGCACCCTTGGAACACCGTCATCGGGTACCCTGACTAACTGGACATCGTTCGGGTCCAGGGTCAGCTGCTTCAAGCGAAAATTCCAGGAAGCGCATCCTTGGAACACCGTCATAGGGTACCCTGACTACCTGGACATCGTTCGGGTCCAGGGTCAGGCACTCCAACCAAAAATACCAGGAGCGCACCCTTGGAACACCGTCATCCGGTACCCTGGCTACCTGGACATCGTTCGGGTCCAAGGTCAGGCACTCCAACCAAAAATACCAGGAGCGCACCCTTGGAACACCGTCATCCGGTACCCTGGCTACCTGGACATCGTTCGGGTCCAGGGTCAGCTGCTTCAAGCAAAAATACCAGGAGCGCACCCTTGGAACACCGTCATAGGGTACCCTGACTACCTGGACATCGTTCGGGTCCAAGGTCAGCTGCTTCAAGCGAAAATTCCAGGAGCGCACCCTTGGAACACCGTCATCGGGTACCATGACTACCTGGACATCGTTCGGGTCCAGGGTCAGCTGCTTCAAATTCGAAAATTCCAGGAGCGCACCCTTGGAAAACCGTCATCGGGTACCCTGGCTACCTGGACATCGTTTGGGACCAGGGTCAGCTACTTCAAGCGAAAATTCCAGGAGCACACCCTTGGAACACCGTCATTGGGTACCCTGACTACCTGGACATCGTTCGGGTCCAGGGTCAGCTGCTTCAAATTCGATCATTCCAGGAGCGCACCCTTGGAACACCGTCATCGGGTACCCTGACTACCTGGACATCGTTCGGGTCCAGGGTCAGCTGCTTCAAATTCGATCATTCCAGGAGCGCACCCTTGGAACACCGTCATCGGGTACCCTGACTACCTGGACTTCGTTCGGGTCCAGGGTCAAGCACTCCAACCAAAAATACCAGGAGCGCTATCTTGGAACACCGTCATTGGGTATCCAGGCTACCTGGACATCGTTTGGGTCCAGGGTAAGCTGCTTCAAATTCGATCATTCCAGGAGCGCACCCTTGGAACACCGTCATCGGGAACCCTGACTATCTGGACTTCGTTCGGGTCCAGGGTCAGGCACTCCAACCAAAAATACCAGCAGCGCTCCCTTGGAACACCGTCATCAGGTACCATGGCTACCTGGACATCGTTTGGGTCCAGGGTCAGCTGCTTCAAGCGAAAATTCCAGGAGAGCACCCTTGGAACACCGTCATCGGGTACCATGACTACCTGGACATCTATCGGGTCCAGGGTCAGCTGCTTCAAATTCGAAAATTCCAGGAGCGCACCCTTGTAATACCGTCATGGGTACCCTTACTACCTGGACATCCTCTGGGTCCAGAGTCAGCTGCTTCAAGCGAAAATTCCAGGAGCGCACCCTTGGAACACCGTCATCGGGTACCCTGACTACCTGGACATCGTTCTGGTTCAGGGTCAGCTGCTTCAAGCGAAAATTCCAGGAGCGCACCCTTGGAATACTGTCGTCGGGTACCCTGACTACCTGGACATCCTTCGGGTCCAGGGTCAGCTGCTTCAAGTGAAAATTCCAGGAGCGCACCCTTGGAACACCGTCATCGGGAACCCTGACTATCTGGACTTCGTTCGGGTCCAGGGTCAGCTGCTTCAAATTCGATCATTCCAGGAGCGCACCCTTGGAACACCGTCATCGGGAACTCTGACTATCTGGACTTCGTTCGGGTCCAGGGTCAGCTGCTTCAAATTCAAAAATTCTAGGAGCGCACCCTTGGAATACCGTCATGGGAACCCTGACTACCTGGACTTCGTTCGGGTCCAGGGTCAAGCACTCCAACCAAAAATACCAGGAGCGCTATCTTGGAACACCGTCATCGGGTACCCTGGCTACCTGGACATCGTTTGGGTCCAGGGTAAGCTGCTTCAAATTCGATCATTCCAGGAGCGCACCCTTGGAAAACCGTCATCGGGAACCCTGACTATCTGGACTTCGTTCGGGTCCAGGGTCAGCTGCTTCAAATTCGAAAATTCTAGGAGCGCACCCTTGGAATACCGTCATGGGTACCCTTACTACACGGACATCCTCCGGGTCCAGGGTCAGCTGCTTCAAGCGAAAATTCCAGGAGCGCACCCTTGGAACACCGTCATCGGGTACCCTGACTACCTGGACATCGTTCTGGTCCAGGGTCAGGCACTCCAACCAAAAATACCAGGAGCGCTCCCTTGGAACACCGTCATCGGGTACTCTGGCTACCTGGACATCGTTTGGGTCCAGGGTCAGCTGCTTCAAGCGAATATTCCAGGAGTGAACACTTGGAACACCGTCATCGGGTACCATGACTACCTGGACATCGTTCGGGTCCAGGGTCAGCTGCTTCAAATTCGATCATTCCAGGAGCACACCCTTGGAACACCGTCATCGGGTACCCTGACTAACTGGACATCGTTCGGGTCCAGGGTCAGCTGCTTCAAGCGAAAATTCCAGAAGCGCATCCTTGGAACACCGTCATAGGGTACCCTGACTACCTGGACATCGTTCGGGTCCAGGGTCAGCTGCTTCAAGCGAAAATTCCAGAAGCGCATCCTTGGAACACCGTCATAGGGTACCCTGACTACCTGGACATCGTTCGGGTCCAGGGTCAGGCACTCCAACCAAAAATACCAGGAGCGCACCCTTGGAACACCGTCATCCGGTACCCTGGCTACCTGGACATCGTTCGGGTCCAGGGTCAGCTGCTTCAAGTGAAAATTCCAGGAGCGCACCCTTGGAACACCGTCATCGGGAACCCTGACTATCTGGACTTCGTTCGGGTCCAGGGTCAGGCTCTCCAACCAAAAATACCAGGAGCGCACCCTTGGAGCACCGTCATCGGGTACCCTGGCTACCTGGACATCGTTCGGGTCCAGTGTCTGACACTCCAACCAAAAATACCAGGAGCGCACCCTTGGAACACCGTCATCGGGTACCCTGACTACCTGGACATCGTTCGGGTTCAGGGTCAGCTTTTCCAAGTCAAAATACGAGGAGCGCACCCTCGGGACGCTGCCTTCGGCGACACTAGCTACCTGAACATTATCGGGTATTAGGGTATATGCTTATCCAAATAAAACTTAAGTCGACACGCCGACATCGGCATCCTAAACTACCATTCGCCCGTGTAAAATCAATTATAAAAAAAAACATGGAATGAATTTTGATATGTTTTGTCTCATCTTCTGTAAGTTTGAAAAAATCTGCAGTACTTTTCGTTGAATCTATGGGACACGGCCAATAGTTTTGCCATATTCTTTCTAATACATTAACGGTTTACTTTCAATCCCATGGATTCAAATCTACGCGGGAAGCAAGAGCATGTAAACGTGTTATGTAAACTATGCGTGAATATAGCTGCTTTATCAGGCTACCGCGGCTAACTTCAGGGTCGTAACCTCAAGAAAAATTTCTGGTCGAAAAAAAAGTAGTAGATCGCTTGACACGGTACTCCAAACTCATTATTGCGAACGAGTTTTTGAGTATTTCTTTTTGTCGATCGCTCAATTGGGATGGTAGATGAGCATTAAACCCTGTTTCGCATCCAAAAAAAGTTGTTTTGACTAAATTAATGCCAATGTAAAAATCGAGCGTGCGATCTCAAACATTATTTAGTTGCGGTGTCTTCTGCTTGACGCATGGATTACTACCGCGTTCCGTGATATTCGTCACCACATTCTATCGTTATATTATAACCTTCTCATGCACAATTCACCACAAAGTAAGTATTTTTACTGAGAAAGTATAAATCGTACAATAGTATTTCATATTCGAACTAATTTTGATGTCTTTGTGAAATTATCAGAGTATTTATAACTGTAAACCATGACAGCTCTTCGAGAGTTGACATGGATATAACAAACACTTGTCCAGAAAACACTGTTCTATCCAGCGAGGTAACTATCACTGTTCATTCTAGCCCACTCACTCGACACGAACTGATGAGAGCTCACGAGTGCATGGCTTATAAAGCATCAGTCCCCACCACGATGATTATCCTTGCAAAATTATCCTTACAAGATTGATCCTTGCAAAATTATCCTTACAGGATTGATCCTTGAAAAGTTATCCTTACAGGATTGATTCTTGCAAAATTATCCTTACAGGATCGATAAATTATTAATAGTAATCCTTGCAAGTATATAAAGAGCAGTTCGTGGCTTTTTTTATTCAGTTTTATTGCATCTTCTATTCAATCTTAATCATGGAGTATCTTGTAGTCGTTCAAGGATTCAGACGCTCCTCAAACATTTTCGTTTTGAAGGCGTTAGCCATCATCCCTATAACTGATGGCGAAGAGATTCAATCCACGTATTGTTTATTTGAACCTCCTTGCAAATGGTCACGCCTTTTGAGGGAGGAAAACTCAATAAACGAATGGCTTGAATACAAATTTCATGGAATACCATGGGAATCTGGATTGATTTCTTACAAAAAACATATACATATTATTCAAGAAAATCTAAATGATGCAACCAAAATTTATCTCAAAGGGTTGGAAAAAAAGAGATGGCTCGAAGAATTACTTCCAGAAAAGTGAGTATTACATTATTTATATAGAATATTGATTTGAATTATACATCATAATTTTTTTTCCTTGTTGCCGATATATTGTTAATCTAGAAGATATTCAATGTCCACCCTCGAGGATGCTAGAGAAAAATAATGAAATCAATTGTGGATACCATACCTTACGTGATAAAGGAGTTTGCGCAATTCAAAACGCACACGCTTTCAAACTATAGTTACTTCAAAATTACGACTATTTTTCCTTTTATTCAGAAGATGAGGTGGATTTGCTCGAAATAAACTCGAGTAAAACTGAAAATTATGGATGAATAAATTTATATTGTATATGTGAATTTTTAATGAATAATACATGATTAAGAGAGTTGATGGGAAAGAAAATTAACTGGCTGTTCTCTACAGGCAGGGGGCGTTGGATTTGGAGCCTCCTCCACTTTCTTTTTCATATTCTCAATTTAATTTTTACATTTTCCTTATTTGCTTCAGAGTTCAATGAACTAATCAATTTTTCTGTTCTATGAGGTGAATTCGCTAACTCTGCAGGTTCTGTAAAAGATGAAAAATATTTTTTTTGATAAGAACGTTGATTTGATTAGAATAAAACATCAACAATTGAAGGCGAAGATTCTTACCTTCTCCCTCTGAGGAGAGATCAGGTTGTCTCATTTCTCTTTCATAGGATAGAAAGTTTTTTGGCTACCCCTTTGGTAGAATGGTCGGAAATGTTGGATTAGAGCGTTGATTCGATCCTCGTTTTGGAAGTTTGGTTTTTTTCTTGATGTTGAGATTGACCCTCTCAATATTTTTAACGATTGGCTTTGCGACTAAAATAAATACACATTTTTTAATGTGGTTTCAAAATAATTTAAATATTGCAATTAATATTTTTCCAAATCGAATCAAAATGCATTTGAAAATATATAATTCGTGAGAAAAATCACTATTTCTTTTTGTATGTAGAAAAACTTCCGCCCCACCCGGTATGGTGAAGGGAGGGATAGCTGGATTGGAAATTAATTTTATTGGTACTGAATCGGAAGGTTTTTCTTCTAGAAGTGGGGCTTCTTCTAGTAAATCTAGAACAAAATCATCCAAAAATTGTTGGGCTGTTGATGGGTAGTCTACTGTCTTTAACATCTAAAAAAAAATATTTTATTATAATTATAAAAAATTATAATAAAAAAAAACGCGGCTGCGTTGAGCCGGTGAGCTGAGCAGTGCGAGGGACTAAAGACTTGTTGAAGCGACTGAAACAATGGTAAGGGTACTCACTTTGTAGTGGTGGCTAGAAGTCGGCGGCTGCTCGGGGTCGGCGCCTTTGCAGTCAGTTTACGGTCGCTGTCCCTCGTCACAGAAGGCGATGAATTTGATTGTTTTCACAACTCTACGTTATTTTTCATTTACGCTTATTCTTGAAAGGAAGCGTAATCGAAATGAAACTCTTTATTTATCAAACTTAAATTTTCTAATACACTTCGACACAGATAGCTTCGAGAACCGACGGACAGAGTAACGCGGAGTCAAAAATCAGAACTACGACTGGCAAAGGTTTGGTGGCGAGTGATGATCCTCCTGCTGCACCCCCGGTTTTTATAGAGTGAATCCGCCTCCGATTCGGCGGTGGTTTAGCTAAGGGTGACTGTAAGTCGGAAATCTGCTGCAATAATTTCGGTTTATTCTATTCCATCGCACATTTTTAGATGTACCGTCATGGATTTGTACAGCTGCATCGCCGTACGTTCGTTAGTAGATATCCCCCTTTACCGTTTCTTAGACCGGATACATAAATTTCAGTTTACTGAGGCGATTTTGTGCAAGGCGTCTCTTTAATCCAACCTTCGTTCGTAGATTTTTTATTTAACAGATTTTTCATGGTCATCGAATCATGCTCCTTATGCCGTACCTCGTATCGAGTGAGTGTCCTTCAATCCTGCGGAAGGTTAGCTGAGGGTGGCTGTAAGTCGGATTTTTCCACTCCATTGCCTAATTTTCGATGTACCGCGATGGATTTGTTAGTAGATGTTCCTCTTTATCATTTCTAAGACCGGATACATAAAATTTAATTCTGTTAAAGTGATTTCGTACAAGGCGTCTCCTTTGTCGCGTGACGCTCGAGGCTCTCCAGGCGCCACATTCGACCGCGCACCGGCCAGTGTTGCGCTATCGTCAAGTAGCGCGCGTGCCCACGCTAGAGCGCCACGTACAGATAAGGACGACGAAACCGCATCGAAACTGTTCGGGGGAGCAAAAGATGTACGAGTACAGCCCATTGCTTGGAAACTGCCTGTGCAGGCGTGCACAGCAGGGGACCAGGGGAGAGCTGAGGTTACGGCAGCGAGCGTAAAGCGTGAGGCGATAAAAGACACCTCGCACACATATTGAGCAAAGAGAGCAGCTGCCCGGTCCTAGGTAGACTAATAAAAAAGAGGACTAATAAAAAGGGGTTTAATATAAAAGACTAATAAAAAAGACCGCTAACGAAGGCACAAGAATCGAAATTGCCGCTTTCTATTTGCCAACATGTCGTCATCCGATGTGGATGATTCAATGGTCGGAAGAAGTTTGCCTCTTCTGCCCAAAACGAGAGGAAAATGGGAACCGATTCCATTTAAAACTTGTAAAAGAATGAAGAAGTTCACTAAGTCGAAAGAAGAACCGTGGATTAGAAATAAAACAAGACCATGTAGGGTAGTCACACCCTGATCTACTCCACCATTCTAACATTAATTTAAAAAATATTAGTCTATATATCTAAAAGTAAAGGATGCAATAATTACTAGTTATTGCAATAATTAATAATTGCCATAAAAAGCGAGCAACGCAAGTAAAGGCTACAAGAATTATAATATGCTTGGAATAAAATGCGAGCAATAAGAAGTACGGACACTCCCTCCCCTCCCCTCCCTCCCCTCCCCCGCAAAAGCTATGCCGGTTCTAATCCAGAACAGGTGGTGAGACGGTGCGCCCCCCTCCCCTTGCCCTCGTGGTGGGATATGATTTTATTACCCTCCCTCAAAAGCTAGGCCGGTTCTGGCTCTCCCCCTCCCTCAAAAGCTAGGCTGGTTCTGGCTCACTGAGCCAGAACCAGCCTAGTTCCTCTACTCATATTTGAAATCTACTGGGTAGGCACAATAAATTTTCAGCTAATTGCCGGGGAAACACAGCTCGAACTATGCCTCATAAAATTAGACTGATCCTGGGGAAGCACAGATTAAGATGCAGGTTGCAAATGCCAATTTGAATCTACGGGAAATGAATACTTTTAGGATGAGCATAAGTAATTACAATCAAACTGACAAGTATCGAACTAGTGTGATTAGCCCTATACAGAACTAATATTTTTTCAAAGTACACTTTAAAGCAAATGTTGCACGATCTGTTATCAAGTGTTAATGCACTCTAGATCAATCCATTCATGTTCCGATAGAATGTACTGAAATCAAATATCTATGTCAAGTAGTTACATACATTTCAAATACATCTTCCAATGTTGAGATCGAACGTACTAAAATCACAATTCTATGTCAAGTACTTAAAAAACCAGTGTCACTTTGTAAGGATTCAGTATCAAATTCATAATCATTTGAAATCGAATAAAATATTCCATTATCGGAATTATCTTTCTCATAGTACAACTAACGTTTTTTACAAGAATCTCAAATCCCAATGATAACTAATTGAATGGAGCTTTTTACTTTACAATTCTTAACGTTTGAATGTTACAATTCTACATCATGATATTATTTTCATTCTTCAATTGAAATGTATTTATTTTTTTTCACTTTTATTTCCATTTTTTCGGTCAATGGAATTAACAAATACATACTTGCCACAGGCCCATGTTGTTTCACAGTTTCTCGATGGGCAGTGTATTTGTATTCTATTTCCACTCTACATACTAACAAAAGTTAACCCTCTATCCTGATGATACTATTTTGTATATATAAACTTACAACATATGAAAAATCTGGATAAATTTTCTCGCTCAAGTTAATATTGACTCAAGTCCCGATAAAACTCATGGTGTTTTCATGAGACTATATCAAAATAATATCTAAGGAATATCGATCTCTCGGTTCATGTTAATGTAAATCAGAAATGAAGGTCTTCATAGCTAGAATATACTGTTTTGCAAATTTTTAAAAAAAATAATATTCTGTTACTCGAATAGATTCTAGATGTTCTTCAATAGAAATGAGAAAACTCGATGTGCACGATGAACATCGAGTATTCTCATTTCATACAACTAAAGATCTTACCAAGGGACGTTTAAAACATGTTTGAAGTATGGGAATCCTATCATTTCTGTTACTTGCAGAAATGCAGATTCAAGGAACATTGAGCATCAAATGTTATCCAAAATTTTTATGCTTTTCTTGCTGTATTTGATCAGTAGTATAATTGTATGTTGCAAGCAGTAGCTAGTTTTTTGCATGAAATGAATTCGTATTTAAGAATCATATCGTAGATGAATTTCATCGGAAACTGTGAAACAACGGGCCCGTGGCAAATATGTATTTGTTAATTCAATTGACTGAAAAAATTTAAATAGAAGTGGAACAAAATGAATATATTCCAATTGAGAAATGAAAATAATATCATGATGTAGTATTGTAACATTCAAACGTTAAGAATTGTAATGTAAAAGTTCCATTCATCTAGTTATCATTGGGATTTGAGATTCTAGTAAAATAACGTTAGTTGTATTAGTTGTGTTAGTTGTAGTGTACTATGAGAGAGATAATTCCAATAATGAAATATTTTATTCGATTTCAAATTATCATGAATTTAATACTGAATCTTTACAGAGTGACAATGGTTTTTTAAGTGCCTGACTTAGAATTGTCATTTTAGTACGATCGATCTCAACATTGGCAGATGTACTTGAAATGTATGTAACAAGTTGACATAGATATTTGATTTCAGAACATCTTATCGAAACACGGATGAATCGATCTAGAGTGCATCGACATTTGATAACAGATCGTGCAACAATTGCTCTAAGGTGTACTTTGGAAAAATATTAGTTCTGTGTAGGGCTAATTACACTAGTTCGATACTTGTCAGTTGATGCTAGATTTCGCTACTTTCTCATGCCATCATTGAAGAAATAAACAAGAATATATAACGATAGTGTTTTGGTAAAAATGTCTATTGAAGTGATACATTTTCCAAAAAATATATTAGATTTGAATCATATTATCATATTACATGCATTTGGATTGACTGTGTGATATTCTCAAATTTCTTCTCACAAAAAAAAATTTAGTCGCATAAGAATTTATTCAACAACGAACTATAGGATACGGAACATACTTGTCGTCAACGTATACATTTTTAAAGGTGAATGTTTAACTTTAAGGAATGAAATTGCTTATAAAGTATTTCATTCCATTCCCACTATTCATAAAATTTTTAAACTTTACCTCTTCAAAAATATATTTGTTAAGTACTTGACATGAATTTGTGATTTGAATACTTCCCCCAAAGAAAAAGCAAGGGTATTTTTTTTTCAAAACAGCACACGATCCAATAATCAGTTTTATGGTATCTGCACTGGTCTGGCCATGGGCCTTAAAAGGTTCCCATCAGCAACTACAAGAATTAAGTGTAGTTTGAAAATTATTCATTCTGTAGTAGGATAATCATACTAGTTGAATACTTGTCATTTAATGCTTGATTTCAATGCTTTCTCGTCTCACCATTGACGAATGACCTGAAATGTGTAACTGGATTCATATCACTATATATGAAATTAATCAGTTCTAAATCTGTAGCAGAGAAACTTGAAGCAGAAAGACTTTATATTCTGTAATTATTATCTTGAATGTATTGAAATAGACAAAGATTGAACAGATATCTTCAAATTTTTACGCACTCAAAAGAAATTAGTCGTTTGAGAATTTATTCAACTACGAACGACAGAATACAGATTATAATTACTTTATTTCATATTTTTCAGACTAAAGAGACATGTTTTTTTTTTTATTTGAGCATTCTGAACCTCTTGAGGATACCTCCTGAAGGTGAGAGACATCTTCAAATTTTCTTCGATTTAAAAAAAAGTATCTGAAACAAGAAGTTATCCAACATATCGAATATACTTGTCGTAAACGTGTACCTTTTTTTACTCTTACCCGCGGGTTTCTGTGGCCCTGATTCACCACCCAAATCCTCGAACCACGACCCTGCAATCCATGACACATGTGCCATGGATTGCATTCACTTGATAAGAAAGATTAATCCAAAAAGTAAATCATAAGCTGTACATTACACGTACACCTTATAACACACTAGGCCCGGCGTAGCCAAAAATTTTTTGAAAGGTGCATGCTACCGGTAGAGTGGGGAGCGGGTCCAGGCCCTGGACTCCAGGGACTCAGCCCCCCCTCCCCACTGAGCAGAAAAAAAAGTTAAAAATCAAAACATGAATTCATATTCTAGGAAGGATAGTGTGACGGGGAAACCCGTCACTAAGGACGGAGAGGCTGCTCGCCGATCCGGCCGGTACGGCACCTTAGCAGGCAGCCACCGGCTCGGGAGGGCAGCACTCTCCAGCGCGCATGCAAGCCGCAGCGCGCCGAGAGTTCCGGCGGCGCGAGGCCGGGAGTGAAGCACGAGGCGGACGACCATTCTCGTCCGGTGCCCGCAAGCAGCAAGTCGCGACGCGCGCGAGATCCGAGGTGCCGAGCAAGTTACGTGACCGTGAGCGTGTGCGTGCGTGTGTCCAGGACACCGGAGGCCGACGTCGTCGCCAGCAGCAGAGCCAGCAGCAGAGCCAGCAGCAGAGCCGAGCCGAGAGAGCAGCGAGAGAGAACGAGCGTTGGCAAGGTTTGGCCAGTGTGCGCGTCGCGGCCCCGGTGTTCCCCCCCAGTGAACGTGCGTGTCGGCGAGCGCGCCGACACCCCCCCAGCGAACGTGTGTGTTGGCGACCGCGCCAACACACCATCAGGAACGACGGGCTCAGGCCCTGGCCCGGGCCTCTCCCCTCGCGTCTCCCCCGACGTCACGGCCCAGCGAGTGCGCGGACAGACTCCGTTCGAGTCTCCGCGCGCGGCCGTCCCCCCCGAGCGAGTCCCCCCCGTGCTCCAGCGAGTAGAGCTAGCCGCGGCACTCCTGGCGCCCCGTATAAATACGGAGTGCCCGCGGTCGAGCCAATCCCCAACGTGAACCTGGTGCGAACGGGCACCAGGTCACAGATTGGCGCCCCTAACGTGTGTTCGCGGTCGTGATCGGGGGTAAAATTCGAGGTGGAGAGTGCGTGCGCGAAAATTATATATCGAACGAGCGTGGAGTTAATTCAATTTTATTTCGAGCGAAAGAATTTGTGTCGCGAGTTACCGCGAAGCGACCTTGGCGGTGAGCGCGAGAACGCGGCGCGGGGCAAGTGTTGTTGCCTCGCGTGTTTACGTGCGCCGGCAGGTGCTGTGCCGCGCGTGTTTACATCAGCGGCCAGGCTCATGGAGCGAATTCCTGAGTCTCACGTGAACGAGCAGTGATCAAATATAGCAGTGATCACTCTGCTAAATAAAATTGATCAGCCCCTGACGGAGTGAACAACTCCTATTCCTCCTGAAATTTTTTTTTGTTTTACTATAATTTATTATTGTTAATTTTGTTGCCCTGACGGAGCTCAGCTCCTTATTCCTCCCAAGTGATATTATATTGATATATACATATTCATAACATCCAACGAGAAGGAAGGAAGGAAGCCAGCAACACAGCAATAATTAATTATTATTCCAAGAAGGAATAATTGGAACGACGAGAGTAATTTTGAGGTTGGGCAAATTAATTCGCCACGTGGCCGAGTCGGTACGAGCACGAGTGTGTCGATAAGCGAGAGCGCCGGCGCATGATAAAACAGTGTGATCATATGATAATGAGTCGGACGGTAAATTGAGTCTAGTTATCTATCTAGTGTGAATATTTTGCGGGAAATTTGAATGTGAATTGTGGAACTTAGAATTTTTCGGGACTTAGAATTTTTTCATTTTGGACGATTGAACTATTGTTGCACAACGATGACGCGGCTAGTGGATAATAATAGAACGAGCAATTGTTAAACAATTAATATGATTGTTTATTTATCAATTCAACTGTAAATTTTTCCGAAGTTGCCGATTTTTGAATTGTTTTCGAAGTTGAGTTGGACAACGAGTGAGCGCATTTTGGTCATAAATAATTGGTTTATTTGTTTATTAATAAACAATTTGGGAATTTTGGTCCTTTACTCGTTGGGCCCCGCCAATTTTGAGGATATTTGAATCGTGCATAGTAGAACGAGCGCATGGTTGTGGACATAGTCAATTGTTAATAAATTAATTTGTTAATAATTTTTATCGATTATTAATTATTTTGCAAATTAAAATTTTCTTTTTTTCTTTCTCTTCCTTTTTCGAGTGTGAGTGTCGAGTCGAGGAACAGTGTCCTTTGGGTCTTTTGCCAATTGTTAACAAATTAAATTGTTAATAATTTTTTTTTGCGAGTAATTATTTTCGAAGTTAAGTTTTTTTTCTTACTTTTTCGAAATAGAGTGATAGTTCTTCTTGAGTTTTCGTTTTTTTTTGACTCTGCTTTTGGGTTAATTCGATTTTCAGTATATCGCATATTCGGATGGTTAGGGTTTTTAGCACACAACCAAAGGACGAACGATCATTGGGAATTAAACCAAACCAGATAATATTCAGTATATTTGAACGAACCAGATAATAATACATAATTGTATTGGTATTGTATGAACATGTATATTGATTAATATTTTATTTCACATATATATTTATTGATATCGCACCATTGTTGTCCCCGACGGAGTTTACACTCCTTGTTCCTCCATCATTGCGATTTAAGTGATTTATTTCATTATTGAATAAATACATGCACATGTACAAGACGGAGAATATCTCCAATTAAGAACGTGACTCGGGGTATAGAGAGTCGATACTTTGCGCAATTAAGCAGGACGGGTGACGGCGTGTACGAGTGAGTCGTAGTTAATTAAGAGATTTTGCGAGTTAGCAAATATTGCCCGCCTGACTGATTTGTGCAATTTTATCAACCGAGTGGATTCGTTTGGTATAGAATCGGAAACAGAGTCAAATAAATTCACTATTTAGTTGTTTTAAATTTAAAATTTTTTCTTTCGAGTTGCTGTTTTTTTTTATATAACTTAGTTTTTAAAATACAATTAATTGTTGTGTTGCGACGTGTGTTTGGAGAGTATTTATTTCAAGCGTATAATAAGTTAACTATTCAAAATGGCAAGCGGTGACGTAAAATTGTACAGAGAGGCCATGGAGGAATTGTTAAAGATAGATAACTGGAACGAACGATTCAAAGCGATAATTAAGATGAACAAAGAAGTAGTTCGACGAAAACTAGAGAAAGCGGGAATCGCGGTTACGGGTGAGCTGCGGACACAGAAAGAACGGTTGTTGAGATGGGAGATGAAAGAAGCGAAGGTGACGGGGGCGCCGTGGTTCACGGACGATGAAAAGAACCAAGCGCCGCCCATAGTGGAACGAACAATGGTGAGCGGGAGCGACGAGAGCGAAAGCGAGAATACGGAGAATGCGAACATGGATGAGACGAGTAAGAAAACGGAGAATATCCTCGATTACCTCAAGCTACCAGAAGGGGTAGCAATGTTATCGGCGTTTGAAAAATTTATTAGAGAAAATCGGTCTGCGCTCGGGAAGGTTACGTTGCCGAAGACGAATGTAGCAAAACCTAATACGAACGAACTGGATGATTCGAACATATCGTCCGAAAGTGAGAGCGAGACCGACGCAAGAACGAGCACGCGTATCGAACAGAGAACGCGACGGAAAGTCACAGTACGCAAGTCGAAGCATCGCGTACCGGTGCCGGGGGCAACGAGCGTGAACAACTTTCATGCCGCGCTAGCGTTGTCAGATTCGGACGAGAACGAACTCAACGCGCAATCGATATTGTCGCCGATTGCAAATGCGAGAACGAGCACGCTGGAGCGCAGCTCATTTCAAATTAGGCACGGATGCATTAAAACCATGCATGACTGGAAACTGCGATTCACGGACGATGGATCGGTTGACGCGTTGGAATTTTTAGAACGACTGAATGACTACAGACTGAGTTTAGATATTCCTGATACTGCGTTGCTGGCGGCGATGCCCAGCATACTTCACAAAGGCGCAGCAGATTGGTTTCGAATGATAAAAGCGGAAATCAGAACGTGGCGCAAGTTTGAACAAGCTTTTAAACACAGATTCGTAGTCGAGATGGACGACGAGGACGTGTGGGAGGAATTACGAGCGCGGAAGCAGCACAAATCGGAGAAAATTTCAACATTCTTGTCGAAATTTAAATCTATCGTTCGTTATTTTAAAGTTGTGCCAACAGAAGCGAAACAAGTTGACAGAGCTTTTCGGAATCTACTGCCCATATACAGAAGCGCTATGCTTCACATGAGGATAAAATCCTACAGAGAGTTGGAACGAGCGGGCAGAGAGTACGAAAGGCTCCGAGACTTGGACGCGCGTTACGAGCCACCGCCGCCCAGAGAGAAGTCGCGAATACCTGCAGCTGCGTACGAGTATGGGAAAAGAGAGGGATCAATTAAGAAAGTACAGAAGAAATTACAGAAGAGTAAGAGAAATATGAGAGAGAAAGCAGAAGTCGCAGCAGTGACGAGTGAACGAACGGCCTCATCAGAAATTAGCGAGCTGAAGCAGCTGCTAATCGAACTGATGAAGGACCGACAGAACGAGCGAGTGCAGCGGAATAGCGGCCAATCGGGGCCGCCGCAACATTCAGTGAGTCCCAACGTCAACACTGGGAACGCGTTAGTGGGAGTGTGTTTTTGCTGTCAGAAACCTGGGCACAGGGCAGCAGATTGTAGATCTAACATCTGCTACAATTGCAACGAGAAGGGACACTTCTCGCGCAATTGCCCGAAGAAGGCCCAGGGGGCGCTTTACTGTCAGGTGTGCAAAACACCGGGAGTCGAATACGACTCGTGTTTCGTATGCAAAGGACTTAAAGTGTTGACGGGAAAAGGGGAGGCGGGAGTGCGTTAAAGTCCCACGCGCTCCACGCCATTACAAAGGGGACGAGCCAGCCGACCTTGAGCCTCCGGACGGGAAAAACGGTTTCGACCCTTGAACGAACGGAGACTCAAGCGGTGGAGAAGGCAATTGAGGAGTTCGATAACTGGAAAAACCAGCTATTGAGCTCAACGAGTCGAGAGAACGACACGAACGAACGAGCGAATGAAATATCGGCGAAAACTCGGGAACAGGTTGACGAATCTGACTCGCGAGCTCTGCCGATTAATCCGCTCGAGTCGAGTCGGGTCGTAACGAGTAAAGTCGTTGAGACAGACGACAAATGTGTCAGTATTAATCGCGGAAAAAATACCAACAGAGCGCCTCAAGCTGATTACAGCACAGAGCCGAGTAAGAAGGTACCTGCTATACTGCACAACGAGTGCGTGAACGAGAGCGGGAACGAGCCCCGGATCCGTAGCCAAAAACCAGCAGTGTGTGCTGGTAACGGCCAACAAACGGAAGACCGGGAAGTACCGCAGAGTGTGACGAGTACGCGTAAGAGCGTGAACGACGCCCCCGGCGGCAGTAATGCTGCGCCCAGTGCTGGGCATTCCAGGGAAGCGAACGAGCACGAGAAAACACCTGATCCAGAGGGGTCAGGAACGAGCGAGTGTCGATCAGCACTTCAACGGATGCAGACTGCAGACTGCTCTGAACATACGCGACCCACGGAAGCGTATGCGAGGTTGCTGATTGAAAAGCGTCTGAGAGACGCAGCGAATTCCGACGAAAACGAGATCGAGCGTGAAGTCGTGAGGAAAAAGCAGTGGCGTGATTCGCGAGGAGCAAAGGGCTCCTTGCTAGAGCACTGGTTTAGGGGGAAGAACGTGGTTGATGATACCGGAGATGTAGGTGGGCAGCACAAACTTGCGTCCGGCAACGATGCTATGTGCGCTCACCTAGTCGACGGAGATTCGGCCGAACGAACGGGCATCGGTGACCCACATATGGGGTACGATGCGCCCACCAAGGGTTTGGGGAGGGGGAGGAGGGCGGATTACCGCCCTCAGAGAACATTGGAGATGGCACGCGGTGTGCCAGAAGCCGACCGGCATAGTCGCCGTAGGAGGCCCTGGTCGGCACAGAGGCGTGCGACCGGGCGCAAAAAGAAAAAGAAAAAAAGTAGAGAACGAGGTCTGAGGAACCTGGTTTCCCTGAAAACACCTCTCCTTCCTTTACGCGGGGCCACATGGGCCGGAGTTGCGGACCGTGTGGTCCGGTTTAGGGAGGGGGGATGTGACGGGGAAACCCGTCACTAAGGACGGAGAGGCTGCTCGCCGATCCGGCCGGTACGGCACCTTAGCAGGCAGCCACCGGCTCGGGAGGGCAGCACTCTCCAGCGCGCATGCAAGCCGCAGCGCGCCGAGAGTTCCGGCGGCGCGAGGCCGGGAGTGAAGCACGAGGCGGACGACCATTCTCGTCCGGTGCCCGCAAGCAGCAAGTCGCGACGCGCGCGAGATCCGAGGTGCCGAGCAAGTTACGTGACCGTGAGCGTGTGCGTGCGTGTGTCCAGGACACCGGAGGCCGACGTCGTCGCCAGCAGCAGAGCCAGCAGCAGAGCCAGCAGCAGAGCCGAGCCGAGAGAGCAGCGAGAGAGAACGAGCGTTGGCAAGGTTTGGCCAGTGTGCGCGTCGCGGCCCCGGTGTTCCCCCCCAGTGAACGTGCGTGTCGGCGAGCGCGCCGACACCCCCCAGCGAACGTGTGTGTTGGCGACCGCGCCAACACACCATCAGGAACGACGGGCTCAGGCCCTGGCCCGGGCCTCTCCCCTCGCGTCTCCCCCGACGTCACGGCCCAGCGAGTGCGCGGACAGACTCCGTTCGAGTCTCCGCGCGCGGCCGTCCCCCCCGAGCGAGTCCCCCCCGTGCTCCCGCGAGTAGAGCTAGCCGCGGCACTCCTGGCGCCCCGTATAAATACGGAGTGCCCGCGGTCGAGCCAATCCCCAACGTGAACCTGGTGCGAACGGGCACCAGGTCACAATAGCTTGGAAAAAAAATCTATATTTAATGTATTTCATCTTTCGAATGCGTCAGTATCTTTCTAATCGAACAAAAATTGGTATTTAAATACATCTTGCCATCAATTTGTATAAATTTGTCTACAATGACGCGTTCACAATTTTTAATTTTTTATTATGCGCAGAATAATTTACAGTGTGCAAAACAATATTCTACGCACACTTTGCGCGAAATCGCATTTTGCACACCATTTTCAGTACGCAAAAAGCCATTTTGCGCATACTATTGCATAAAATATTATATCCTACCAGATAACATCGATAATTGATCTGTATCCGAGTTATTTTATGAAATTGAAAAATCCGTAATACAAACTTAATGTGTAAGAGTAGCGCTGCCCCCAGCTACCGTTACACGCGAGGAGGGGGCGCTAACGTTCCCCTTGATCTATGCAAGATATCTCGCCATCGATTGGTTGAATATTGATATATGCGGCATTCATATTTGCTAGGAACATCATTCTCCTTGCTTGCGCTACTCGCACTACCGATTGTACCGCATGACTCTCACCACGCAACCACGTGTCACTCAGGCGCAATCACCCAGCAATCAGTGCTGCCTATGTTGTAGCAAATTAGTGCAATTTAAAATACTTGCCTTTCTTGGTTCAAGTGGGCAAGTTTTGCTATTGAAATGAATGGCGTTCGAACTGCCTTGAGTATAACGGTACTCAGAGAGATTGAATAGCATAGAATGACGAGGTCATATGTGAACCATCCGAGGCAAGTTGAACATGAGCTTTCAACATAATGAATGCCTACAATTTTTTTCCGTAGGCTCACTTTGTAGGGTGGCCTGGTTCACCGGACGGCTACTGAGTGTTCATTCTATACCGCTATCAGCCTACAACTTGCATTGCCGGATACAAATTTCATTATCATCGATCATGCCGTCCAGTCTTACACTGACTCCGCGATGTTTATGAACTTATTCTTCGTAAAACCTTCCTCATCGCACACAACCCAAGTGATAAGTGACCCAACATAAGTGACCTTATGCCTGCGATACCGTCGATGTCGTTCGCCCAAAACAATATTGAGCCGGTCACTTTTTCTCTTGCTACGCACTTTCATTGCTGTATTGATATGGAACTGCCGGCTTTTACATGCTCACTTCATGTCAGTTCAGTGCGTACGAGCAGTACTCCGACTTTCACAGACTTAATCTGTAGAATGGAGTTAGAAAAATTAGTGATACTATTGACACAAACTATGTATTCAGAAATGTTTGACCTATCACTGTAAATTTTCCCATATTAATATGGAACATGTAATGAATTTTGATTATCAATACTGACAGGTTTTTACCCGAATCACCACGATGGCTCCTCGCGAATGGTCGTCTCAAGGAAGCGAATGCAGTTCTACATACTCTAGCCAGGATCAATGGAAAGGAAATACCAGTCTCATTTTGTGAAAAAATACATGAGCAAATAGAGCGCAAGAAAACTCGAAGTAGTTCACAGATGCAACATAGTCATAACGTATTAACTCTTCTCAGAACTCCTAACATGAGGCTAAAGACATGTTTGATAACATTAAATTGGTACGTATGCGAATGAAATTCAAACCTTTGGATGACCCCACTGGTTTCATGAACTACCAATGCCCATGCAAAATGCTGTAAGAATATCGCAGACAATAAAGAGCGCTGGATATTCTCCAGAGTCTTTCTGGAGAGCGAATATCTTAGGACTGAAATTTGGGATGTGAGTTAACCTTTATTATAGAGATGGAATATATACACATGCGTATATATTCCATTTCTATAATAAAGGCGCCAAGACATCCAGAGTTTCATGAATAATCACTCATGAAATCCTCTTATCTACATCTACATTATAATAGAATGAATCCGTATTTTTTCTGATCCACCTTTACTGCTCTTGGAAACAATTGTGACGGCGAGCGTCCAGAGGCCAATTTTTTGTGCAGTACGCGAAAGGTGTAGCACCTTGCGCGGGCCTGATAACCAACGCTAGGACCCGAGTGCGGCGCACGTGCGTCGCGCCGCGCGCCTCAACAACGGACACGGAAGGGCCATAAAGCGCAACTCTCGCCTCTCGACCTTCACTGCGAGTTTTTTTTGAATACCCTTTCCAACGGGTAAGATCGCCAAAAATCAAAATCGGAATTTTGCGTTTTTCCGCGCGAATATTGAGTTCAGAAGCTCGCGACATTAGAGTCTTTTTTAGATCATCGTGAGATCTTCAAAACAAGATCTCTCAAGATATAGTTTCAAACTTTCTTTTACAATATTTCATGATAAATTTTTGTCTAGAATCAAATACAAATAGATAAATTCAACATTTATAATTTAAATGAACATATTAGATAGGTAAATTCTTGATTTGTAAAGATTATGGAAAGTTTCGTTTAAAAGTTGATTTTTTTTCATTGGAAATTAAACAGTAGAATGTAATTAGAGTATAATAAAGCAAAGTATATTAGAATATAAATGATTACGGATAACTTTGTAACCGAAACATCACGTGAATATAGGAATACGGCATAGCGTGCTGCAACGAGACGCGCGTGCAGCAACCCGCGCGCAGTATAGCGCCGAGGCGGGAAGAGCCTGCTATCTCTCGGAAAAGCCATAAAACGGCAACTCTCACTTTCCGGGCCGCGATGTGCGCTTTTCCAGCAGCCTTTCCGAAACACACGCGTTGATGAAAATGCGCGTAATATTTCGGTTTTTCGTTTACTAAAATTCGAATTTTCATTTTAGCGCAATTTCACCCAATAATTTTCTGCTCGAAATTCAATTACGGATCGAATGAGACCGCACAAGTTCAGGTTTGAATTGAATTTATAACCAAACCATAATAAATTTTGTTCGATTAATTCCATATTTGAGTTGATATATCCGACTTGCAGATCTTAAACGTCGAGAATACGAAGTTAAATTGCGATACTACTAAAATTGCGGATTTTAGATTTTCAATTAGAGACACGCCCCCGCGCTTAGCACAGGCCTAAGGAAACGAGAGAGAGTGAGCTCTGTAAAAATTAGTTTCTAGTCAATCGAAATTTGGTTTTTCACATAACAATAAAATGAGTTAGCTATTCAAGAATGAAATTTCAAGACCTTTCAGAAAAGACCTCACAACAAGTAGGTTTGTTATTTTCGCGAGGTCTGACGAAGTATGTTCGTACAAGTAATATTAAGTAAAATTCAAGCATAATGAACTTGTTTCAAAGTCAAATAACGACTTGAAAGAGCATGTTTTCATAGAATAAGACTATTGAATAAGCGCAACGCGTAGTATTGTGCGAATCAGTGTAGTGAATTGCGCGTGAATCTGAATCCGTGCAAGTCAACTCGTAGATCCGTGCAATTCAACGTGTAAATTCGCGATATAACGTACGCATATACATGCAGTACGCATATAGTTATAAGTTAAACAATGAGTTTCCACCACCACGTAATGTTAAGCGTATGTAAGGGTGAACTGGAAGGAGGAAAAGGCATTTCCCGGGTAGTTTCCCCCAAAATAGAGTCAACTAATAGGAGACGGGGCCCTGCCGCCGATAACGGTCTATTGGAGGGTCGCTGCGTAGGGAAGAGGAGGGGGTGTGAGGAAAACTCATGCGCTCTCTCTCGCTGCACTGCACAAGATGCGCCCTTGGCGGTGGCGGGAGTGGCGGGGACTGACCCTCTCATCCTCCCTATCTGACTCACTTCCTCTCTCTCTCACTCGAATGTACGGGATCTATGCTTGCCACGGGAGTGAGTCAGAGATCCGATATTGCGCTCTCGCTTCCTCCAATGGGTCCTTATGGGCCAAAATCTGTATGAGAAGGGCTTACGCAGTGCATCGCCAGCACAGTGACGCCTGCTCTTGGAGTAAGTGGCACTGCAAAGGAAGATTTGGTCTCCTAGCTCACCTCGGCCTACGTTCTCACCGAGACGGGTTTTTCCTGGCTCGTCGGCTTCGTTTCCGTTCTGACTATTGGACCACATCGTCCCGGTCGTTCTTTTTTTGCCCCAGCTCTCTCGGCCAGCGCTACTACTTGACAGATTTGTCGAGGCTTCTGGTAGCGTTGACGAGCAATCTGGTGAGTGTATAGTATACCCGACCAACGTCGCCGTCGGTTTTTCCGTCGTGGTCTGAGTCGCCAATTACGTGTATTCGGCCCAAGTCGCCACCGGACTCCGTCTCCATATTCCCGGCCCACGTCGCCGCTGATCGCAGAGGACGTATTTTTGCCTCCCAGGACACCTACCCAAGGAGAAGTATACCGGAGTATCATCCAATAAAGAAAAAAAAGAGAGATACAGTAAGTGTTGTGGGATGTTTGAAAGCCCAACTCCTTCATTTTCATTTCTTACTTTTCAAATTCTATCTCTGTTCTTTTCTGACACTCGTTGTTTCGCCTTTTCGCGGTAACGAGAACGAGACGGCTTTTGCTGGCTCGGGAAGAGTGCAAAAACTATCAGATCGGTAACGGAGGGGAGCTTTTGAGCGATTGGCCGCGATCACTTATTTTTTATACCTGTCTGAAGCCACTTGACCCCCGGTCGTGACTCGAGGCTCGGCAGCCCTTTCGGAGTGGCCCTCATAATGGACTAAGTCCAAGGAGACGCTCCGTCGTGCATCGAAGCGCATAACCAGGCCCGTAACGACGCTTAGTCGAGGTGGCGCAATAATAGAGCTATGTACCCTGAGCTACATAAGTACATTTTTTTTTCTTCTATTTGAATTTTCTATAAAACCGCGAAAAGTAAAATCACGCGCTATTTAATCGTAATTTTGTCTTTTGTCTTTTTCGAGCGATTGATTTGCATTTTTACCGCGAGAACGCACAGACTGATAGAGCTTCGCCAGTTCAATACACACGTGACGTGACATACGTACCTTCCTCTGGAGGCCCTGGTAGGGACTCGTTTTGTAGGGTTTTTTCGCGGATAAAATAAAATCATTTACCTCATCCCACACAGCATGAAACATTGCAATGAAATATTTCAAAATATTTCACTGAAATCTTTCAATGTAAGATTTCTGAAATATTTCTGTAACATTTCTATGTAGTCATCAAAAATTGATTTTCCAATCTCGCAATGAAATATTTCTGTAATATTTCAGGAATATTTCATGAAAGATTCACTGAAAGATTTCTGGAACATTTTTTTGTAAGATTATTGGAAGGCAAAGGCTGCGATGGAATATTTCAGAAATATTTCAACAAATGTTTCACTGAAATATTTCTGAAAGATTTTCCTATCAGATTATTGAAAGTCAAAGGCTGCGGTGTAATATTTCAAAAATATTTCAATGAAACATTTCTTGAAATATTTCAATGAAACATTGAAATATTTCAAACATTTCTTGAAATATTTCTGAAAGATTTCTGGAAGATTTTTTTGGCAGATTATTGGAAGTCAAAGGCTGCGATCCAATATTTCAGGGATATCTCAGGAATATTTCAACAAATGTTTCACTGAAATATTTCTGAAAGATTTTCCTATCAGATTATTGAGAGTCAAAGGCTGCGGTGTAATATTTAAAAAGTATTTCAATGAAACATTTCTTGAAATAGTTCTGAAAGATTCGTGGAAGATTTTACTGCAGCCTTTGCCTTTCAATAATGTTACAAAAAATCTACCAGAAATCTTTCAGAAATATTTCAGCGAAACATTCCTTGAAATATTTCTGAAAGATTTCCGGAAGATTTCACTGTAAGTTAATGTATATCTGAAGTAATTATAATTGATTCGACAAAATATATCTTTTAATTAACATTTGACTTGGTATTAAAAAGAAGAAGAAATGGACGTAATTTTCTTTCCAAATTGGTCATGATTTGTCATCCAAAATTGAACAACGTCTCCGAGTAAGTTCTCTTATTAGCCGCCAGGGTTCACGTTACTTCCTCGCAAGTGACGGGAAAATGGAACGGTTTGTATATAAGGCCGATTAAGTATATGGTCTCCTAACGCGAGTGCGAACGAGAGATGTATAATTATATGTATATGTATAGATTGCGTTGTAATCGCGAGCGAAATAATGTCCAGATGAATAATAATAATGTGATAATATTGGTGAAATATTTCATAAATCTTCCATGAAAGATCCCTCGGGGCTTGATGAATGGCAATTGGAACATTTCAAAAATCTTTCAGAAATCTTTCAATAAAATATTTCAAACTATATTGCTGAAATATTTAAAAAATCCTCCATGAAAGATTCTTTGGTTCTCGATGAATGGTGATTGAAATATTTCGAAAATATTTCAGGAATCTTTCAATCAAATATTTCAAACTATATTTCTGAAATATTTCAGGAATCTTTCAATGAAATATTTCAAACTATATTGCTGAAATATTCCAGAAATGTTTCATGAAAGATTCGTCGGTTCTCAATGAACTGTCATTAAAATATTCCAAAAATATTTTAGGAATTTTTCAATGA
Organism: Aphelinus atriplicis; assembly: GCA_020882685.1. NCBI lineage: Eukaryota > Metazoa > Arthropoda > Insecta > Hymenoptera > Aphelinidae > Aphelinus > Aphelinus atriplicis. The sequence goes on along the minus strand of CM037073.1, from coordinate 59,386,507 downwards.
AATATTCCAAACTATATTGCGGAAATATTTCAGAAATCTTTCATGAAAGATTCTTTGATTCCCGATGAATGGTCATTGAAATATTTTGAAAATATATCAGAAACCTTTCAATGAAATATTCCAAACTATACTGCAAAAATATTTCAAAAATCTTTAATTGAAATATTTTTTTGCAGCCTTTTCGCGGACATATAAATATTTCAGAAATATTTCATGCTTTGTGGGATATAATTTTTATATTTTTCCCTTTTAGTGTTGCCACCGGTAGTATTGCCTAAGCAATATTTTGAAAACCTTGGTTGGATTCCGAGGCGAGCCGACCCATCAAAGAGGCGACGCTTACAATTGAGGAGCTGGGCAGAGGAGCCCGGACTAACACCCGAAGAGCGTTGTGCGAGGAAGAGGTTTTGCGCCAAACGAAATAGCATTATTGTAATACGCGAGAAATTAGAAAGTATCGGCGAGAATCAGTTCCCAGACTGGTTCAAATTTTATATCCAATTGTATAGATTCAGTTTAAAGAATTGTCCGGTAAAATTAGAAAGAATCGTAGCCGATCCGAGGCTCAATGAGCGCTATTTAAAAAACATTGTGTCTAAGGAAAAAATTAGTAATCTTAAATTCATCGCTCGCGCGCCCGAAAACCCGTGTGATCCGGGTTAAAGAGGAAGAAGAACCACTAAAACCTGTAGATAAAGTGAAGAGTTTCTCAACGAAGCAGTTGAGACCTGCACAGAAAGCACTTTTTCATTCACCGGCGATTCAACCGCCAATCAAACGCGTCTTGTTTAGTAAATACATAGAGAGTAAAATTTGTATTACGAAACAAACAATATTACAGAAGAATATTGAGGTTAATATAATTGAGAAAAAAATAGTAGAGTCAAGGAAGCGGAGAGCGGAAGTCTCCGACCTTTGTAAAAAGATAGCGCCCCTAATTAAAATACCCAAAATTGTATCACCCTTAAAATCAATTGATAACCTTCCGAAGTTAAGGCCGTTGCCGCCGATGTTCTCTCTAATTAAGGGAGTTTTAGTCGATTACAGTGTAGCGAATAGTGAATAAGTAACTTGTGTTTAGTACATAAGATTTTTTCAATAAAATTGACATAAGTTGAAATGTAAGATTGAAATTTTCAATAGAATTCCAATCTTATGACAAATAGTCCAGGAAGCTTAAAAATTTTGGCCGAACGGGTCACATATCGGCAACATTTTATTGATACGTATTAATTAGTGAGAATTGTTAGAAAATTTCCTAACACATTCCGCGGTTGTAGAGTGTTCTTTTGTTTGGAACTTGGAATAGTATATTTGAAATTGAAAACAATATTCAATGAGAACAAGACGATAAAATATTTAAAATTGTCCGGTGGACATGTTTGCGCAGCCACATTTTTCGAATACCCTCTTGAATTACAGTACAATTTAACTCATACCACGCAAATTATAAATTTAGATTTAAAATATATCGGGTTACGTAGAGACGAAGTATTAGAAAATACTTTCTATACGTATTATTTGAAAGATAATCCCGAGATTATTACAAATTTCAATAAGTTACCTTCTGCAGAGGATTTTGGAATATATCGAAATAACCCGCGATATTTTCGAATTGATCGAGGTTTAAGATTCACGAAATACTATATTTCTAAATCTAAAATTTACAAAAAAGTAAGGAAAGAAAAGGAGGAATTGTATGACGAAATCGATCCATACTGCCTCTTAATCGACGATTAAAATCAGACGCTATTCCTTTCTTCGATGTATCTTTTTGAATGTCGCTACAGGAAATAGTGAGTATAATAGCCTTTGATAATTATTATTGCACCGTCTTAGAATTATATTCACTCTTCAAATTAGTCGGTAACAACGTAAGAATTTTTTTATTATCATTTCGACGGATTGCTAAACGGAAGTTTGAGAACGATTGTTGATAAAATCACGGGTAAAGTTGTAGAATACATCCAGTTGGGTAACAGAGAAATCCTCCCGGCTAGTAATTTCAAATATCCGAAGTATTTCGAAGAGTGGTTGAAAGATTCGGCTGAGAATATTCTCGCAGGAGATTATACGTGCAATTATTTAGATTACGATTCAAAACTGGGATATTATTTTCCAGAAGATAACTTTGACGCGGTAGATTTTTGGGAAACTCAGACGGTTGGTTTCAACCCAGTGTTACAGTACAGGCCGTTATTTAAAAATTTTCAACTCGCGTTAGAAAAGGAATTGGCTTTTCGGTTTGATTTAGAATATATATTAACGTATAATTCATCTTATGTTCAAACGTAATCCGTTCCGTTTGCAAGCTATAGTTGCACGAATAGTATATAGAGAATATTTAATAAATACAGCGCGTTCAACACAAATAGTGCGAAAATTCCCTGGAAGGTTCGGAAAACCTAAAGTATTTTTCTGTTTAGAACTCGGAATTATTCCTACAAAGGTTAGAACTATAACGTACAAGAACGAGAAAATCGCTTACATCAAATTAAAAGGGGGACACGTGTGTGCCACGACTTTTGCTGGAGTACCCTTGAGCTCGCAAGATAATTTGTATCACGCAGCTCAAACGATCAACTTAGATCTTGGGTACGCAGCATTGTTGAGTGATAAAGTTTTGGGATGTACATTTTATACTTATAGTTTGAAAATAAGTGATCGGTTATTGGAGAGGCAAAGCATACTGCCAACCCCACAGATTTCTCATCTGTATCGCGAGTTCAATACACACCGTTATTCTCGGTTAGATCCAAGGTTAGGGACAACTGATTATTATATCTGAAAAGCAAAAATATATAAGAGAGTGCGTGAAGAGAAGAGAAAATCACTTGAGGATGTCAATACCTATTACAATTCGTTGAATGAATAAATACTGATTTTTCTAAGTGAATTTTTGACGTATTGAAATCTAAACTCTTTTGTATATCAACCGGTTTGAGGTGGGGTATACGAGAGAGTTTTCGATGAATTAATGTCAGGAGAAAGAATTACGCGACCAAAAGCCGCAGCAAGCACAACATTAAGAAACGAGGTTGAAGCCTTTAATTCATTCCAGAAAAACCTTAATATCGGTGAAAGTGACGAGGGAGATTCTGAATTTTCGGAGATAAGAAGCAATTCGGACGCTTTTAGAACGCCCAGAGAATCACCTAGGAGTCCCATTAACACTCCCCGCGATATTGTTACCAATATAAACAAGAGTATAAAATTAGCTACTTTAACTCCTATTAAACCGACTGTTCCACCGGTAGTGCTGAATTTAATGCAAAATAACGAGGGACAAAATAATAATCAAAACACCGGTTTAGTGGATCAAAACTTAGAACGACCACCAAATCAGCCACAAGTCGAAATGGCGCAAGGGGTAATTTTGAAAGACGCGTTACGCATAGTACCGGAATTGGACGGTTCAAATATTCCTTTGGGAGTATTTTTCGAGGGTTGTGACGAAGCTCTTGAGATGGTCGACGCGAAAAATGAGGCGAATTAAACTAAACTGATTAGGTCAACATTGAAAGATGAGGCTGACAATCGTCAATGACAATCGTTCCGAACTATCGAGTTACTCAAAGATTATCTAGAGTAGTTCTATGCACCTGCTAAATCGGTAAATCAACTATTAGGAGGAATGGGAAATGAGGTTCAAAAAGATAATGAGTCAGTGTTATCATTCGCAAATAGAATCCGAAGCCTGGCTCACAGAGTTTTAGAGGCATATAGAGTTGAGGGAGGAAATGTTGACGCAGCTCACCACGCTACAGTTGAAGCCAATACCGTAGATTGTTTTAAAAAAGAGTTAAAGCCACAACTTGAAGGAAAATTAGAAAATGCTAATGATATCAATAACAAAGTACGGAACGCGATTAAGGCTGAGCGTTTGTTCGTGGCTCAAAAAGCATTGCGCAGTAGAGAAAAGTCATCCGAGAATGAGGCTAGAGTCAAGAGAAGTATGTTTGTTTGTGCTGCTTGTAATCTAGAAGGGCAATGCGTCGGAATGTAAATTCATAATTTACCAAATGTGTAAACGAACCGGTCATATTGCAGATAGATGCTTCAAATTTCAGGAGAAACCGCGTTTAATTTGCCAAATTTGTAATAAGTCTGGTCACGGTGCAGATCAATGTTATTCACGGAATATAACTAGGGTTTGTCAATCATGTAATAAGCCCGGACATACCGCGGATGAATATTATTCAAATCAGAAGTGTCAAGCGTGTAGTTTGACTGATAATGCAGCTAATAATTGTACACGGAATCGGCAAGTAAATATAATTTGTCAAGTCTGCCATAAAGATGGCCATACTGCAAACAATTATGGTCGAGCAAAGCCTAAATATGATGAAAATCAAGAAGGCCAAATTTGCAAGAGAGATGGACATGTAGCTCCGAATTGCCGAGTAAATATATCAAGAAAGTGTGATTTTTGTGGAAATCTGGGACATTTGATCTCAGATTGTAGAATTAAACGAATGAGTGAAAATTGGTGTTTGGGAAACGAGAGAGGCGCTCTGACTGGAAGTGCGAGAGCAGACATGCCTGCCTCCCAATCGCACTCGATAAATCATTCAAACGATCAGATGTTAAACGAGTAATACCGTTGGATTAAACGAAATCACCGATGATTGTATACCATACTTAGCATTCAAATTGCGTAATTATAATTTGACTTTGATGTTAGATTCAGGTTCAGAAAGCAATTTGATGAAAATCAGTGATTTACCTTGCAGTAGTGAAATTGAGACTAGTAGAATTATGAAGTTCAAAGGAATTTGCGACGAATCAATTTCGACTTTAGGAGAGAAAAAACATATTTTCGTGTGGTTAATGATAAATTTGATATCCCATATAATGGAATATTGAGGATGGAATTCATTAGAGATTAAGGTTGTAATATTGATTATGATAATAAAGTTATCGAGATAGACGGAAATATTTTGAAATTCAAACAAAGTCGCAATAAAGGGTGTAGAATGAATGTATTGGGTAAACAAGGGTATTTTTACCTCAATATGATTCAAGATTCCAAGATAAAGGGACAGTCATTTAGACATATCAGGTCCGAATGTAGTATCATTAACCATAACTTAATAAATAACAATAACCCAATAGATGCCAATCCTCAAAGAAACCTTTTTTAGAAAAAGTAAAAATGTCACGTCAAGCATGTGGGAGAATTAGTTTATCTCTTATATTACTTGAAAAAATGAAATCCATTATAGATACATGAGTCAATTTATTATTTCATCAGTATTTATTCTGATTAATCCTCATATTGTTGGGAAATTACGTATTCTTATTACAGTTTACATACTATAAGAGATGTTGTCAACTTAAACTAACCAATTACGCACCCTTGGAACACCGTCATCGAGTACCCTGACTACCTGGACATCGTTCGGGTCCAGGGTTAGCTGTTCAAAGTCAAAATACGAGGTGCGCACCTTTGGAAAACCGTCATCGGGTACCTTGACTACCTGGACATCGTTCGGGTCCAGGGTCAGGTCCTCCAACGAAAAATACCAAGAGCGCACCATTGGAACACCGTCATCGGGTACCCTGACTACCTGCACATCGTTCGGGCATGGGGCCAGCTTTTCCAAGTCAAAATACGGAAAGTGCACCTTTGGGACACCGTCATCGGGTACCCTGACTACCTGGACATCGTTCGGGCATAGGGCCAGCTTTTCCAAGTCAAAATACAAAAAGTGCACCTTTGGGACATCGTCATCGGGTACATTGACTACCTGGACATCGTTCGGGTCCAGGGTTAGGTCCTCCAACGAAAAATACAAAGAGCGCACCCATGGAACACCGTCATCGGGTACCCTGACTACCTGGACATCGTCCGGGTCCAGGGTCAGCTTTTCCAAGTCAAAATACCAGGAGCGCACCCTTGGAACATCGTAATCGGGTACCCTGACTACCTGGCATTGTTCGGGTCTAGGGTCAGCTTTTCCAAGTCAAAATACCAGGGGCGCACCATTGGAACATCGTCATCGGGTACATTGACTACCTGGACATCGTTCGGGTCCAGGGTCAGCTTTTCCAAGTTGAAATACAAAGGGCGCACCCTTGGACCACCGTCATCGGGTACCCTGACTACCTGGACATCTTTCGGGTCTCGGCTCAGGTTCTGCGATGGAAAGTACCAGCAGAGCACCGTTGGAACACCGTCATCGGGTACCCTGACTACCTTGACATCGTTCGGTTACAAGGTCAGCTTTTGCAAGTCCAAATACGAAGGGTGAACCTTTGGAACACCGTCATCGGGTACCCTGACTGCCTGGACATCTTTCGGGTCTCGGCGAAGGTTCTCCAACGGAAAATACCAGCAGCGCACCCTTGGAACACCGTCATCGGGTACCCTGACTACCTGGCATTGTTCGGGTCTAGGGTCAGGTCCTCCAACGAAAAATACCAGGAGTGCACCCTTGGTACGACGTCATCGGGTACCCCGACTACCTGGACATCGTTCCGGTCCAGGCTCAGGTTCTCCAATAGAAAATACTAGCAGAGCACCCTTGGAACATAGTCATCGGGTACCCTGACAACCTGGACATCGTTCGGTCACAGGGTCAGCTTCTCCAAGTCAAGATACCAGGAGCTCACCCTTGGAACATCGTTATAGGGTACCCTGACTACCTGGACATCATTCGGGTCCAGGGTCAGCTTTTCCAAGTTAAAATACAAGGGCCGCACCCTTAGATCACCGTCGACGGGTACCCTGGCTACCTGGACATCGTGCGGGTCCCGGGTCAGGTCCTGCAACGGAAAATACCAGGAGCGAACCCTTGGAACACCGTCATCGGGTACCCTGACTATCTGGACATCGTTTGGGACCAAGATTGGCTACTTCAACAAGAAATACCAGGAATGCACCCTTGGAATACCGTCTTCGGATACCTCGACTACCTGGACATCGTTCGGGTCTAAGATCAGGTACACCAACGAAAAATACCAGGAGCGCACCCTTGGAATACCGTCATCAGGTACCCCGTCTACCTGGACATCGTTCGGGTCTAGGGTCAGGTCCTCCAACGAAAAAAACCAGAAGCGAAACCTTGGAACACCGTCATCGGGTACCCTGACTACCTGGACATCGTTCGGGTTCAGGGTCACGTCCTCCAACGAAAAATACCAGGAGCGCACCCTTGGAACACCGTCATCGGGTACCCTGACTACCTGGATATCGTTCGGGTCCAGGGCATGGTCCTCTATACAGGTCCCGAAACTCCCGTGGTGGTGGTAGCTTCTTACGCCCTGTCCACATATTTCACGTTTCGGCCGCTTCGATTATTGGCGCTAGGGAGCTGGGATTCCTTGATGCGCACCGCCGGTAACACAGCTGATCATGTGCCCTAACCAATCCTATTCCAACTAATGAGCCGGTGCCAGGCGGCGCCAGGCCTTGCAAGACCGTGCTATCAACTTTTGCTTGTAATTATTTTTTATCGTCCACATGTTTCAAACGACGAATAAATTCGGGCTTGGTGGACTATCCCAAGATGATATTGAAAGAAAAAAATTCCACGCTCCCCGGGCTGGATTTGATTCAGCGACCTCCTGATCTCCGGTCAGTTGCGATATCCACTACGCCACTGGGAAGATGGCAGCTCTCCACATCCCTGGAGCATGAATTTATTTTCTCCCAATATCACCATATATACACGATCAAATTCGATCGCTTGAATCTGTACGATCAAGGTCCGATCGTATTGTTACAGATTCCCTTTTTACCTATTCCCCCCCACCCTTCCCCCTTAACTTTTGCTTGTTCTTGAATCTCGTGCCAAAAATTATTCAAAAATACTCGCATATTTAGATTTGCAGATATTTCTTTTAAACTCATTATATGTACATACATACATTCTAAAAACTATCAATCAGATAGAATGTACTATTACTATTTGTATTACTATTTGAAAAGCTATTGGTATGTACTAAATAAATTGATGAAGATTTTAATTTTTTAAAAATATAAATAAATTGTATTCTTGCTTAATGTGAAAAGCTTGTATAAGTGTTGCAAGATCTCTTTCAAAATGTTCATTTTTTTACTATATAATTGAAATGGAATTTGTATTCAAGTAGGAGATATATTCTTCTATAGGAGTCATATTTTTCTATAACCTCGTCAAGAACAAAATCTAAAACTTCCGAGTTAGACGAGTGTTTTGAAAATATACTTTCTGTAAAGAAAATCAGACGAAACAAATAGATATTCGGATAAAATAAGTCGGCCCCGAGATTTTAGATTGATTAAATGGGAGACACTATAATTAGCTTCATCATTTCTCAAGGCGTTGTTACAATCACTACATATAGCGTAGGTCTCACTTTTCAAAAGTTGCTTACATCAGTAACCTGCAAAGAAAGTCGTCATTTATGATATTGTCAATGATATTATTGATCTACTCGGCCTGCAAGAAACACTTACCGAAAAACCTGGATAGAAGATAATTCGTTACTCCCAACTTCCAGACGACACAATCAATATGAATAACATAAAAATATTAGAGATGATGATAATGATGTTACTTGTTAGTCATGGAAGCGACACACGTAAAAGTTAATCAAAACCTGTGACATAGTAAATAATACATTCAACCACTTCAGGATGTGCATAATCATGATCTGCCAAGACGTCATCTGCTTCCCAATCGCCGTTGGTGTCTTTCAAAATTCCGTCCAATTTCATTTTAATATTATTCATTACTTCTTCTGTTCTAGATAATTTTCTTTTGCCAATATTTTTCAAATCGTCCAAGCATATGAATGTATCCAATTTCTTTTCCACGACACTGCAATTTCCACGTTTGGGTGGTTTGATCATAGAATACGTCGATAAAAGTCTATAGAACTGGAGGAAAGTGGGGCAGGTTGGATGCTCGTTGGAACCCGCAGCTTCACGAATGGTTCCAAAAAATTTCTTTGAACGAAAAAAAATGTATATATGGGTGATTCTCTGTCAAGTCAGAGAGTGAAAATGAAAAAAAATTCTGAAAATTTTTTTATGAATTCTAGAAGACTCCATCATGTCCCCTAAATTTTTTCAGAATTTTTTAGACCATATGTCCCATCCTGACAGAGGCTCAAAGTGGTCGAGTTTGCAATATTAGACATTTTTTCAGGACCTTTGACCTCAATTTTGAGCTATCTAGAGATGTTTTAGAACAAAAACTCAAGAGAATTTTTTTACTGGAAAAATGCCAATTTTTTTTAGAAAAATTGGTTCCAGGGTCATTGGTAGACATATAGCTATCACTTATCTTATTCCCAGGCTTAAAACTGATCAAAAAGTGGTTTTGATCACCCGCAGCATAATGTGATACATACCAAAAGAAAGCTTATTTTATTACCAAAATGTCCTGACTAGTCGCAGAGTGCTGCATTTGATCTAGTTTTTGTAATCAACCAATACATTATGAGAATTGACGAAAATTTTCTAAAAATGGGTGACCGCATACGCCACTTATAAGTATGCTTGTTACTCTGGTTTTCTCATAGAATTTGATTGTTTCGTGGCACTTGTACTTGAATACAGTTGTTACTACTTTATTATCCAAGTCCAGAGTGAGAAGTCGTGAACCGTGTCTTTTTTAATAAATTTAGTTCACATATAAGTGGCGTATGCGGTCACCCATTTTCAGAAAGTTTTCGTTAATTCTCATAATGTATTGGTAGATTACAAAAAGTAGATCAAATGCAGCACTCTGCGACTAGTCAGGACATTTTGGTAATAAAATAAGCTTTTTTTTGGTATGTATCACATTATGCTGCGGGTGATCAAAACCACTTTTTGATCAGTTTTAAGCCTGGAAATAAGATAAGTGATAGCTATATGTCTACCAAAGACCCTGGAACCAATTCTTCTAAAAAAATTGGCATTTTTCCAGTAAAAAAATTCTCTTGAGTTTTTGCTCTAAAACATCTCTAGATAGCTCAAAATTGAGGTCAAAGGTCCTGAAAAAATGTCTAATATTGCAAACTCCACCACTTTGAGCCTCTGTCAGGATGGGACATATCGTCGCCTCCGAGCAAAAAGGGTCCAACTCAGCGTCCCGAACAAGAAGGGGCCAACTCGCTGGCCGGGCAAAAAGGGGCCAACTCGCCGTCCGTGCAGAAAGGGGCCAACTCGCAGTCCGTGTAAAAAGGGGCCAACTCGCCGTCCGTGCAAGAAGGGGCCAACTCACCGTCCGTGCAAAAAGGGGCCAACTCAGGCGAGTTTTGAATTTCACATAAAATTCAGTTCACGAATCTCTTGAGAAGTCTTATGCACGCTATGTGATAGCCGTAGTGCGTCTCTTTCAATGATTAGGTGATTTTCACGTAATTTACATGTCATCAGAATGTAATATGTCAAGTTAACTATTTACGTTAAACGGCTGTTGCTCGATGGTTTCTTTTAGAAATTGGCATACATATGTTTTTGAGGTCGCTCATATTGGATCCGGCCTGAAATTCTAAAAATTCAAATTAGAGCCTCTAAGATCACCTGATGAAAATTTGGAAAAAAATTGAATTTTGTCGAAAATTGGTATACATGGGTTTTTGAGGTCGCTGATCACGAATCCGGCTTCAAATTTTGAAAATTAAGATTAGAGCCTCTAAGATCACCTGACAACAATTTGGAAAAAAATTGAATTTTGTCGAAAATTGGTATACATGGGTTTTCAAGGTCGCTGATTACAAATCCGGCCTCAGATTTTGAAACTTCGAATTAGATCAAGCCTCTAAGATGACCAAACAAAAATTTGGAAAAAAATTGAATTTCGTTGGAAATTGGTATACATGGGTTTTTGAAGTCGCTGATCACGAATCCGACCTCAAATTTTGAAAATACAGATTAGAGCCTCTAAGATCACTTGATAAAAATTTGGAAAAAAAATTGAATTTTGTCGAAATGTGGTATACATGGGTTTTTGAGGTCGCTGATTACGAATCCGGCCTCAGATTTGAAAAATTCTAGTTAGAGCCTCAAAGATTAGCGTCCGAAATATTGAAAAGATACTGTATTTTTATGAAACTTAGCAATGATCTCTCGCTCGCTGTCGCTCGCCCGAGTCTTTCGAGTGGATTTTAATTGAAAAATGTACAAAATATTCTATAATCTTCAATATTTAATTCAGTTTTAATAAGTTCTACTTTCAATTTATTGTAAATAGATATCAATCGACATCATAATGCATATAAATTATAGCTCTCGATCTTCTCTTTCGATCCGTCACACCACATTTTCTTCAAATCATCATTTTCTAATAGCAGGGGAGCTGGTGGTAAAAGACTCCATGGTTTAGTTATGGCTAGTTTTTGGATATGATTTAGTTTAAAGGGTGTACATGAGTCAGCACCCACTCGCGAGGTCTGGTGACGTCGCGTTTGGCGGAGTATGATTTGACGCGCTTCGACGTATGTCAAATAATGATGTGCGCTAATTGATTTTGTTATGGTTGAAATTTGGTCGTAAACTAGTTTATGATGTAAAAAAACACGAGAAACCAGTCAGACCGCATAAGCATGTTGCGCGACGAGTCAGCACATCTGTTAAGTTGTCGTAAAAATGATCAAAAAATCTGAGTTAGTTATGGCTGAAAATTTGTTGACTACTAATTTATTATATGAAATTTAAGAAAATATCAGTCAGACCGCGATTCGATGTTGCAGACGCAGTCAGCAGCTGCTCGAAGGGCGGATATTGAGCGCGCGTAAATCGGAGCGCGTAAGAGCGCGTAAGGGTATATGCTGTATTGTCTATAATTAATGTAACAAAATAAATGTTTACATGATACTTTAGACAGTAAATATGATATTTATTGTTAATTACGGTATTATAAACCTTAATATTTGAATAAATTTTGATTTCAAGAGATTTATATATAAGTATAGGATGAAATAAATTGATAATGAATATATTGCCGTTTATAATATTCGAATCATTTTTAATAGTGGATTTCAATAGATTCGAAATCAGTAATCGCTGTCAGTTTCTTCGGAATCTGTACTGTCGTGCTGTTGCTCAGAATCAGACTCAGATTCAGAAATCTTTTGCCCAAGGCTGTGAATTTTCTGTAGCAATGCACATGGTATCCTGCACTTTCATTTGGAGTCGATGGCAAATCCACAGTAATGAAATACAAATTATTGCCACGACGAACAGCTAATATTTTACTACACATTGCCAAAGTTTTTTCAGCAAAAAGTAGAACACCCGCATCTTTTTTCAAACAAATAACGCATATGGGAATCATTTTTCGCGCACATAACGAAAATTTCCTGACAGTGTGTTTACAATTGAGGCTCATACAGACGCCGAACCATTCTCTACGCGCCAAAAGTAAACCGTCATTAGAATTTTCCGCCGGAGAGTGGAAATATTTTCGATTGTGCTGCTATCAGTATACAGCTGACTGAGAGGCTACCGCATTCGCTTCAATGCTATCCTCCAAGATCTTATATATATATATATATATATATATATATACGAGGATACAAGGCTGGACGTAATATACGTTTACGTTTCGTTGAGAACCACGCTCGCAATAGGCCTCGAACCGCTCTCACGTAATATACGTCAGTGGTGGGAAAAATTTTCTGTGCGAGATTTTGCGAGAGGTTCAGAGTGTCTGTCGTCTGCTCGTCGACTTATACCTCCTATACCCCAAATAACAACGTCAATTTTCGCAAATCTTTTCTGACGTAATTAAACGCAACTGAATGCAGGTTTTGCTGGTAACCATTGCAAAACTGCAGGACAGAGGTTTAAAAAAAAAAATTTCTAGGTGCGAGGTTAAACCGCAAACGAGCTGTATATAATGGCTTGTCGCGTCCCCTCCCTTGCTGCGCATACTTGTCGTCGGTGGCGCTGACGCGCCACCTGATAAATGCAGCTTTTAAATCAATCAAGCCTGATAAATCTGCTGCAGAAGTTATCAATTCAGCACTCAAAAGTGCTCGAGCGGCTATGAAGAGAGCTGGAGGGAAAAATGTGTGGAAATTCCTTGAATTTTACCTGTTCCTTCGGAAATTGGTGGAGTATTGCCCAATATTTGCAGGCTTAAGTGCCACTGGCGCTTTAGCGAGTGGTGCATCTGGAATAATGGAAGCAAATAACAGAGCCAAGACAGCTAAACGTCAATTGGAAGAGAGTCAAAGACATAATGCAACAATGGAAGCCATTGCTTTGGGAAAGGGTCTATATCTGAAACCCCATGAGAAAGGCCATGGTCTTTATCTGAGACCATACTCGGGTAGAGGTCTAAAAAGAAGATCGGTTTAGATTTACCAAAAAGAGCACTATCTTACTTTGACATCCTCGAATACGCTAGGAAAATGAAGATCCCTAACTTTCGAGGAGTATTTATGCCAAACGCAATGCCATCCAGTGGTGCCCGCTATGGAGAATCAGCAATTATTAATCTTGAAGATAAGACTAAGAAGATAAGACAGTTTTTGCATGGAGGATTGAAGGGTATATAAGAAAAAAAAACCTCAGTATTTGACTCATTCTAGTGTGAACCACCATGGGTTCTGTAACACTTACTTTATCGAGTACGTCATCCACTCTCGAAGCTCAATATTTTCCACCAATAGAACTCTCTTCTAATGAGAACTTAGTTCTAGGCTTAGTTGAATTCTCAACGTTTAATTCTTTTCTAAACATTCATGCAAGGAATAATAAATTTAACCTGATTAATGGTGAAGAAATTATTATACCTGAAGGTAGTTATGAGATTGAGGACATTGAAAAATTTCTTCAAAAGAAGCTTATATTATTTAATCTTAGAGCTAACAATTATACGCTTCTTTCCGAGATGAAGTGCAGTAAAGCTATAGATTTTCGACCTAAAGATACTGTAAGTCAAGTATTAGGTTTTGGGGCAGATATTTTAGATGCTAATAAATATCATAAGTCAAACTTACCTATTAAAATTTTCAAAGTCAATTCTATGAGAATCGAGTGTAATATCACTACTGGAGCATATATAAATGGAGATGGAGCACATACAATCCATCAGTTCTTTCCCGGAGTTCCAGCTAGATACAAGATAGTCGAAGTGCCATCAGAAGTTATTTACTTACCGGTCACTGTTAATCGTATTGACCATCTACAATTACGTATTGTTGACCAAGACGGGGATTCAATTGATTCTCGTGGAGAAGACATCACAATTCGCTTACATTCAAAATCGGTAACGTAATGGGGATCGCATACTACGGCCGAGGGTATAAAAACAGTACACTATGTCTGAAAGCAATGAGTCGTCGACGAACTCTCGAAGTGCTAACACGTCAGAACATTCAATTCATAAAAAGTCTTGGCTTCAAAGTCAACCCTGGTGAAAAATAACTTGTATATTCTTCTGCTGCTATCAGAAAAATGGAAGACATTCTAAGCATTCAGTCACCTGTCGCGTTTGATGAAAGTATATCGCACTGTGAGATTCATGCTCATCAACCATATACATCATCCAACTGCAGCAACAGCGAAGAGATTCGTATATCGGTTCAAAATCAGGATCTTTGTCTTCTGCCATCAAAAAGTTCTCTCCACAAATGTGGAATATTGACTAAATCAGATGATATGATCGTGACAAATACTAAATTAGTCAACAATGCCATTTGCCATCTATTCGGAGAGATTCGATATGAGATCAACGCTATAAAGATTGATAGGTGTAAGAATGTTGATTTGAGTAGTCTTATGGAAGAATGGCTCTCTTTTAACTCCAATCAGAGCATTGAAAACGCAGGATGATTGGATATAGAAGAGTAACTAAAAGCTCATTCACTAAAAGATTCTAGTGAATGAGCAAGGATACTTTGACGTATCAATACCTTTATCAATGATTTTTGGTTTTGCTGAGGACTATCAAAAAATTATAATCAATAGCAAACATGAGTTGATACTGAGAAGATCAAACACTGATGCTGTTATTCAAACATCTAGACTCGAAGATCAAGCTCCTAATCAACGAACAGTATGGAAAAATTTTGAAATCGATCTTAAAAAGATCGAATGGCTCATGCCTTATGTAATACTTTCCAATCAGCATCAGATACGTTTGCTTAGTCAAATGCAGAAAAGTAGAACTATTGCTATGAGTTTCCAATCATGGGAACTTTTCGAGTATCCAATGCTCCCTACTGCTCAAAAACTTATATGGACTGTGAAAACTTCGAATCAATTGGAGAAACCACGATTTGTCATCCTTGGTTTTGAAACTAATCGTCTCTTTGGTTACTGTAACATCAGCAATGTGAAACTCTTTCTAAACTCTCAATATTACCCATACGTGTGTGTTTATTTTCACATGTATGTTAATTTTCAGAATGCTTATTATGGCAAAGACGCCGAGCCTCTACTTCATAAACAGCATTATATCTCGCATATACCGTTGTTTGTAATCGATTGCTCAAAACAGAATGAATCTTTCAAAAGTGCACCTGTCGATGTGCGACTAGAATTTGAAGCTAGAGAGAATTTCCCTGCGAATACCTCAGCTTACAGTCTGATCATACATGATCGAATAATTGAGTACAACCCAATGAGTGGGGATGTGCGAAGAGTTATTTGAATTGTGGGGGGTAGAGGGTATATGGAGCTACTCTCACAAGCACTGAGCTCATTTCTACTCAGGATGGAGTACGTGGTGGACATGCAGAGCTTTTTGCAGCCTGGTAACGACTATGTTTTCAAGGAGCTAGCAATCGTCTTTCTCAATGACGATGTAGAGCCAATCGTTATCTTATTTAAAGAGCCATTCCCATGGAATCAACTGACCGGAAAATATAAGAAGCAGAACACCTGGCTCGAACGTCATTATCATGGAATATTTTGGAGGGCTGGAGAAAAACTATTTAACACCATAGGAGCCATACTACGAGAATCATTATACAACGTAAGCAAAGTTTGGGTCTCAGGATCAATACAGAAAAAATGGCTTGAACGTTTCAAATTCAAAGTTCAAGACATATCAGAAATGGGATATCCACCACTACATAAGATAAAACTAGCGACAGTTTGTTCTCATTATAATGGAGTATACAAAGCCAATTGCGCTCACCACAACGTTAGACTCCTCAAAAAAATTTTTCATCGATAGTTCAGAGCCATTGGTACCACAGACAATAGATTATCTATGAAACCAAAACCACAACAAATCTAACATACGCTAGCAATCTTTGTATTCACAGAACGATCATAAGTAATAGACGCATCATGTAGTATACTCTCGAAGTTGATTTTGACACCTGCCCCCAGACAAAACACACGCTTCTAGACTCGTATGCGCTACTAGCATACAAGGAAAAGGCGGGTACTCACATATACGGCAGAGGCGTGTTGCGCTACTAGTACACGGCAGAAAAGTCTCGGGCGGTCACTGGCCCATAGAACAGGAGCGTGTTGCGCTACTAGCACACGGCAGAAAAAGTCTCGGGTCGCTACTGGTCCATAGGACACAAGCGTGTTGCGCTACTGGCACACACGCTTCGGCAGCAGCCAAAAAGCTATGGGGCTTCTGGCACACTGTGTCAGGAGCCCCATAACTTATCGACTGTGATTGAGAATGAACGCACCAGTTGGATACGATATTTCATGTTACGAGTGCTCGTGGAAAAAGCATTTGAAAAAAGCACCAGTGCGTGAAATGCGATTTCACGCACTAGTGATACAAATGACGAATAAATTCGGGCTTGGTGGACTATCCCAAGATGATATTGCGAGAAATAAATTCCACGCTCCCCGGGCTGGATTTGAACCAGCGTCCTCCTGATCTCCGGTCAGTTGCGATATCCACTACGCTACCGGGAAGACGGCAGCTCTCCACATCCCTGGAGCATGAATTCATTTTCCCGCAATATCACCTATATACACGATCAAATTCGATCGCTTGAATCTGTACGATCAAGGTCCGATCGTATTGTTACAGATTCCCTTTTTACCTGTTCCCTCCCACCCTCCCCCCTTACTCAACCCAACCCATTGGGCTACTACTTCGGGTGAAAAGATGTAGTAGCCCAATGGGTTGGGTTAAGTAAGGGGGGTGGGTGGGGGGAACAGGTAAAAAGGGAATCTGTAGCAATACGATCGGACCTTGATCGTACAGATTCAAGCGATCCGGGAGATTCAAGCGATCAAGGGATACATCACAAGGGGAGACCGAGGTAAAAGTGCCTACCGAGAATGAATGCATTTTGCTGTTACTCTATTAGGTAATAACTTCTATCTGGCATCGATATGGCAGAGATAATCCATTATCAGAAGCGAACATTTGTCAATAATCATTTGAAGAAAACTTGCTCGTCATAATGAATAACGAACACATTGTTGTTCTTCTGAAATGTTTTTGTAAAAATTGACCTCTGTGAAAGATATGTTACCTGCGGTCCCGGGATAGACCAATCTCGCTCACTTCAATGCATCTGTAGTGCTGTACAAGATGAAAACTTCTAACACATGGCAGACCTGAGTAGGTCATTTATAACTCTCAAAATCGAACGATTCAATTCGTAGTGGAGCCAAAGTACCCGTTTCAGCGCAGCGAGCGTGTGCCAAATCATGCTCTTCCCAACTTGTGTTTACGATGCTAAAATGTGAATGGAAAAATAACTGAACAGCCGTACAACAACGTAGTTCTCTTTTAGCTTTCCGAAGTTGTTAATAGTTTCCGAAAAATGTCTTATTTCCATTCCGTAAAAAAAGGGAAAACATCGCATACGAAGTATAATTTCAATATAATTTTTGATGATCCCAATCAAAAGCTGAGGGTTGTTCACATGAATAGAAGAATTTTTCAATAAGTGCTCCAACGATTCTTTCTGAGAGATAGATCGTCGAATGCTTTTTATAACTCTCTCCAACGATACTAAAATGCATCTAGAAATTTTTCGAGAACTATTTCAATGTAGTCTTCCCTTAGCTGTCTAACCGTCATATCAGTTATCCGAAAATTTTCCATTTCCATCCAGTAAAAATATAAAACATCTCATATTTCGAAAAGAGTACAATTTACGCCGTTCAAGTTATTTCTGTTTCCTTTTCTAGGTTCCCTCGCTTTTTCAATTCTTTCTATATACATTCACTCCCATCTTTGTAGGAAGTTTCTGTACAGAAACGTTTTATATGCTGTATCTCTAGAACGTCCTCACTTTTGAAAAGAATATTTCAACTACTCTCTAAAAATTTATTTTTTATAATGAAAGAAAATAGTAAATTACTGGAGAACGGATGTCACCTGGAAGCTGAAAAAAACTACATCAGAACACCTCATTAGAGAATTTTTCCAGATGTACTCCAGTATCGTTGAGGAGAATTGAAAATACTACGGTTTGAAGCTCGAGCGCGCCACGCACTGAGGTAGCGATGTTTTAAATTTTTTTGGGATGAAAATGAACAATTTCCTGGAAACTGTTCAAAACGTTAGGAAGCTTAAGAAATACCCAATAAAGACAGGCTATTCAGTTACTCTTTCAGGTACGTTTTGGCATTGTAAACACGAGTTAAGAAGAGCATGTATCGTCGCTCGCGTGCCACGCTGGGAGAGTTGAGGCAAAACCTCCTATATAGACAGTGACAATTATGAATTGGAATACAGACTAAACTCTATAACATGTATTAGTATATTTATGTATATTATACTCATGTATATTGTATCAACATATTTCTACCAGAGAAATTAATTCTCTACGATCGTGATGTTAAGGTCGTAATGTACTGGGATACCCCAGTACACGCTCAATGAAAATATATTCATAAGACAGAGTGTTTTTGCTGTCAAAAACACATTCCGGATCCCTGTGCGATCGTTTTTTCATGACACTTTTCATAACAATTCAGTGTCCTTGGCCATCGACATCGATAACACAGATGAGGCCGTTGTTGTTACATTTTTATTTCATTCGGAATGGTTCCCATTCAATCTGCTTTGCTTAAAGCCACACTAGTCAATTCGGGCAAAGATAATGGCGGTAGTAAATCATTAATACAGTTGAACTGCGTTGTTCCCTACCCAGAAAATCCGCCGTTATACCAAGTCCTCAAGACTCAAAGTGGGTCGGCAAGATAAGTTGCCGTCGACAGGCACCAGAATCAGTTTCCAAAATTGATGTAGAGCCATTGGTATGCAGTATGAATGTGCGTGTATGTGCATTTGCCAAGCCGTTTCAGCCCAACAAGTTTCCGATAGGTTTCCAGGGGTCAAGCTGAAGCAGATATCCAAAACGACTGCCACGGGGTACTCAGCGTCGGCAGAACGAAGCGGAGAACACTCCCAATTACATCTCTTGGAACATAAAATTCTTCCAGGATTGTTTGTACGTGTTCTCCTTTCTGTTCTCCTGGATCTTCTTGATTGATCCTGTGTTTCTCTAGGTCCATCGGTAATCAAAAGACCAGGTCCAAAGTCCGTAAAATGATGCAGCCGTCTATACATCGACGACTCAGATAAGGTCATTATTGCCTTGATGCAATGCTGTTACATATCCAAGAGGCCACTTGGTGAGTCGATTCAAATTGTCTTTGATGAGCACAACATCATTCATTTGCAGTTGCTCTCGTACATCCAACCATTTTTCTCGCTGCTGGTGCTGACGCAAGACTTAAGTTCCCCGTCAGTGTCAGAAGTTTTTCCTCATGTAATGAAAGAAATGGCACCCTTTACTGGGTTTATTTTCTAATAATTTATCAAATGGTTCAGAACATGGTTCAAGGAATGCACTCGCGCCAGAGCTACCAAGTCCGAGCCCTCGTAAGAGAGAGAGAAAATTTGACTCGAATTGAGGCTAGCTTCGATTTGAGTTGTAAGCGTGAACAGCTCTCCGGAAGTAAGCGTTAAGTCGACGAGTACACGATTAAAATGGTATTTGAAGCAATGCATGGCTCGTTCCAAAAGCCTACCAGAATGCGAGGACCAGGGTGACGAGGAATTTCGTGTAACTTTATCCTTGGCTAGCTGAACTCCAACCTCCTTAAGAATGACGATGTTTCTGTGAACAGTTGTCTCAATTCACGACCAGTGCCAGTGGAATTCCGTCCATTGTCACTATAAACGTGTTAACAATGACTCCGAGAAACTAATCTGTGGAATATGCACTACTCGAGAGAATACGCATATGAAGATGACGAGATGTATCTCCACTGTTTAGAACCTCTCGCTCTACGAACCAGCACTAGAATTGAGCTAGCATAATGAACTTCATCGGCCTAGAAGACCATGTTGTATTTGACTCTGATGGAGGTAAGTAGAACCATTTGTTGAGTGGAATTTTGGGCTGCAAAATGCACACAAAAAGTGCATTTTTGAAAGGTGCCCTATAGCAGCTGAGTCACTCTACGTATCCAGAAGTTTCTGTACAGTTTGCCTAATATCAGGTGTACACCACGGTATCGTGAAGTTCTGGGGAGCTGCTCGATCATGCATATCACAACTCAATTATTCGGAGATAGAATAATTCTGTGACGTCTTTTGTATGTTGTAGGAGCGTTTTGCAGTCGGCCTCGAACTCTGGGCAAATCTTTGGAACGAATAAATGGCGGCTGTCGCCGTATTTGGCTCTTAGTAGGCACCATTTTCCCTAAAGCCAAATTTTCTAATTCTTATTTGTAGTCGAAATGCTAGACTTGTTACAACAAAGCTAATTCTGCTTCTTGGTACTCTTTTGCTCTGAGATGCGCTACAGAACGCTCAACTTCTGGACGACAAGCGGTGTTTTTCCACCGGGAAATGGATGCGGTAATTCTCACGATTTTGTGGAGTGATTTACTAAATGTCCTAGTGTGATACGACTCTTTGTGCTGTCGGAAGACTGCAAACGCTTTGACTAGCAACGGCTTCGACAGTGATTGACTAGCAACTGACCTCTGCGATTTATCACATGTTATCCGACATGGCTCATACCACTATAACTGTAAATCCTCTAACTCATCCACAGTCACCCAGTGATACTTCATGTGCCAATGTTACTTTTCAAACGGTTCATGTAGCTGCTTATCGACTTAACTCATGTTGTATTGGGAATGCTTAGCAATTACAAAAAAAGTAATGGTCTCAGCCACCGTAAAGATTCATTACAAAATCATCCAAAGATTCAAGCTCATATGAGCGCGAGATGCACCAAAACAAGGCAAAAACGGAAGGGTTCTAGCGACAGAAACAACAGTCAATTATGATTATATTTCCAGAAAATATATGTTCTGAAACTATTAGTTCAAACCCGTAGCAAAGAAGCATGAAGCAGGGAGGAGGCTTCAATCACATAATAACATGCACGTGGATCTCTTTAAATCAAATTCATACCATCAAATATGAGTCAACTACATTAAAAAAATTCGAACAAGAAATTACTGAACAATAAATTGAAGGATGTAAAGTTTCTTCTTGTCAACGTTGACCTTTTCCAAATATGATTGAAAATGAAAGAAAAAAAATAGTTACAGCCTAATTCATTCGGTTTCAAACATTTCTAATTTCAAACGATGAGTATATATTTATGAGACTCAGTAGACCATCACAAAATTTATATGCAAGTGCAATTGCGAGAAAAAAATTCCACGCTCCCCGGGCTGGATTTGAACCAGCGTCCTCCTGATCTCCGGTCAGTTGCGATATCCACTACGCTACCGGGAAGACGGCAGCTCTCCACATCCCTGGAGCATGAATTCATTTTCCCGCAATATCACCTATATACACGATCAAATTCGATCGCTTGAATCTGTACGATCAAGGTCCGATCGTATTGCTACAGATTCCCTTTTTACCTGTTCCCCCCACCCCCCCCCTTACTCAACCCAACCCATTGGGCTACTACATCTTTTCACCCGAAGTAGTAGCCCAATGGGTTGGGTTGAGTAAGGGGGGAGGGTGGGAGGGAACAGGTAAAAAGGGAATCTGTAACAATACGATCGGACCTTGATCGTACAGATTCAAGCGATCGAATTTGATCGTGTATATAGGTGATATTGCGGGAAAATGAATTCATGCTCCAGGGATGTGGAGAGCTGCCGTCTTCCCGGTAGCGTAGTGGATATCGCAACCGACCGGAGATCAGGAGGATGCTGATTCAAATCCAGCCCGGGGAGCGTGGAATTTTTTTCTCGCAATTGCACTTGCATATAAATTTTGTGATGGTCTACTGAGTCTCATAAATATATACTCATCGTTTGAAATTAGAAATGTTTGAAACCGAATGAATTAGGCTGTAACTATTTTTTTTCTTTCATTTTCAATCATATTTGGAAAAGGTCAACGTTGACAAGAAGAAACTTTACATCCTTCAATTTATTGTTCAGTAATTTCTTGTTCGAATTTTTTTAATGTAGTTGACTCATATTTGATGGTATGAATTTGATTTAAAGAGATCCACGTGCATGTTATTATGTGATTGAAGCCTCCTCCCTGCTTCATGCTTCTTTGCTACGGGTTTGAACTAATAGTTTCAGAACATATATTTTCTGGAAATATAATCATAATTGACTGTTGTTTCTGTCGCTAGAACCCTTCCGTTTTTGCCTTGTTTTGGTGCATCTCGCGCTCATATGAGCTTGAATCTTTGGATGATTTTGTAATGAATCTTTACGGTGGCTGAGACCATTACTTTTTTTGTAATTGCTAAGCATTCCCAATACAACATGAGTTAAGTCGATAAGCAGCTACATGAACCGTTTGAAAAGTAACATTGGCACATGAAGTATCACTGGGTGACTGTGGATGAGTTAGAGGATTTACAGTTATAGTGGTATGAGCCATGTCGGATAACATGTGATAAATCGCAGAGGTCAGTTGCTAGTCAATCACTGTCGAAGCCGTTGCTAGTCAAAGCGTTTGCAGTCTTCCGACACCACAAAGAGTCGTATCACACTAGGACATTTAGTAAATCACTCCACAAAATCGTGAGAATTACCGCATCCATTTCCCGGTGGAAAAACACCGCTTGTCGTCCAGAAGTTGAGCGTTCTGTAGCGCATCTCAGAGCAAAAGAGTACCAAGAAGCAGAATTAGCTTTGTTGTAACAAGTCTAGCATTTCGACTACAAATAAGAACTAGAAAATTTGGCTTTAGGGAAAATGGTGCCTACTAAGAGCCAAATACGGCGACAGCCGCCATTTATTCGTTCCAAAGATTTGCCCAGAGTTCGAGGCCGACTGCAAAACGCTCCTACAACATACAAAAGACGTCACAGAATTATTCTATCTCCGAATAATTGAGTTGTGATATGCATGATCGAGCAGCTCCCCAGAACTTCACGATACCGTGGTGTACACCTGATATTAGGCAAACTGTACAGAAACTTCTGGATACGTAGAGTGACTCAGCTGCTATAGGGCACCTTTCAAAAATGCACTTTTTGTGTGCATTTTGCAGCCCAAAATTCCACTCAACAAATGGTTCTACTTACCTCCATCAGAGTCAAATACAACATGGTCTTCTAGGCCGATGAAGTTCATTATGCTAGCTCAATTCTAGTGCTGGTTCGTAGAGCGAGAGGTTCTAAACAGTGGAGATACATCTCGTCATCTTCATATGCGTATTCTCTCGAGTAGTGCATATTCCACAGATTAGTTTCTCGGAGTCATTGTTAACACGTTTATAGTGACAATGGACGGAATTCCACTGGCACTGGTCGTGAATTGAGACAACTGTTCACAGAAACATCGTCATTCTTAAGGAGGTTGGAGTTCAGCTAGCCAAGGATAAAGTTACACGAAATTCCTCGTCACCCTGGTCCTCGCATTCTGGTAGGCTTTTGGAACGAGCCATGCATTGCTTCAAATACCATTTTAATCGTGTACTCGTCGACTTAACGCTTACTTCCGGAGAGCTGTTCACGCTTACAACTCAAATCGAAGCTAGCCTCAATTCGAGTCAAATTTTCTCTCTCTCTTACGAGGGCTCGGACTTGGTAGCTCTGGCGCGAGTGCATTCCTTGAACCATGTTCTGAACCATTTGATAAATTATTAGAAAATAAACCCAGTAAAGGGTGCCATTTCTTTCATTACATGAGGAAAAACTTCTGACACTGACGGGGAACTTAAGTCTTGCGTCAGCACCAGCAGCGAGAAAAATGGTTGGATGTACGAGAGCAACTGCAAATGAATGATGTTGTGCTCATCAAAGACAATTTGAATCGACTCACCAAGTGGCCTCTTGGATATGTAACAGCATTGCATCAAGGCAATAATGACCTTATCTGAGTCGTCGATGTATAGACGGCTGCATCATTTTACGGACTTTGGACCTGGTCTTTTGATTACCGATGGACCTAGAGAAACACAGGATCAATCAAGAAGATCCAGGAGAACAGAAAGGAGAACACGTACAAACAATCCTGGAAGAATTTTATGTTCCAAGAGATGTAATTGGGAGTGTTCTCCGCTTCGTTCTGCCGACGCTGAGTACCCCGTGGCAGTCGTTGTTGGATATCTGCTTCAGCTTGACCCCTGGAAACCTATCGGAAACTTGTTGGGCTGAAACGGCTTGGCAAATGCACATACACGCACATTCATACTGCATACCAATGGCTCTACATCAATTTTGGAAACTGATTCTGGTGCCTGTCGACGGCAACTTATCTTGCCGACCCACTTTGAGTCTTGAGGACTTGGTATAACGGCGGATTTTCTGGGTAGGGAACAACGCAGTTCAACTGTATTAATGATTTACTACCGCCATTATCTTTGCCCGAATTGACTAGTGTGGCTTTAAGCAAAGCAGATTGAATGGGAACCATTCCGAATGAAATAAAAATGTAACAACAACGGCCTCATCTGTGTTATCGATGTCGATGGCCAAGGACACTGAATTGTTATGAAAAGTGTCATGAAAAAACGATCGCACAGGGATCCGGAATGTGTTTTTGACAGCAAAAACACTCTGTCTTATGAATATATTTTCATTGAGCGTGTACTGGGGTATCCCAGTACATTACGACCTTAACATCACGATCGTAGAGAATTAATTTCTCTGGTAGAAATATGTTGATACAATATACATGAGTATAATATACATAAATATACTAATACATGTTATAGAGTTTAGTCTGTATTCCAATTCATAATTGTCACTGTCTATATAGGAGGTTTTGCCTCAACTCTCCCAGCGTGGCACGCGAGCGACGATACATGCTCTTCTTAACTCGTGTTTACAATGCCAAAACGTACCTGAAAGAGTAACTGAATAGCCTGTCTTTATTGGGTATTTCTTAAGCTTCCTAACGTTTTGAACAGTTTCCAGGAAATTGTTCATTTTCATCCCAAAAAAATTTAAAACATCGCTACCTCAGTGCGTGGCGCGCTCGAGCTTCAAACCGTAGTATTTTCAATTCTCCTCAACGATACTGGAGTACATCTGGAAAAATTCTCTAATGAGGTGTTCTGATGTAGTTTTTTTCAGCTTCCAGGTGACATCCGTTCTCCAGTAATTTACTATTTTCTTTCATTATAAAAAATAAATTTTTAGAGAGTAGTTGAAATATTCTTTTCAAAAGTGAGGACGTTCTAGAGATACAGCATATAAAACGTTTCTGTACAGAAACTTCCTACAAAGATGGGAGTGAATGTATATAGAAAGAATTGAAAAAGCGAGGGAACCTAGAAAAGGAAACAGAAATAACTTGAACGGCGTAAATTGTACTCTTTTCGA
Organism: Aphelinus atriplicis; assembly: GCA_020882685.1. Taxonomy (NCBI): domain Eukaryota; kingdom Metazoa; phylum Arthropoda; class Insecta; order Hymenoptera; family Aphelinidae; genus Aphelinus; species Aphelinus atriplicis. The sequence continues at coordinate 59,360,863 of CM037073.1, read as the reverse complement.
AATATGAGATGTTTTATATTTTTACTGGATGGAAATGGAAAATTTTCGGATAACTGATATGACGGTTAGACAGCTAAGGGAAGACTACATTGAAATAGTTCTCGAAAAATTTCTAGATGCATTTTAGTATCGTTGGAGAGAGTTATAAAAAGCATTCGACGATCTATCTCTCAGAAAGAATCGTTGGAGCACTTATTGAAAAATTCTTCTATTCATGTGAACAACCCTCAGCTTTTGATTGGGATCATCAAAAATTATATTGAAATTATACTTCGTATGCGATGTTTTCCCTTTTTTACGGAATGGAAATAAGACATTTTTCGGAAACTATTAACAACTTCGGAAAGCTAAAAGAGAACTACGTTGTTGTACGGCTGTTCAGTTATTTTTCCATTCACATTTTAGCATCGTAAACACAAGTTGGGAAGAGCATGATTTGGCACACGCTCGCTGCGCTGAAACGGGTACTTTGGCTCCACTACGAATTGAATCGTTCGATTTTGAGAGTTATAAATGACCTACTCAGGTCTGCCATGTGTTAGAAGTTTCATCTTGTACAGCACTACAGATGCATTGAAGTGAGCGAGATTGGTCTATCCCGGGACCGCAGGTAACATATCTTTCACAGAGGTCAATTTTTACAAAAACATTTCAGAAGAACAACAATGTGTTCGTTATTCATTATGACGAGCAAGTTTTCTTCAAATGATTATTGACAAATGTTCGCTTCTGATAATGGATTATCTCTGCCATATCGATGCCAGATAGAAGTTATTACCTAATAGAGTAACAGCAAAATGCATTCATTCTCGGTAGGCACTTTTACCTCGGTCTCCCCTTGTGATGTATCGGAATATTGGGATTGTCTACATATACATATATGTAATACCGCGCTAGCTAGCGTCGTCGCTCAGTCCAGTGTTGAGCGTAGACGTAGGATCACGTAGCGAGCGCGGCTATAGTCACATCAGCGTTGGTTTTGTAATTATCAGTCCTTAAAGTATCAGTTGATATATAATTGTGTTTCCTTCCTGCATACATAACACCCCTAATTATGAATTCTCAATCATCTGTTCCGAACGTCATTCAACATCGAGATTAAGTGTTCCTCGATGGAGTAACAATAGTCACATTTTTAATCCATCGAAAATGTAGTTCTAAACAAGGACTAGTTATGAAACTAGCCAGAATCACTTACTACCCACTGCTCACATATGTCTTCCGACTCTTCTATCATGAATGTAGATAGATAATGGAATTTTCGATCGATTTAGTGGTGATTCAATCAGAGTAATGTCGAAATAATAGACCACTCACCCATATTTCCTTCCGTATTTTCGTTAGCAAAAAAAAATAACACTCTGTGACGGGGCAGAGATCAATCTCCAGTCTTGGACTTGGAAACCTTGACTTCCGTAACCTATGAGTCAAAAAATATAGAATCCCAAAAACGCAGTTCCTTGGCGCATGATAGCTCTCTGAGTTTTCTGATGAATTTGAAATTCTGGGCACAGTTATATCCTAGCAAGATGTTGCCAGAGCCAGATTGCCAGTGAGTTCTTGATCACTCGTGAATAGAGCGCAGCTGCTGATCGCTAAGGTTTATGTGTGTAACCCAGCTAAGTGAACCCTGTGGACGCATTTACTATGATCTCTTATTATTTGTCTCAAAGAAACTCAAGCCACGTCTATGAAGCTATTACCAACATGTTGATGATCTCAGTATTGCATGCTGACGCTGGTTAGTTCTTTTAAACTGTCGCACCTCGACAGTTTATGATGGAATGATCAAAAGTATTATATTGCATTCATGTTTCTTAAAAAAAATACACAAGAGTCACGTTGACGTGGAATATTTCCATTTTTTATTGTAAGCATGACTCATGTGCACCAAAGCCAGTGAACGTCAAGCAATTTTTCCAGATTCTGCAATGAAACCTAGTCCAAACGAATATTTTTCTTGAACCACTGAATATCATTGCTATGTTGATCAAGTTATTCGATTTAATGGAATTCATTCATAATTCTATAATTCTATGGGAATTAAGTGACACAGCTATGATTTCCAGATGAAATGAGCAGCCTAGTGTACTGACTTACCATATTTTAGAATACAGCGTTCTATGTTCTCATTAGACATGATTCAGAATATGTTCGACTCATAATTGATTCAATATCTCCACATGATATGGTGCTGATGTTGGGCATCACTTAGGATATATTGGGATAACAAGAATGAAAATTCTCCTCAATAACTTTGATAAATGTTCAAAGAATTTCTCACTCTTTTTCTAGGTTTGCAAACAATATGGTTTACGTTGGCTTATCTTATTATGGCCCTGCTCTTGGTAATGAAGAGCACTTGAGCTTCTTTTTTTCTTCTTTAGCCGAAATACCAAGTTATCTCGTTTGTTGGTTCGTGATGGATCGATGGGGTAGACGATGGCCATTATGTTTCTGTATGGTAGTAGCAGGTTCATCATGTATCGCAACAGTTTTATTACCAAAAGGTAAGTTTGAAATCAATTCCAAACGTAACATGACTCATGATGAAATACTTTTTACTATTGGATGATTACATCCATTGCTGTCAAGCTTGAAAATTGTGAATAGATCACTGGTTAATATACAAAGTCCTCATTAGTATTCAATACAATATTGCAAGGGAAGTATACGCGTCCTAGGTGACGAATCGTAGTGAAACCCCGGGAGATTGTTGTTGAGTCTATCAATAACATAAATCTACAGCCAAACTAATTATCGTTTCTCAATTCCTCGGAAATATTGGCGAACTATGATTGATTTTATGGATGAATTGCGTCGTTCTGTATTTATCGACTCCTCTATCAACAGATTACTGTAAATGCAGGAGATAAAGAATAATGCAAATAAACTATGAAAAAAGTTGGAGCAAATTGACCGCAATATATATAGACATGAACAACTTGGAGACCCAGATACTACTGCCCTAAGTTTCATCGCAATAACTGTCCCGGGAGGTGTAGTGTTCCTTTTTAAGTTGATCGATCTAATTTACATCAACTCTTGAGTACAACCCTATTCCATAGTCTATGTCTGACTTTATATACCACAACCTGAAGAATCCTTGTGAGCCGGGCTGAGGCTCTCATCACCAGAGGAGCACTTGAAACGAAATATAGGGCCTTTCTACAATAGGAAAGCGTGTGGCGAAACACTTTCAAGCACTGAGGCTCTATTTATCAGGGAAACGATTCACAAATACAACAGCCGTATCAAACCAGATACTGTGAAATACTCTCCACTGAGAGGAATTCTCTAAAAGACTACAAATACCACAAGGATGTGGACGTGGACACGAACGCAATCACGGGCAAACACGCACATCACACACACACACACACAACCTCTTATCTGCCGAGCCAGAGCTTGGAGCGGTCGCGACGGCGGACTTTAGCAGGCGAAGTTCCGGGATACCCGTCGACGACCGGCGTGGAGCCAGGAGACACGGTCGAATCCGTGCTATCCAAGCCATTCAGCAAATCCAACTGCTGCCGTGATAGCGAAACAAGTCACTCCACACGCTGACGAAACGCGTGCGCTTGATGGCAGTCAATACGGCGATAGATAGCACGTACCCGAACTCAGCGGAAACTCCAGGCGTCTTATACCAGGGTATCTCTCTAATGAAGAATTTCTTGAGACGGGCCAAACGCCACGTCACCAATTCAGCCGAGTGGAGTGGCACTGGTTCGAAACAAAAATACAGTTAGGTCTAAACAGATCCACAGCAGTAAGCAAACATACAATGCTGTATTTGGAAAGGACTTTGACGAAGGAATAAGACATAACAGATATAGAAAGGAGGAGAGGTAAAAACAATTTTGGAAGAATTTCGTGATTCACGGAATGTCATTGGAAGTATCCTCCATTCCATCCTGCCGACGCTGAGTACCCCGTGGCTGGCGCTGTTAGATGTCAAGTTCGGCTTGACCAATGAAGACCCATCTGCAACTGGTTGGACTGAAACTGATCGGCTTGCGTACACACACACACACACACACACACACGTCGTTTAACAGTCACACCTTTATCATTCGATACAATGTACGTGGATGGTGAAACTTGTTTGATAGTAGTACCGCTTGACCCTCTACCTGATCTCACACCGTGCTCGTCTATCATAACACGATCGCTTGCTGACAATTCAGTCTTGCGCTTTCCTGGTTGAGCTACCATTTGCTCAAGTTGCTTTTTCGCTACAATTTCTATAACAATCGGTCGAAGTAAATCAAATCTCGTTTTCAGTTCCCGTTTTGATCCAGGGGCGCGCTAGCGCCCCCTCCTGGCGAGTAACGGCAGTTGGGGGCAGCGCTACCCTATTATACATTAAGTTTGGATCACGGATTTTTCAATTTTATAAAATAACACAGATACGCATCAGTTATGGATGTTATCTGGTAGAATATGATTTTTTTTTATTTTTCCCTAGTATCCAGCACTATTTTCCTAAAGAAGATGTTTTCATGTCATGAGTCTTGTCTGCTAGGTTAGAATGGAGAAAAAAAGATTTGCGTTCAGTTCATAAGCCACTTCGACGCGCGACGAACGATTTCGAGATATCTCGATTCTCACATATATATAGGTATAGGCTACTGAGCTGCCGTAGAGACTCATCATGGCGTCTGCTATATATGTAGTATAAGCTGGTATAAGCATGGAGTGAAACGCGAACACATGCAACTCGGACGCGTTTATATATTATATATATTTTATATAAGAACGCGAGATCGCAAGTAGCGCATAACCCGGGTTCTAGTGCTGCAAATGTGCCAGACGTCGACCGAGCTGTGTCTTTGATTTTCTATTGATTGGAATAGGCTAACCTCCAATCTGTATTAGGTAAGAATATTATTCAATAATTCGAAGTGAAAAATTAAGAATTACGCCGCAATCACGCGCACATAAGTATAAAGTTTTCTCAATATATGTGCACATGACTTGGCATCGTTCCCTTCATTAATTATATATTAATTAACAATCTCGTAGTAATAAGAAAAATTGGTTCTTTGCCCCACACAGCTACCATCTGTATACTTAGACTGTACGCGAGTGACAAGTACCTAATATTCTGCTGAGTTTTGATGCTGAAAGATGATTACGCCGGTCCATTTTGCAGGCAGAAGCTAACGTATATGAAAACTTCAAGCTCTCATAATCACCAACAAAGCACCTTTGTAAATTGATCATTTTAATGGAGAACAAAGCCTTAGTAAACTTTCGATCAGCAAACAACTAGCTGCCTGCAGGAAAAATATAGAGTTGGTAGAAGAAGAGCGTGATCCCCGATCAGCTTTTGTTAATTATTGTGTCTCAGTCGATGAATTTTGGTTGTAAGAAGAAAAATACGTGAGTGACCTAAGAATGTTCGAGGATATATTGCTAATGGCTAATATTCTTCCTGCCGTCATGGATATCAAAGAAGATCTGATCTGCATTGCTCATATCTCGACGATGGTCTCTACTACCGAGCAAGGCACAAAAGTCCACTATATGGAATATGGAAACACCATGACAAGAGATGTAAGAAAAATTCCAGACAATCTCGCATCCATACCTCCTCTATCTCATAAGTGTTGTTTAGCCAAACCTGATGGGGTTGAACACTGGCCACATGGTGTTAACACGGAGTTTGAAATGATTGCTGACAGCAGTGCTACCGTTTTCCTCCTGGATGTACTTGACAAAGATGAGACATGTGTTGTACAGTTAACCCATGATATGAAGGGTTTGGCTCTGGAACATCTAGAGAGATACGCAAGATCACTCCACCAATCGATGAAGTTGATATTGATAATGCAAAGAATAATAAACAAAGATTGATGATGCAAAGAATAATATTGCAGAGGAGCGACCACCTCCCATAGGTGAAGAAAATTTACCGAATGTTAATATGGGCTGTATCAGTTATGTATGTTCACCATTGGAATTCTGGATACGCAAGCAGACCCAGTTCCCAATTTTGGATGATATTACTTTGAGAATGATTGACGCAGAGCTGTTTAAAAAGTTGGCGATATTAAAGAAGGTGAACTCTTGGCAGCCAAATTCAATGAAGATCAACTGTGGTATAGCTAGTTTATTGCCATTGATATTTCCAACTGGATGCTCAGTGGCATCAGTGCCTTTGTATCTGATCCAGAGCAGCCTATCATCGGAACAGATACTCAATCTGAAAGGTATGATAACGATTCCACAGAGATATCCTCAGATATCTCTAATGCGCTATGTGAAACTCAAATTAATGTAGAACAGAAACAACTGACTGAACAAAGTAGGGGCAACGAGACTGATATTGTTAACGAAGCCCAAGTAGATACTAATGAATTAATCAATGATTTGACAAACGTTCATGGAATGAAATATTTTTTAGGTAATAAGGAGGAAATAGTTCCAGGATAAATATGCTGAGGGTTCGCTGTTGCTGAAATTAAAATATCATTCAGTCAGTACATGGAGGAACAACCTATAACATTTGCACAACAGATTGTGTCCATGAGCTGGAAAATGTTCCCCACGGTCAGGCTCTCCCCATCTACTACAAGTCACCTGGAATATTGGGCCAACCTACATTCAAAAATCGGAGTCCATTCATCAATCATGGTAGAAAATCATAATTTAATAATAATTCAAGGTTACTTATGCATAATTCAACTTCTGACACGTTTCAAATTTTTTTAGAGGAACAGTTGCACAACAAGCAGTTTAACATACATGTGTATGTTTCATGACCAACAAAAATTGTCGACATTGCAGTCAAATCTTCTGTCAGTCGTGCCTGAATAATATTGTGACAAGTGTACCAAAGCAAAGGCCATCAAGAGTTTGTAATGTTTGTCACACGCTGCTGGTGCAAGAGACAGCTCCATATTTCAGCTGAGACCCTTCTTCAATTACAAAAAAACAAAGAACTCTCAATGTGATTATTTTTCTTAGATTATAGAATCAGTGCAATATCAATTCAGAATGAATAGACAGTATACCGGTATGAAAGGGTTCTTACAAAAATAACTTTTCAAGTATTTTTCACTTGAATTAATAAGTAATTTTATTCATTAACTAAATCTTATTATCCAATGTGATGTGCTGAGGGGTTACAGGCTGCTATGAGGAACATAGTTCAAAAGTTTTTCCAACTTGTACAGTGAATGATGTATCAAGTTTGTGAAAATTTGGATGAAAAAAGAGTATATCTGTAACTCGATAGAAGTATAAAAGTGATAGAACTCGATAGTGTATAAAAGTGAACGTTAACCCTGGTTACATTTAACAGACTCAAGTGATGAAAAGAGTAATTGTCAAGTATTTGTAAATATGAGACTGTACTAATTAAAGTTAAATGTCGTTTGAAAAATTAAAGCTTTTGAATGTACATACTCTGATTTAATTGTACATAGAAAATTTCAATTTTACATTACAGTGTTAAATTGTCATTTGAAAAATTAAAGCTTTTTGAATATACATACTCTGATTTAATTGTACATAGAAAATTTTCAAATTTTACCATAAGTTTGTGGAAATTTGGATGAAAAAAGAGTATATCTGTAACTCGATAGAAGTATAAAAGTGAAGGTTAACCTGGTTACATTTAACAGAGTCAAGTGATAAAAGAGAGTAATTGTCAAGTATTTGTAAATTTATCAGTTTTTTAAACATTTTATTTTGTGTTTATATATAATTAAATGATCTTAGAAACATTCTTCTCTCAATAGTGCAATTACTGTAAGATTTGATTCTATTACTAATTAGCTTTATATATGAGAGTATATATGAACTCATTTTCGAGTAACCGGCAAGTACCGTGGCTCGCCTGTAGATGGCGAGGCGTTGAGTCGCGCGTGTATAAGGTATAGGCGGCGCTCTCTCGCAAGAGAGTCGGCGTTCTACCGCTATATAAGGGAGCTTGGACATTGGATCAACTCGGGCCTTCGTGGTCAATCCCAGTCTCCAATTTGGTCATTCCATATTGGAGTACACTTTTTTGAATAATATTTCGTGACACAGATGTATTATGGCCGGTAATCTATATAATTAAGACGGACCCAAGTCGTACGTCAGAATCAGTTTGCCAATAAGCCTATCACGGGCAGAAAGTAAAGTTGGATCTATGAAACATATTGTTACCATTTTCAAGCCATGCGTTCGTTCATAACCTTGATATTTTCACAGGTTCGAAGTTTCAATTAAATGAACAGCTTTCTACATTTCTGTATTTAAACATGCCCCGATGTAGGTAGCTCTGGTATCCATCTAATATATACCTCCCCTAAAACCATTCTTTATACGTGAACTCGTTGTACGTTTCTTTAAAGGTTCGCTACTCTTCCATCAGAAATATATTATCAAAGCAATATTGTTTTGTTTCAGTTGTATCAGTATTCTAGAAGAAAAACCAAGAAGAAAGTAAGAATACATTTTTTCGATTCGAGGCTCATGTCTCTTACAATCACGTTATAAACAAATGGAATCCAGTGATATCAGGGAAGTCGATTCACTTTGGGTGCAATTTGTTTAAATAATTATTGTATAAACATTGGATCTTGAAAAAAGAGAAAATAGGGGTATTTTTTTCAAAAAAGCACGCAATCCCGCAATCAGTTTCATCCCATGGTGATAGCGTAAGCATTGGCAGAAGCCACTTTTTTCGGTTTTACTGAATTCCAATTGTTTATAAACGCGATTGCCAGAAAAATAAGCCTCAAATCAAAAAAGTGTGTTTCACGTTTTTTCTTGGTTTTTCATCTAGAATCGATTGACACCATTGCTTTCTCGAATTTACGAATTTGGATGCAATTTGTTTAAATAATTATTGTTTAAACAATTGGAAATGGAAAAAGAAAAAACACGGGTATTTTTTTTCAAAAAAGCACGTGATCCAATAATTAGTTTTATGATATCTCCGCTGGTTTGGACATGGGCCTTAATGGGTTAATATGGTCAAAAAATTATGCCAGTGCATCAGATAGCATAAGCAATTTTATTTTTCATAGTAAAAATTCACCTTCGAAAAAGATATACTTAATGACAAGTATATTCCTTATCCTGTGGTTCGTTGTTGGATAAATTTTCAATCAACTAAATGTTTTTAGGTAGAATTAATATATTTTCTTTGTAAATATAAAATGCTTAAGCGACTAAATTTTTTGAGAAGGTAAAAATTGCAAGATGTCTTTTAGTTATTTTTCTATTTAAATACATTTAAAATAATAATTAAAGAATATGAAGCCTTCTTTCTGCTTCATGTTTCTTTGCTACGGATTTCAAACTGATTTATTTTTTTTTTTTTAATATACAGTAATATCAAACATTATCCAACTAGTATGGTTATCCAACAATAGAATGAATATTTTTCAAATCACACTTAATTATTGTAGTTATACTAATGTTAAGATGGAAAAATAACTCAAATCACGTATTCATGTCAAGTACTAATATAATTTTGAAGAGTTTAAGCTCAAAATTATATAAATGGTGGAAATAAAATAAATACACCATTTGCATTTTATTTCTCATAGAAAAATATTTACCTTTGAAAAAGGTATACGTTGACGACAAGTAGGTTTCGTATCACATAGTTCGTTGTTGAATAAATTCTTATGCGAATAAATTTTTTATATAGAAAAAGAAATATGAAAATGTCTGTTTGATCTTAGTCTATTCAAGTGTATGTAAGAAATAATATGATTCGAATCGAATATATCATTTGAAAATATCACTTCAATAGACATTTTTACCAATACACTATCGTTATATATTCCAGTTCATTTTGTCAATTATGACCAAAGAAAGTAATGAAATCTAGAATCTGATGCCAAGTATTCAACTGGTGTGATTATCCTACCAAAACAAATATTTTTGCAAATTACACTCACAATCAATTATATGTCAAGTAAAATCTATCAAATCTTGCAACATTTTGATCCTTGAATAAATTATATTGCGGTAAAATACTTCAGTAAGTCGAATTCTCTGTTACGGATTTCGAACTAATAACCTTGAATATCAATTTGCTAATGTTAAGATAAGAAAGTACTGAAATCTCGAGCAATTTTTCTTCGTCATAGTAAAAAATGGACCTTCTAAAAGGTATACGTGGACGACAAGTATGTTTTCGTATCCCTATAGTGCGTTGTTGAATAATTTTATGCTACGTAAATAGAAAATGACTTTGAAAATGACTGTTTAATCTCACTCCATCCAAATGCATGTAAAATAATAATATGATTCAAATCATATATGTGAAGACATACAAAATTCATTATTTTACGAAGCACAAGAATAATCTTAGATTATCGGGGAACTTTAAACTTGAATGATAATCAAAAATTATCAAATTAAGTATTATAAAACCTTCTGGAGAAAAGTATAAGTTTCTGACGAGTAAGATAGGTTAACGGTACATACATTTGTTAATCATTGTTTATAATATTATCGGGGACTCTTAAACTTGAATAATTATCAAAAATTTCAAATTAAGTATTATAAACCTTTCTGGAGAAAAGTATAAGTTTCTGACGAGTAACGATAGGTTAACGGTACATACATTTGTCAATTATCGTTGATATATTTACGTTTCGGTACTGGTTTTTTAATCAAATTTTCAGTCGAATTTACGAAACATTTTTTTCATACATACTATTCTATATTTAAGACATACATTATTCATCGTAAACCAGAACTACCCAACTCTAAGCATATGGAAGTGAAGAAATCAATTCATATATTTGTCCTGGCAAGTTCAAATAAATTTTCACCCCTTTGCTTATCACAATTACTTCTATAAATTCACGTATCATAAGAAGATTGTGTTTGTAAATCATCTTAGATTATCGGGGGACTCTTGAACTTGAATAATTATCAAATTCAGTATTATAAAACCTTTCTGAAGAAAGTATAAATTTCTGACGAGTAACGTAACAGTACATGCATTTTAATTTATTTGTTTATTTTTTTACGTTTCGGTACTGGTTTTTTGATCAAATTTTCAGTAGAATTTACGAAGCACATGAATCATGCTTAGATATATCGGGGGACTCTTAAACTTGAATAATTATCAAATTCAGTATTATAAAACCTTTCTGAAGAAAAGTTAAATTTTCTGACGAGTAACGATAGGTTAACAGTACATACATTTGCTAATTATTTGTTTAATTTTTTTACGTTTCGGTATTTGTTTTTAATCAAATTTCTAGTCGAATTCTTGAAGCACATGAATAATCTTAGATTATCGGGAGACTCTTGAACTTGAATCATTATCTAACATTTGTTAATATATTTTTTTTTTATTATATACTTACTATTCCATATTTAAGACATACATGAATTCAATTATAACTACCGAATTATAACATATACATTATAACATTATAAATTATAGATCTACCGAAAGATATGAGAAATGAAAAAAAAAAAAATCCATTCATATTTGTCCTGGCAAGTTCACATTGATTCTCTTTATTCTATTGAATATACAGTTATTTTCTACATTTTATTCTTTATGTCAAGACATAATAAATTCATTATATACCAGAACTACCAAATCTGAGCATATGAAAATAAAGAAATGAATTCATATATTGGTCCTTGCAAGTTCAAATATTTTCAGCCTTTTTGTTTCTCACAATTACTTCTATAAGTTCACGAATCATGAGATGTGCTTTGTTTTTTATTCTTAATATTAGGCGTTCATTCATTCTTCATTGTTCTTATGTCAAACTGTTTTTTTAATATACATAAATTCATTCATTATATACCAGAACTAACTAAAATCTGAGCATATGAAAGTAGAAAAAATCAATTTATACTTGTCCTGGCAAGTTCACATTGATTCTCTTTAAATATACAGGTTTGTTTTGGTTTTCAAATTTTCCTCTTCGTTCAGCTGATAAACTCCTCTCAGATGCTAATTCAACAGTCAGCCTGCGTGGAACCTCATCTGGTAATCTATCTTTCTTTTTTTTTGCAGCTGCTCTTTGCAGCTAAATCCATGATTTAATCAGCCACATTCTGTCGCCCAAGTCCTGTAAAGCTCTTTGAAGCCCACCGTCCGCGAGATTCTTCTCATCTCACCATGTGTCTCTCGATGTTCAACTTTTTCGAACATCGAGAGGAATCGCGACCCCGGGTGTTTCCGTGTTTTAATTACCTATTCAAACTCAAGATCCCAAAATGGTATATGTACTAGTTATATTTATTGTAGCTGATTTTCATCTTAAAACATTAGTAAATTAAGATCGAAAAAGGAAATTGCTGTTACGATTATAACAGTAATTAAAATATCTAGATACTAAAATATCTACATTCGTATCTTATCATCACAAATAATTTGAATCAATATCCAGTATGAAACACAAGTATTGGAAAAACACGTTATTCACAGTGATGGGTACTAACTCAACATTTCTAAATGGAATAAACTTTGTCTCACTCATTCTAATCGAATTTTCCATGATAATTGGGTCAATTGAGATTGATGAACTGGATCACTGTTTCGTCTCCTCCTCGAAAATTACTATGAATATATTTGAGAACACATTGTTCGTAATGATTGAAATTGTATAACAATCATTTCTGATTACAGTCTTGAAGCATTGGAAAATGGTTCATTTTGTTTCCATTTCTTGTATTCTATTCCTCACTCGCCGGCAAGGTCTTCTAACAGTTCACGATGGGCTGGAGATATGTAGTATCACTCATGTTGATAAATTTGTCTATTTTTGATAATTATTTTATGACCGAGTAAATACATTCAAGTTTATTTTCACATTGGTAAAACGAGTAAATACTGAAATTTCATATCAAATACCATCTACTATGAGTCTTTCCTCAATCCGCGATAGGCAGAGTGACTATTGATGATAATTCCTTTTGGTCTTTATGCAATGTATATTTTGTAGAGCGATCTGGAGAAAACCATTCAATACTCCCAGGTTGGGTTAAAAAAATACTCCCCTAAATCTTGGATCGATAGATAAATTATGTTTGAGATCAATTATTTCAACGATGATAATATCCCCGGGAATTCGGAATATTAAGATGAGTAATTCCAGTCATTTTTTTCTAGAATAGAATAATAATACTATATAACATCAAGACAATATTGTTATGTAACAATATCACGTAGGAGGTAGTAATATACAAGAATACAAGATTCAATTGTCATATTTTCTATGTCCACATTTACATTCTGGAAAGACGAAGTTCAATTACATAAAAATTAGTAAAATATGCTGCATGATAAAGAATTTTGAAATGGCTACAATTTGTGAAAATCAATATCCTCATTTATAATTGTATGATGCAGGACATAGAAAAACTGTGAGAAGACCTTGCCGGCGAGTGAGGAATAGAATACAAGAAATGGAAACAAAATGAACCATTTTCCAATGCTTCAAGACTGTAATCAGAAATGATTGTTATACAATTTCAATCATTACGAACAATGTGTTCTCAAATATATTCATAGTAATTTTCGAGGAGGAGACGAAACAGTGATCCAGTTCATCAATCTCAATTGACCCAATTATCATGGAAAATTCGATTAGAATGAGTGAGACAAAGTTTATTCCATTTAGAAATGTTGAGTTAGTACCCATCACTGTGAATAACGTGTTTTCCAATACTTGTGTTTCATACTGGATATTGATTCAAATTATTTGTGATGATAAGATACGAATGTAGATATTTTAGTATCTAGATATTTTAATTACTGTTATAATCGTAACAGCAATTTCCTTTTTCGATCTTAATTTACTAATGTTTTAAGATGAAAATCAGCTACAATAAATATAACTAGTACATATACCATTTTGGGATCTTGAGTTTGAATAGGTAATTAAAACACGGAAACACCCGGGGTCGCGATTCCTCTCGATGTTCGAAAAAGTTGAACATCGAGAGACACATGGTGAGATGAGAAGAATCTCGCGGACGGTGGGCTTCAAAGAGCTTTACAGGGCTTGGGCGACAGAATGTGGCTGATTAAATCATGGATTTAGCTGCAAAGAGCAGCTGCGAAAAAAAAGAAAGATAGATTACCAGATGGGGTTCCAAAGGATCGCAGGCTGACTGTTGAATTAGCATCTGAGAGGAGTTTATCAGCTGAACGAAGAGGAAAATTTGAAAACCAAAACAAAACCTGTATATTTAAAGAGAATCAATGTGAACTTGCCAGGACAAGTATAAATTGATTTTTCTACTTTCATATGCTCAGATTTAGTTAGTTCTGGTATATAATGAATGAATTTATGTATATTAAAAAATACAGTTTGACATAAGAACAATGAAGAATGAATGAACGCCTAAATATTAAGAATAAAAAACAAAGCACATATCATGATTCGTGAACTTATAGAAGTAATTGTGAGAAACAAAAAGGGTGAAAATATTTGAACTTGCCAGGACCAATATATGAATTCATTTCTTTATTTTCATATGCTCAGATTTGGGTAGTTCTGGTATATAATGAATTTATTTATGTCTTGACATAAAGAATAAAATGTAGAAAATAACTGTATATTTCAATAGAATAAAGAGAATCAATGTGAACTTGACAGGACAAATATGAATGGATTTTTCTACTTTCATATGCTCAGATTTCGGTAGATCTGGTATATAATGAATTCATGTATGTCTTTAAATATGGAATAGTAAGTATATAATAAAAATTAAAATATAATTAACAAATGTTAGATAATGATTCAAGTTTGTGACCTGGTGCCCGTTCGCACCAGGTTCACGTTGGGGATTGGCTCGACCGCGGGCACTCCGTATTTATAACGGGCGCCAGGAGTGCCGCGGCTAGCTCTACTCGCGGGAGCACGGGGGACTCGCTCGGGGGGGACGGCCGCGCGCGGAGACTCGAACGGAGTCTATCCGCGTTCTCGCTTTGCCGTGACGTCGGGGAGGACGCGAGGGGAGAGGCCCGGGCCAGGGCCGGAGCCCGTCGTTCTTTGGGGTGTGTTGGCGCGGTCGCCAACACACACGTTCACTGGGGAGGGGTGTCGGCGCGCTCGCCGACACGTACGTTCACTGGGGGGGAACACCGGGGCCGCGACGCGCACACTGCCAAACCTGTCGCTGTTCGCCGTCTCGCTCGTTCTCGGCTCTGCTCTGCTGCTGGCTCTGCTGCTGGCTGCGGCGATGGCGACGTCGTCGACCTCGGCGTCCTGACTCACGCACGTACACACGCTCACGCTCACTCTCGGCTCGATCACGCTGGGACTCGCGCGCGTCGCGTGTTGCTCCTCTTCAGTAGTATAGTGGTCAGTATCCCCGCCTGTCACGCGAGAGACCGGGGTTCGATTCCCCGCTGGAGAGCCAAGGTCACAGATTGGCGCCCATAGCGTGAGTTCGCGGTCGTGATCCGGGATAATTCGAGGTGGAGAGTGCGTGCGCGAAAAATTATATATCGAACGAGCGTGGAATTAATTCAATTTTATTTCGAGCGAAAGAATTTGTGTCGCGAGTTACTGCGAAGCGACCTTGGCGGTGAGCGCGCAGAGGTGAGCGCGAGAACGCGGCGCGGGGCAAGTGTTGTTGCCTCGCGTGTTTACGTGCGCCGGCAGGTGCTGTGCCGCGCGTGTTTACATCAGCGGCCAGGCTCATGGAGCGAATTCCTGAGCCGTGAACGAGCAGTGATCAGATATAGCAGTGATCACTCTGCTAAATAAAATTGATCAGCCCCTGACGGAGTGAACAACTCCTATTCCTCCTGAAATTTTTTTTTGTTCTATTATAATTTATTATTGTTGAATTTACTTTGGTTGCCCTGACGGAGTGCATAACTCCTTATTCCTCCCAATTGATTCATATCGATATATATATATACATATACATAACATCCAACGAGAAGGAAGGAAGGAAGCCAGCAACATAACAATAATTAATTATTATTCCGAGGAGGAATAATTAGAACGAAAAAATTAATTTTTGAGGTTGGGCAAATTAATTTCGCCACGTGGCCGAGTCGGTACGAGCACGAGTGTGTTGATAAGCGAGAGCGCCGGCGCATGATAAAACAGTGTGATCATATTATAACTAGTCGGACGGTAAATTGAGTCTAGTTATCTATCTAGTGTGAATATTTTGCGGGATATTTGAATTTGTATTAGGAACTTAGAAATTTTTCGGGACTTAGAATTTTTTTTTTTTCTCTTTCGGACGATTGAACTATTGTTACACAACGACGACGCTGTTAGTGGCCAATAACATAGAACGAGCAATTGTTAAACAATTAAAATAATTGTTTATTTATCAATTCAAGTGTAAATTTTTCCGAAGTTGCCGATTTTTGAATTGTTTTCGAAGTTGAGTTGGACAACGAGTGAGCGCATTTTGTCGTGAATAAGTTGAATAATTTATTTGTTTATTAATAAACAATTTGGGAATTTTGGTCCTTTACTCGTTGGGCCCCGCCAATTTTGAGGATATTTGAATCGTGCATAGTAGAACGAGCGCATGGTTGTGGACATAGTCAATTGTTAATAAATTAATTTGTTAATAATTTTTATCGATTATTAATTATTTTGCAAATTAAAATTGTCTTTTTTCTTTTCTCTTCCTTTTTCGAGTGTGAGTGTCGAGTCGAGGAACAGTGTCCTTTGGGTCTTTTGCCAATTGTTAACAAATTAAATTGTTAATAATTTTTTTTGCGATTAATTATTTTTCGAAGTTAAGTTTTTTTTCTTACTTTTTTGAAATAGAGTGATAGTTCTTCTTGAGTTTTCGTTTTTTTTTTGACTCTGCTTTTGGGTTAATTCGATTTTCAGTATATCGCATATTCGGATGGTTAGGGTTTTTAGCACGCAACCAAAGGACGAACGATCATTGGAAATTGAACCAAACCAGATAATATTCAGTATATTTGAACGAACCAGATAATAATACATAATTGTATTGGTATTGTATGAACATGTATATTGATTAATATTTTATTTCACATATATATTTATTGATATCGCACCATTGTTGTCCCCGACGGAGTTTACACTCTTTTTTCCTCCATCATTGCGATTTAAGTGATTTATTTTATTATTGAATATATACATGCACATGTACAAGACGGAGAATAACTCCAATTAAGAACGTGACTCGAGGTATAGAGAGTCGATACTTTGCGCAGTTAAGCAGGACGGGTGACGGCGTGTACGAGTGGGTCGTGGTTAAGTAAGAGATTTTGCGAGTTAGCGAATATTGCCGCCTGACTGATTTGTGCAATTTTATCGGCCGAGTGGATTCGTTTGGTATAGAATCGGAAACAGAGTCAAATAAATTCACTATTCAGTTGGTTTTAAATTTAAAATTTTTCATTTCGAGTTTCTGTTTTTTTTTATATAACTTAGTTTTTAAAATACGATTAATTGTTGTGTTGCGACGTGTGTTTGGAGAGTATTTATTTCAAGCGTATAATAAATTAACTATTCAAAATGGCGAGCGGTGACGTGAAATTGTACAGAGAGGCCATGGAGGAATTGTTAAAGATAGATAACTGGAACGAACGATTCAAAACGATAATTAAGATGAACAAAGAAGTAGTTCGACGAAAACTAGAGAAAGCGGGAATTGCGGTTACGGGTAAGCTGCGGACACAGAACGGTTGTTGAGATGGGAGATGAAAGAAGCGAAGGTGACGGGGGCGCCGTGGTTCACGGACGATGAAAAGGACCAGGCGCCGCCCAACGTAGAACGAACGATAGTAAGCGACGGTGAAGAGACCGAGAGTGAGGGTACAGGCGGGGAAAAGAACACAAATCCGGAAGAGTCCAGTAAAAAGACGGCGGACATTCTCGAGTACCTGAAGCTACCGGAAGGGGTAGCTATGTTGTCAGCGTTTGAAAAATTTGTTCTCGAAAATCGGTCGGCGCTCGGGAAGGTTACGTTGCCGAAGACGAATGTAGCAAAACCTAATACGAACGAACTGGACGATTCGAACATATCGTCCGAAAGTGAGAGCGAGACCGACGCAAGAACGAGCACGCGTATTGAACAGAGAGCGCGACGGAAAATCACAGTACGCAAGTCGAAACATCGCGTACTGGTGCCGGTAGCAACGACTGTGAACGACTTTCATGCCGCGCTAGCGTTGTCAGATTCGGACGAGAACGAACTCAACGCGCAACCGATATTGTCGCCAATTGTAAATGCGAGAACGAGCACGCTGGAGCGCAGCTCATTTCAAATTAGTCACGGATGCATTAAAACCATGCATGACTGGAAACTGCGATTCGCGGACGATGGATCGGTTGACGCGTTGGAATTTTTAGAACGACTGAATGACTACAGACTGAGTGTAGATATTCCTGATACTGCGTTGCTGGCGGCGATGCCCAGCATACTCCACAAAGGCGCAGCAGATTGGTTTCGAACGATAAAAGCGGAAATCAGAACGTGGCGCAAATTCGAAAAAGCTTTTAGACACAGATTTGTAGTCGAGATGGACGACGAGGACGTGTGGGAGGAATTACGAGCGCGGAAGCAGCACAAATCGGAGAAAATTTCAACATTTTTGTCGAAATTTAAATCTATCGTTCGTTATTTTAAAGTTGTGCCAACAGAAGCGAAACAAGTTGACAGAGCTTTTCGAAATCTACTGCCCATATACAGAAGCGCTATGCTTCACATGAGGATAAAATCCTACAGAGAGTTGGAACGAGCGGGCAGAGAGTACGAAAAGCTCCGAGACTTGGACGCGCGTTACGAGCCACCGCCGCCCAGAGAGTAGTCGCGGATACCTGCAGCTGCGTACGAGTACGGGAAGAGAGAGGGATCAATATCAGCGATCCGAATGTCTGGGAGCAAGCGCGGTAATGAGGAGAGTTCTTCAGAGGAAGAAAAAGGAAGGAAATTACAGAAGAGTGAGAGAATTACGAGAGAGAAGGCTGAAGTCGCAGCAGTGACGAGTGAACGAACGGCCTCATCAGAGATTAGTGAGCTAAAGCAGCTGCTTATCGAACTGATGAAGGACCGACAGAACGAACGAGTGCAGCGGAATAGCGGCCAATTGGGGCCGCCGCAACATTCAGTGAGTCCCAACGTCAACACTGGGAACGCGTCAGTGGGAGTGTGTTTTTCCTGCCAAAAACCTGGACACAGGGCAGCAGATTGTAGATCTAACATCTGCTACAATTGCAACGAGAAGGGACACTACTCGCGCAATTGCCCGAAGAAAGCCCAGGGGGCGCTTTATTGTCAGGTGTGCAAGACACTGGAAGTCGAATACGACTCGTGTTTTGTATGCCAGGGACTTAAAGCGCTGACGGGGAAAGGGGAGGCGGGAGTGCGTTAAAGTCCCACGCGCTCCACGCCATTACAGAGGGGACGAGCCAGCCGACCTTGAGCCTCCAGACGGGAAAAACGGAACGGAGCCTTGAACGAACGGAGACTCAAGCGGTGGAGAAGGCAATTGAGGAGTTCGATAACTGGAAAAACCAGCTGTTAAGCTCAACGAGTCGAGAGAACGGCACGAACGAACGAGCGAATGAGAAATCGGTGAAAACTCGGGAGCAGGTTGACGAATCTGACTCGCGAGCTCTGCCAATCAATCCGCTCGAGTCGGGTCGGGTCGTAACGAGTAAAGTCGTTGAGACAGACGACAAATGTGTCAGTATGAATCGCGGGAAAAATACCAACAGAGCGCCTCGAGCTGATTACAGCACAGAGCCGAGTCAGAAGGTACCTGCTATACTGCACAACGAGTGCGCGAACGAGAGCGGGAACGAGCCCCGGATCCGTAGCCAAAAACCAGCAGTGTGTGCTGGTAACGGCCAACAAACGGAAGACCGGGAAGTACCGCAGAGTGTGACGAGTACGAGTAAGAGTGTGAACGACGCTCCCGGCGGCAGTAATGCTGCGCCCAGTGCTGGGCATTCCAGGGGAGCGAACGAGCACGAGAAAACACCTGATCCAGAGGGGTCAGGAACGAGCGAGTGTCGATCAGCACTTCAACGGATGCAGACTGCAGACTGCTCCGAACATACGCGACCCACGGAAGCGTATGCGAGGTTGCTGATTGAAAAGCGTCTGAGAGACGCAGCGAATTCCGACGAAAACGAGATCGAGCGTGAAGTCGTGAGGAAAAAGCAGTGGCTTGATTCGCGAGGAGCAAAAGGCTCCTTGCTAGAGCACTGGTTTAGGGGAAAGAACGTGGTTGATGATACCGGAGATGTAGGTGGGCAGCACAAACTTGCGTCCGGCAACGATGCTATGTGCGCTCACCTAATCGACGGAGATTCGGCCGAACGAACGGGCATCGGTGACCCACATATGGGGTACGATGCGCCCACCAAGCGTTTGGGGAGGGGGAGGAGGGCGGATTACCGCCCTCAGAGAACGTTGGAGATGGCACGCGGTGTGCCAGAAGCCTACCGGCATAGTCGCCGTAGGAGGCCCTGGTCGGCACAGAGGCGTGCGACCGGGCGCAAAAAGAAAAAGAAAAAAAGTAGAGAACGAGGTCTGAGGAACCTGGTTTCCCTGAAAACACCTCTCCTTCCTTTACGCGGGGCAACATGGGCCGGAGTTGCGGACCGTGTGGTCCGGTTTAGGGAGGGGGGATGTGACGGGGAAACCCGTCACTAAGGACGGAGAGGCTGCTCGCCGATCCGGCCGGTACGGCACCTTAGCAGGTAGCCACCGGCTCGGGAGGGCAGCACTCTCCAGCGCGCATGCAAGCCGCAGCGCGCCGAGAGTTCCGGCGGCGCGAGGCCGGGAGTGAGCACGAGGCGGACGGGCATTCTCGTCCGGTGCCCGCAAGCAGCAACACGCGACGCGCGCGAGTCCCAGCGTGATCGAGCCGAGAGTGAGCGTGAGCGTGTGTACGTGCGTGAGTCAGGACGCCGAGGTCGACGACGTCGCCATCGCCGCAGCCAGCAGCAGAGCCAGCAGCAGAGCAGAGCCGAGAACGAGCGAGACGGCGAACAGCGACAGGTTTGGCAGTGTGCGCGTCGCGGCCCCGGTGTTCCCCCCCAGTGAACGTACGTGTCGGCGAGCGCGCCGACACCCCTCCCCAGTGAACGTGTGTGTTGGCGACCGCGCCAACACACCCCAAAGAACGACGGGCTCTGGCCCTGGCCCGGGCCTCTCCCCTCGCGTCCCCCCCCGACGTCACGGCCAAGCGAGCGCGCGGACAGACTCCGTTCGAGTCTCCGCGCGCGGCCGTCCCCCCCGAGCGAGTCCCCCGTGCTCCCGCGAGTAGAGCTAGCCGCGGCACTCCTGGCGCCCGTTAGAAATACGGAGTGCCCGCGGTCGAGCGAATCCCCAACGTGAACCTGGTGCGAACGGGTACCAGGTCACAGATTGGCCCCACGTTGGGCGCGGTTCAAGAGTCAGTTCAGATCGGGTTCAAGAGTCTCCCGATAATCTAAGATTATTCATGTGCTTCAAGAATTCGACTAGAAATTTGATTAAAAACAAATACCGAAACGTAAAAAAATAAACAAATAATTAGCAAATGTATGTACTGTTAAGCTATCGTTACTCGTCAGAAATTTATACTTTTCTTCAGAAAGGTTTTATAATACTGAATTTGATAATTATTCAAGTTTAAGAGTCCCCCGATAATCTAAGATGATTCATGTGCTTCGTAAGTTCTACTGAAAATTTGATCAAAAAACCAGTACCGAAACGTGAAAAAATAAACAAATAATTAACAAATGCATGTACTGTTACGTTACTCGTCAGAAATTTATACTTTTCTTCAGAAAGGTTTTATAATACTGAATTTGATAATTATTCAAGTTCAAGAGTCCCCCGATAATCTAAGATGATTTACAAAACACATCTTCTTATGATACGTGAATTTATAGAAGTAATTGTGATAAGCAAGAAGGGTTATCAAATACGCTGGGCTTCTACGCGTTGTACAATGTTCAATACTTCTATAGTCATATAAAATCATGTTAATTGCATCATCTAGCGACTCTACTCCTTAACGATTTTAGTTGAACGATTTAAGCTAGAGATATCGTGTTTAAGACACCATTTCTAGTTTAAAAACCCATGAAATTTATTACTTCTGAACTGTGGTCGCTCGTCCGTTACACAATGTAGCGGTGGACCGTATCTAGCGAAAAATTTTTTAAATTCCACTATCAACCTATACGCTTCTGTATTTGTATTAAAATCAATCGTTTCTGGCCACTTTGAGTGTACATCCATAATTATTAACCACATTTTTCCGTAAAACGGTCCTGGAAAATTACAATGAGTACGGCTCCAAGATTTGCCCGGCCAAGGCCATGTAGTTAACGGCGTTTTAAGCGGTTACTTTGGCTCAATCATACAAACTTCGCAATCATTTACTATATTCTCAATATTTCGATCAATGTTAGGCCACCAAACATACGAGCGTGCATACGTTTTGATTTTCACAATGCCTAAATGTGTAGCATGTAATTCACGTAAGATTATTTTTCTCATACTCTCTGGGATTACCGCTCACAATCCCGAAAATAAGCAACCCCTTCAACTGTTAATTCTAACCTTCTACTATATAAACTTTTCTCATCGCTCGTCATTTCTTTTGTATTATCTGGCCAATAGCCTAAAACTCTTTCGATTGTTGCAGCAATTAATTCGTCTTTTTTATTCATTTCCGCTAATATTTTATAATCAAATGCAGTTACCCCTCCATTGAAAAAATTAACATGTGAGAAATCAACGTCTATCATTTCCGTATCATCATTAATAGGCAATCGAGACAGAGCGTCGCAGTTCCCATTTGCTTCTGATTCCACATGTTCTATCTTATATCTGAATCCCGATTGTTCGTTTATTTATTTTATTTTATTTTCTCTATTGTCTTAATCGGGTTCTCAGAATTCGGAGCAACTCGTAAAGTTGTCTAGTTTTGATCCGAATGCTCACAAAAATACTAGTCAAACAGTGACCTTTATACAATAACCTGTCAATTTAGTTCAGAATCGATTTCAGGAATCATTCAGGAATCAGATAATTACTTCCTTAGAGTCGTACATTACTATATATACTTATTGCACGGCTGGGATGCAACTTTCGCGAGTGCGGACGCGCCGAGGCTCAACGCCCGAATTGTGCTGACACGTCAGTCACATGCATACACCACATTCTCCTTTACCGACACTCTGAACAGACACTCAAATAGCTTTTATTGAGTTTTCATCAAGGAAAAACAGTCAAAGTTCTTTTCAATTACATTTTGGATGATGGAGTATTTCATTCGATTCCAAAGATGAATCACGTAACCATTTCACATATATGTTTGATTTCAGTACTTTTAATTCGAGCATTGGTGAATTGATCGGAAATGGATGGACTTCAGATAACAGATCATGCAACAATTGCTCCAAGCGGTACTTCGGAAAAATAGAAGTTCTGATGAGGCTAATCATAATTGTTGGATACTTGACGGTTTACGCAAGATTTTACCACTTTTCCGTGTCATTTTTGAAAAAACAGACTCGAATATGCTATGATAAAGTGAATAGAAAAATAGCCATAATAGTGATACATCTATATGTGACCTGCTGCCCGTTCGCACCAGGTCACACTAATCGCGAAGGATTGGCTCTATACCGGGGCACTCCGTATTGCTTTCTCAAAGAGAAAGCTTTGTGATGGGGTAAAATTCGACCCATCGAATCGGACTTCGGGATCTCGATTTTCGTAATCTACGGGTCCAAAAATGTCTGTATTACAACTAACCGGAGATCAGGAGATCGCTGGTTCAAATCCAGCCCGGGGAGCGTGAAATTTTTTTCTCGCAATATCACTTTGGGATAGTCCACCAAGCCCGAGTTTATTCGTCATAGCAGCTGTTGTTTACGTCCTCAGCAACCGTTACTATGGAGTAGGAAAAGTCAGTTTGAAGTCCATTTTTGGAACTGTTGATAACTAAGAAGTAGGAACATCGAAGCTCCGACATTTACCATAGCAAACATTGTTTACGTCCTTATTAAGCGTTACTATGGAGTAAGAAAAGTCAGTTAGAGGTCCGTTTTCGGAACTGTTGACGACTAAGAAGTAAGAACACCAAAGCTTGGATATTTACCATAGCAACCGTTACTATGGAGTGGAGGAAATGAGTTAGAGTTTCATTTTGCTTTCTCAAAGAGTGGTGATTACTGCAAGTTGAAGTTCAATTGCAATACTTTGAGAAAGCATACTGCTGAGGCACTTGGCAGCGGTTTTTATGATGGGCGCCAAGAATGCTCTGGCCAGCTCACAGGAGAACCGGCTTCTTGTGCAGGGGGGGGGGAGATGGCCGGCACGCGGGGACTCTCCGCGTGTGTTCGTTCTACGGTATGGGGGCAAAGGGGAAGCAAGCCTCCGGCTGCGACTGTCACCCCGCGGTCCCCGGGCGCTCGCAGGGCGAGAAGAAGTTGGGGTTCGGTAGGTTCTGGGAGCGCCCATCGGCCCTCCTGTCCAACCATGCCCCTTGTCGCCCTACCACTGGTGCTCAGCGCCACCACCCGCGTGGTCACGGCCATGGTGCACCATTCGCGGTCGGTCATGTAGACCATGGGACTCCAATGTTCTTTAATATGGTTAAGTTATTCGAGGAAGCGCGTGGGACTCCATCGCATTCCCGCCACCTCTTTTCCCGCCAACGATTCAAGCCCGTGGCACAGAAATAACGAATCATATTCGACTCCTCGCGTTTTGCACACCTGGCCTTAAACCGACCCAGGACCTTTTTTGTACTTTTCCTGCCAGAAACCGCCTCGTGTCCCGACTTCTGGCAGGAAAAGTACACTCCCACGAATGTGTGGGTGCGTCCCCAATGACGCGGTTTACGCGCGACTGTACGCGCGTAAAGGGGTATAGCCAACCTTAGCCGCCAGCCTGCCCGGCCTGCCGCCCGTCACAGATGGCACCACTGGCGGGCGACTAAGGTTGGCTATACCCCTCTACGCGCGTACAGTCGCGCGTGAACCGCGTCATTGAGGACGCACCCTGTTAGTAAGTCCCCCCATTGACGCGTTCGCATTCCTCGGCATGTTCGATTTTCTGTGCTAACATTGGAACTTCCCGAATGCAGCGGTAACCCCGATTGGCGACTATTCTGTTGCGCTCGCTCGTTCTGCCAGTCTTTCATGAGTTCCATTAGCAGCTGCTTCAGCTGGCTAATCTCTGACAAGCTCTCCTCATTACCGCGCCTGCTTTATGGCTACTGAATAGTCGATATTGATCCCCCTCTTTTCTCGGACTCGTATGCAGCTGCAGGTATTCGGGACCTCTCTTCAGTCGGTGGTGGCTCCTAACGCGCGTCCAAGTCTCAGAGCTTCTTGTACTCTCTGCTCTCTCGTTCCAAATCATTATAGGATTTCATCTACAGGTACAGCATCGCATTTTTGTATACTGGCAGTAGATTCTGAAAAGTTCTGTCGATTTGTCTCGCTTCCGTTGGCACGACTTCAAAATAACGGACGATAGATTTAAATTTTGACAAGAATGTGACATGGATCAGAAACAATTTTATTTCGACATGAATTTTTTTCCGATCCATGTTGTTTCTGCGCTCGTAGTTCTTCCCATTCATCTTCGTCGTCCATCTCGGCTCAAATCTGTCTAAAAGCTTTTTTAAACTTGCGCCAAGTACAGATCTCAGCTTTCATCGTTCTATACCAATCCGCCGCGCCTTTGTGGAGTATGCTAGGTATCGCCGCCAGAAACGCAGTATCCGGAATATCTACACATGATATGTAGTCATCCAGGCGTTCTATAAACTCCAGCGTGTTTATTGATACATCGTCCGTGAATTGCAATTTCCAGTTATGCATGGATTCTATGCATCCATGACCGCTTATGTAATAGCTGCGCTCCAGTGTGTTTGTTTCCATGTTTATAATCAGCGATGGTTTTGCGTTGTGGTCGTACTCGTCCGACTCCAACAATGCTAGCGCATTATTGAGGTTATTCACGTTCGCTGCTACCGGCTCTCTTACGCGACCCTTTGACTTGCGTATCATGATTTTCCGTCGCACTTTCTGGTCAACGCGCGTGATCGTTCTCGCGTCAGATTCGCTTTTGCTTCTGGACGATATGTTCGAATCGTCCAGGTCGTTCATGTCCGACTTTGACGGTTTTGTCGTCAGCAATTGTTCTTTCCCGAGTGCCCATCGATTTTCCAGAATAAACTTTTCTATAGCCGGTATCATTTCCACCCTTTCTGGTAGCGTAAGGTAATATTTAATCTACTAATTCTCTCCATTTTTTAACTTGTTTCTCCCGTTTGTATATTCTCCGTATTCTCCGTATTCTCGCCCTCGCTCTCATCATCTTCGCTCATCATCGATCGTTCTACCACGGTTAGCCCATGGTCCTTCTCGCCATCTTTGAACAACAGCACACCTTTGACTCCCACCTGTTTTATTTCCCATCCGTGTAGACGTTCTTTTTGTGTACGCAGTTTTCCCGTTACTGCGATTTCTGCTTTTTCCAGTTCCTTACGAACTTTTTATCTATTCATTTTACTTATTGCTTCGGGTCGTTCGTTCCAGTTATCTACCTTTATTAACACTTCCATGGCCTCTCTGTACAATTTCAATGCCGCGTCTGCCATTTCACGCATTTGAGGTAGTTTATGCTATATAAAGCTTACGCACATACGTACGGTACTTCTACACGGCACACGCACGGGCGAACACAGCTTGCTCATACGCTGTCTCACTTGCTCTCGCTGCGCTCACGAGTTCGCCACGTGAAATCATCAAATTTGCATTAAAATAACTCAGAAACAGTACGGTTTAACATGATACACTAAGCGAGGGAAGTTTTCGTTACTATATCCTCTATAACATACTGTTTCTTTGGCAACATCTAAAGAAGCGTTCTCGAGATATCGATGAGAATGTCTTTTTGAGCATCCCCTGAAAGGCTCGGTACAGGACTTCACGTCTTGAAAAGTGAAAATTTGACATTCAATATTTCTTGATTGGCACGACTGAGCTCGCTCAAATTTTGATAGTTGGTGTAA
The DNA here is from genome assembly GCA_020882685.1 of Aphelinus atriplicis. NCBI lineage: Eukaryota > Metazoa > Arthropoda > Insecta > Hymenoptera > Aphelinidae > Aphelinus > Aphelinus atriplicis. Next base: position 59,333,874 of record CM037073.1, on the reverse strand, counting down.
AATATTGATATGAATGAGTGACTAAAATTCAAAGACAATTGTAAGAAAACGCAGTTTGGCATAAACTACCTTGAATTGAGAATCGAAAATTTACACAATATATCGACACGAGTTGTAAACTCTACTAAACAAATTAGATCGTGAAGAAAATCGTGAAATCAGAAAAGAAGTATCTGTTTGAATTTGCTATCCAAATTATATAATAAACACAACTGACAACGAAATTGTACATATTAACAAGTGGACCTGTATGATCGGCAGAATCAACTCGATAAGTCTCTTTACTCGCCGCAACCCACTCTTATACAATGTCACTCATTCTACGTGTCCCGGTCCACTTATTTGCACAAAGTTCAATGACGTCTTCCTATACCTCGAGCAATCGGTCTCAACAGGAGTTTTTTACTGTCTTGTATGTATGCATGTATATCGTGAATTTTCATACTAAAAATAGACCTTTAAAAAGGCTAAACGTTGACGACAAGTATGTTCCGGATCCTATAGTTCGTTGTTGAAAAAATTCTTATGCGACTAAATTTTAACATGGTTAAAACAAATCGTACGAGGCTGTAAATTTATATTCTAATTCATTTTTTTAAGGCGGTTTCGATGACGTATTGACCACCCGGGAAAAAAATTTTTTTCACTGTGAAAAAATTTTTTCAATTTTTGAGAACGTACTTGGGATTTTTTTTCTCGGTTCATAGAAGTCTAATCACAAAACCGATACGTACGTTTGTGGACATTATGTTGAGGAACCCTTGTGTTGAGGAAAAATTTTCAGCCCAAACCACTGAGAATAAGTCTCAATTATTCACCTCCCCCTGCATCACGTTTCCACCTTCATTCTGCAACGTCATAAAGATATCAATTTGATTCACACAAAGTAATTAGCATACATGCGATGTGTGCGTGGGAGGATGTGTGTGTGTATGTGTGTGTTTGCGCGTGTGTGTGTATGTGTGTGTGAGTGTGAGTGTGTGTGTGTGCGTGTGTGAGTGGGAGGATGCGTGTATGTGTGCGCGTGTGTGTGTATGTGTGTGTGTGAGTCTGAGTGTGTGTGTGTGTGTGTGCGTGCATTGTGTGCGCATACACACACACACACACACTCACACACATCCTCCCACGGACACATCGCATGTACGCTAATAACTTTGTGTGAATCAGATGGATATCTTTATGACGTTGCAGAATGAAGGTGGAAACGTGATGCAGGGGGAGATGAATAATTGGGACTTATTCTCAGTGGTTTGGGCTGAAAATTTTTTTGAGGGTTCCTCAACACAATGTCCACAAAACGTATCGGTTTTGCGATTAGACTCCTAGGAACCGAGAAAAAAAATCCCAAGTACGTTCTAAGAAATTGAAAAAAATTTTTCACAGTGAAAAAAATGTTTTTCCGGGATGGTCGATACGTCATTGAAACCGCCGTAAAAAAATGAATTAGCATATAAATTTACAGCCTCGTACGATTTTTTTTTAACCATGTTGAAATGTAGGTAGGCTACCCCCTTAATCTCGAAAGGACTGATAGAAGTGCATTTCTGTATTTTATCATGCCCTGATATGGATAGCTCTGAAAAAGGTATAATTGGACGACAAGTATGTTCCGTGTCCTTTGATTCAATGTTGGATTAACTTTTATTTCACTCAATTTCTTTGAGTAGAAGGAAATTTGAAAATGTCTTCAACTTCAGTCCATTCAAATGCATTTAAGATAGTAATAAATTCTCAAACGACTAAATTTTTTCTTGTGGGCAAAGATTTGAAAATGTATGTTCAATCTTCGTCTATTTCAATGCATTCAAGATAATATTCACAGAATATGGAGCCTCCTTCCTGCTCCATGTTTCTTTGCTACGGATTTCAAACTGATCAACTTCATATATGGTAATATGAATCCAGTTACACACTTCAGATTATTCTGTCAATGTTGAGACGAGAAAGCATTGAAATCAAGCATTGGATGCCAAGTATCCAACCTGGATGATTATCCTACAGAATGAATATTTTTCAAATTACACTCAATTCTTGTAATTGCTAATGTTGAGATCGGAAAGTTCTCAAATCACAAATTCATGTCAAGTACTTAATATAATTTTTGTAGAAGTTTAATAGAAAAGTTGTAAATGATTGAAATCTAATAAAATACTCCTCCAGCAATTTCTTTCTTTATACTAAAAAATAGACCTTTAGAAAAGGTAAACGTTGATGACAAGTATGTTCCAGATCCTATAGTTTGTTGTTGAAAAAATTCTTTTGCGACTAAATTTGTTTCCGTAAAAAAAAATTTGATAATGTCTGTTTAACCTCAGTCCATTCGAATGCATGTGAGATAATAATATGATTCAGTCTAAGATATTTTTTATTTCTGGTGTAATATATCCACGATACGATTATTACTTAAAACTAGCCACTCTGCTTGTAGCATAAAAAATGCTGAATAAAAGCGAAATGGCAATCATAAAAATTTCGAATAACGTTTGATGTTCAATATTTCTTGAATCTACATTTCTGCAAGGAACAAAAAAATAAAAGAATTTACACCCTTCAATCATGCCTTGAACGTGCCTTGGTAAAATCTTTAGTTTTATGTTTTTCGTCCATATTGAGAATTGTCACTCCTTTGGAAGAACGTCCAGAACCCATTCGAGTATTTTTTTCTCAGTAATTTGCAAAATAGTGTATTTAAGCTATGGACGCCCTTATGTCTCATTTATTCAAGAATATTCACCGAAAGATCGCTATCAGGATAGAGGCTCATCTTTTATTAATATGTAAAGTGAAAATGGAATATAAATACACTGCCCATCAAGAAACTGCGAAACAACGGGCCCGTGGCAAGTATGTATTTGTTAATCGCATTGACTGAAAATAATGGAGAAAATATGAAACAAAATAAATACATTCCAATTGAAGAATGAAAATAATATCGTGATGTAAAATTGTAGCATTCGAACGTTAGAAATTGTAATGTAAAAGATTCATTCGTGTAGTTATCATTGGGGTTTGGGATTCTAGTGGAATAACGTTAGGTATACTATAAAAAAAATTTTGATTATGGAGTATACTAGTTGATTGCAAATCATTATAAATTTGATACTGGAACCTTACAAAATTGTACTAGTCTAACTACTTGACGTAGATTCTTCATTTCAGTACATTCTATCCGAACATAAGTGAATTGATATGGAGTGTAATTACATTTGATAACAGATCGTGCAACAATTGCTTTAGGGTGTACTTTGGAAAAATTTTAGTTCTATATAGGCTATTCACACTGTTGGATACTTGTCAGTTGCTGCTAGATTTCGCTACTTTGAAATGTCATCATTGAAATAATATATTGGAACATATCGTCGCTTGGGAGGAAGAACGTTCCATTTCAGAAACTTGCTATAAAAAGTTCCATTTCAGAAACTTTCTATAAACAGTGCCGTTTCAGATTGACAAGTATAAAAAGTGCCATTTCAGAAAAAATCTATAAAAAGTGCCATTTCGGAAAATTTCTATAAAAAGTGCCGTTTCAGGAGAAATTTTTTCCCTCGGAGTTTTTCTGACTTCGGGGATGATGTCGTATGCATGTGTCTGTATGTACATGTGTGTATGTGTGTGTACACGTCTGAAAATGGAAACTTTATCCCACGTCGAGAAGTGATACTCTGAAAGTAAACTATTTACATTACATATTTTCTTCATCGATGGATTTGGATGAAAATTGGTATCTATACGTTTCTGAGGTCGCTGATTACGAATCCGACCTCAGATTTTAAAAATTCGAATTAGAGCCTCTAAGATCACTTAAAAAAAATTTGAAAAGGTACTGGATTTTGATGAAAATTGGTATGCGTGGGTTTTTGAGTTTGCTGATGACGAATCCAGCATCAAATTTTAAAAATTAAAATAAGAGCCTCTGAGATCACCTGAAAAAATTTGAAAAGATACTGGATTTTGATGAAAATTATTATACGTGGGTTTTTGGGGTCACTGATTACGAATCCAGCCTCAAATTTTGAAAATTCAAATTAGATCGAGCCTCTGAGATCACCTGACAAAAATTTGGAAAAAAATGGAATTTTGTTGAAAATTAGTATACATGGGATTCCGAGGTCGCTGATTACGAATCCGGCATCAAATATTAAAAATTAATATCAGAGCCTCTAAGATCACCTGACAAAATTTGGAAAGATACTGGATTTTGATAAAAATTAGTATAGGTGGGTTTCTGAGGTCACTGATTACGAATCCGACCTCAGATTTTAAAAATTGAAATTAGATCGAGCCTATAAGATCACCTGACAAAAATTTGGAAAAAAAATGGAACTTTGTTGAAAATTAGTATATATGGGATTTCGAGGCCGCTCATTACGAATCCGGCCTCAGATTCTAGAAATTCGGATTTAGCCTCTAATATTGCCTAACGAAAATTTGGTAAGATACTGGATTTTAATAAAAAATGGAATCCATGGGTTTTTGAGGTCGCTGATTACGAATCCGGCCTCAGATTTCCAAGATCCAATATAGACCATTCGAGAAAATACACTGGGTCTTGATGAAAATTATTATATGAGGGTTTTTTGGGAGTCAATCAATGGTTAAAACAGTATAATACAGTAGAATTCGTATGTTTTTCTGGCTTTGTCATATGGTATTCAGATGCTGATTCGCATCTTACGGAAACGATATTATCCAATTTTTGAAGATTTATAATAAATTCTCGTCATTTCAAACTGCAACAGGTGTTTGTTAAACTTAAAGTAGTAAAACGTTGTGAAAATTATTATTCACTAGTCAGAATCACTCACTCACTATCGCTCGCTCGTGTCTTTCATTTGCTCTATCATAAATATGGATGAACATTGAAATTTTCAATTGTATCATCGATAAATAATTTAATCAAAAACCAAAATTTTCTATCTCCCCACCATTTTCGTTCACACAGAATACGCCCACGCATGAATATTATCAAATTTGTCGATTCGAATGTAGGATGCGCCCCGGCTTCTCTATCGATCTGCTCGAACATATTTTCAAAAAATCAACCCTTCGTACGTTTTTAAAAGGGGGTCCTACCCGGACATCGGTAAACAATTTTTTAAATTCTCCATACGCCCACCATAACTTGAATTTTTCAAAATTTTTTTCTTATGGAAATGTAGTCCTCGATCCCACCTTCCGATCTGCAATACCAAAGATACCTCGAAACTGTATAATTTTGGTTTAGCATGAATAAGAAAATTGACGAAAATGTTTGATTGTCACCACACCATTTTCTTCCACAAATAATACGCCCACGCATCGATGTTTTCAAAGTTTCCAACATTAACTATAAAAGCGTTCAAGCTCCTCTAACGATCTGCTCGAAAAAAATTTTGAAGAATCAACCCTTTGTACGTTTTTAAAGAGGATAATACAGGAACATCGGTAGAAAATTTTCGATTGTCACCACACCATTTTCGTTAACAGAGATTACGCCCATGCATCAATGCTTTCAAATTTTTCAACATGAATTATGAAAGCACTCAAGCTCATCTAACGATCGGTTTGAACAAAATTTCGAAAAATCAACCCCTTGTACGGTTTTGAAGGGGATAGTACGGAAACATCGGTTAAAACTTTTTTTAAATTATCTATACGCCCACCACAAATCGAACTTTTCAAAATTTTCTTTCTATGAAAATGTAGTACTCGACCCCACCTTTCGATCCGTCATACTAAATTTACCTCTAAATTGTGTAATTTTGGTTTTGCATCATTGAGGAAATTGACGAAATTTTGCTTTCTCAAAGAGAAAGCTTTGTAACGGGGTAAAAATCGACCCACCGAATCGGACTTCGGGACCTCGATTTTCGTAATCTACGGGTCGAAAAACATGGAAATCCGAAAATGTCTGTATGTATGTACGTACGTATGTACGTACGTGCACTTTTTCGTCGTACGATAACTCTCGAAGGAATTGTCCGATCGTCCTGAAATTTTGCACACAGGTTAGTCGCCGCAAAATCTCGGTCGAGTTCAATTTTCAGCCAATTCCGTTGTTTATTTCTCTAGCAACCGTTGCTAACGTGTTTTTGATAAAAGCTCCGAAAATCATCATCAATGCACGATGGGTCTCCAATTCTTTCGACGACGATCGATGAGAATCGATAAGACATTCATTTTGGAACAACCATTGTTTATTCTCCTAGCAACCGTTGCTATGGAGATACAAAATTCAGCTTCAGACTGACTTTTTTTGTCGTACGTTAATTTTCGAAGGAATGGTCCGATCGTCCTGAAATTTTGCACACAGGTCGGTCTCCGGCAGATGTGAACCGAGTTCGGTGTTCAGCAACATCCGTTGTTTGATTCCATGGCAACCGTTGCTAGCGTGTTTTCGATAAGTTCCCATATAATTCATGATAACTGATATTTTGGGTTTGTATATTTATGGGATTCTATAACAATCAAAGAGACCTTTCCCGTATAAACCATTGCTGATGTCTCTAGCAACCGGTGTTTATATCGCTTGCAACCGTAACTAGGGAATGGGAAAAGTCAGTTGGAGGTTCATTTTTGGAACTGTTGATGACTAAGAAGTAAGAACATCGAAGCTCCGACATTTACCATAGCAACCATTGTTTACGTCCTTAGCAACCGTTACTATGGAGTGGGAAAAGTCAGTTGGAGGTCCATTTTCGGAACTGTTGATGACTAAGAAGTAATAACGTCGAAGCTTCGACATTTACCATAGCAACCGTTGTTTACGTCCTTAGCAACCGTTACTATGGAGTGGGAAAAATCAGTTAGAGGTCCATTTTCGGAACTGTTGACGACTAAGAAGTAAGAACACCGAAGCTCGGATATTTACCATAGCAACCGTTGTTTACGTCCTTAGCAACCGTTACTATGGAGTGGAGGAAATAAGTTAGAGGTTCATTTTGCTTTCTCAAAGAGTGGTGATTGATGCAAATTGAGGTTCAATTGCAATACTTTGAGAAAGCATACTGCTGAGGCACTTGGCAGCGGTTTTTTTTTATCATCACAAAATTTTTGTAGACAGAGGATACGCCCACGCATCAATGTTTCCACATTTTTCAACATGGATTAGGAGAGCGCTCAAGCTCCTCTACCGATATGCTCGAACAAAATTTAGAAAAATCAACCCTTTGTACGTTTTTAAAGGAGATAATACGGGAACATTGGTTAAACATTTTTTAAATTCTCTATACGCCTACCACAACTCAGATTTTTCAAAATTTTTTTTTCTCAGAAAGTGTAGTCCTCGACCCCACCTTTCGATACACCATGCTAAATCTACCTCTAAATTCTCATATCATTGTTTCCGAGAGCAGGGAAGGTGGACTAGAAAAATGTACGGATCCATCTTATTATTATGTAGATCATGCGAATCAGCTTCTGAACTCTATATGACAATACGAATTTTTAAAATCTGAGGCCGGATTCGTAATCAGTGACCTCAAAAAAAAACCATGGTTACCGATTTTTATTCACATCCAGTATCTTTTCAAACTTTCGGTAGGCAATCTTAGAGGTGAAATCCGAATTTCTAAAATCTAAGGCCAGATTCATAATCGGTGACCTCAAAAACTTGCGTATACTAATTTTCATCAAAATCCAGTATCTTTTCAAAGTTTTGTCAGGTGATCTGAGAGGCTCTAATTTTGATTTTTAAAATTTGATGTCAGATTCGTAATCAGCGACCTCGAAGTCCCATGTATACTAATTTTCAACAAAATTCAATTTTTTTCCAAGTTTTTGTCAGGTGATCTTAGAGGCTCTAATTCGGATTTTTAAAATCTGAGGTCGGATTCGTAATCAGCGACCTCAAAAACGTATAGATACCAATTTTCATCCAAATCCATCGATGAAGAAAATATGTAATGTAAATAGTTTACTTTCAGAGTATCACATCTCGACGTGGGATCAAGTTGTCATTTTCAGACGTGTACACACACATACACAAATGTACATACAGACACATGCATACGACATCATCCCGGAAGTCAGAAAAACTCCGAGGGGAAAAATTTCTCCTGAAACGGCACTTTTTATAGAAATTTTCCGAAATGGCACTTTTTATAGATTTTTTCTGAAATGGCACTTTTTATACTTGTCAATCTGGAACGGCACTGTTCATAGAAAGTTTCTAAAAAGGAACTTTTTATAGCAAGTTTCTGAAATGGAACGTTCTTCCTCCCAAGCGACGATATAACGATCGTATATTGGTAAAGATGTCTATTGAAGTGATACATCTGTATTTCCAAAAAATATCTTAAATTGAATCATATTATTATCTCACATGCATTTGAATGGACTGAGGTTGAACAGACATTATGAATTTTTTTTTACATAAACAAATTTAGTCACGTGAGTATTTTTCCAAAAACAAACTATAGGATCTGGAACATACTTGTCATCAACGTTTACCTTTTCTAAAGGTCTATTTTTTAGTATGAAGAAAGAAATTGCTGGAGGAGTATTTTATTAGATTTCAATCATTTACAACTTTTCTACTAAACTTCTACAAAAATGATATTAAGTACTTGTCAGGAATTTGTGATTTGAGAACTTTCCGATCTCAACATTAGCAATTACAAGAATTGAGTGTAATTTGAAAAATATTCATTCTGTAGGATAATCATCCAGGTTTGATACTTGGCATTCAATGCTTGATTTCAATGCTTTCTCGTCTCAACATTGACAGAATAATCTGAAGTGTGTAACTGGATTCATATTACCATATATGAAGTTGATCAGTTTGAAATCCGTAGCAAAGAAACATGGAGCAGGAAGGAGGCTCCATATTCAGTGAATATTATCTTGAATGCATTGAAATAGACGAAGATTGAACATACATTTTCAAATCTTTGCCCACAAGAAAAAATTTAGTCGTTTGAGAATTTATTGCTATCTTAAATGCATTTGAATGGACTGAAGTTGAAGAGACATTTTCAAATTTCTTTCTACTCAAAGAAATTGAGTGAAATAAAAGTTAACCCATTAGCGCCTGAACGGACACTTTTCGATGCCAAAGTTCAGAGACTCATTGTAAGATGCATTTGATCGGAAAAAAATCTGGAACCACAGCTTCCTATGGTTTAAAAGGTGTTCTTTCGATTGGTGGTGGTTAGAAAATCCAAAAATGAGTTTTTGTACAAAAAAATAGCAGTTTAAAAAAAAAATTCCGAAATTTGGTGATAAAATTTTTTTTGTGAGGAAATTTTTTCAGCCTTTGCATTTTTTCACATACTAAAAAGTAATGAATATCGCGTCCATGGGTCCTTAGCTAAATGTAAGTATTCTTACATAATCAAAAAAAATTTTTTATAAAGCCAAAATGGCGACCGGAAGAAAAAATCGTAGTTTCAAACTTCAGCAATTTTTTTCTCGAAAACTATGGACTTGATCGAAAAATTTTTCGATACAAAAAAGTCTTAGAATTAGTCAAAGAATACCCTCGAATTTTTTGAAAACCGTAAAACAAAATTTTTGATTTTTCATCAAATGTGAAAACTGAAATTTTCAAAAAATCGTTTGAAAAATCTGAAAAAATTTAAAAGTTTTCTTTGATTAATACTAAGACTTTTTTGTCTTAAGAAAAATTGTTGTCAAGCTCCTAGTTATCGAGGAAAAGGTTGCTGAAGTTTGACCTCAAAAAGACTTCAGAAACTTTTTCCTCGATAACTATAAGCTTGACAAAAATTTTTCTTAAGACAAAAAAGTCTTAGTATTAATCAAAGAAAACTTTTGAATTTTTTCAGATTTTTCAAACGATTTTTTGAAAATTTCAGTTTTCACATTTGATGAAAAATCAAAAATTTTCTTTTACGGTTCTCAAAAAATTCGAGGGTATTCTTTGACTAATTCTAAGACTTTTTTGTACTAAAAAATTTTTCGATTGAGTCCATGGTTTCGAGAAAAAAATTGCTGAAGTTTGAAACTACGATTTTTTCTTCCGGTCGCCATTTTGGCTTTATAAAAAATTTTTTTTGATTATGTAAGAATACTTACATTTAGCTAAAGACCCATGGACGCGATATTCATTAGTTTTTAGTATGTGAAAAAATGCAAAGGCTGAAAAAATTTCCTCACAAAAAAAATTTTACCATAAAATTTCGGAATTTTTTTTTTAAACTGCTATTTTTTTGTACAAAAACTCATTTTTGGATTTTCTAACCACCACCATTCGAAAGAACACCTTTTGAACCATAGGAAACTGTGGTTCCAGATTTTTTTCCGATCAAATGCATCTTACAATGAGTCTCTGAACTTTGGCATCGAAAAGTGTCCGTTCAGGCGCTAATGGGTTAATCCAACATTGAATCAAAGGATACGGAACATACTTGTCGTACGAGGCTGTAAATTTATATTCTAATTCATTTTTTTACGGCGGTTTCAATGACGTATCGACCACCCTGGAAAAAAAATTTTTTCACTGTGAAAAATTTTTTTCAATTTTTTAGAACGTACTTGGGATTTTTTTTCTCGGTTCCTAGGAGGCTAATCGCAAAACCGATATGTACGTTTGTGGACATTGCGTTGAGGAACCCTCAAAAAAATTTTCAGCCCAAACCACTGAGAATAAGTCTCAATTATTCATCTCCCCCTGCATCACGTTTCCACCTTCATTCTGCAACGTCATAAAGATATCCATCTGATTCACACAAAGTAATTAGCGTACATGCGATGTTTCCGTACATGCGATGTGGGAGGATGTGTGTGAGTGTGTGTGTGTGTGTAACCAGATAGGAGACTGAGATTAACCGCGAACGGGCGAATTACATATTGTCAAGCTCCCTTGTATGTAGACGGTAGAGCGCCGACTCATTTGAGAGAGCGCCGCACTATCAGGTGGCGCGTCAGCGCCACCGACGACAAGTATGCGCAGCAAGCGAGGGGACGCGACAAGCCATTATATACAGCTCGTTTGCGGTGTAACCTCGCACCTGGAAATATTTTTCTTTAAACCTCTGTCCTACAGTTTTGCAATGGTTAACAGCAAAAACTGCATTCAGTTGTGTTTAACTACATCAGGAAAGATTAAGAAAATTGATCTGGTTATTCGGGTATAGGAGGTATAAGTCGACGAGCAGACGACAGACTCTCTGAACGTCTCGCAAAATCTCTCACAGAAAATTTTTCCCACCACTGACGTATATTACGTGAGGCCTATTGCGAGCGTGGTTCTCAACGTAACGTAAACGTATATTACGTCCAGTCTCGTACCCTCGAATGATAGTGATGATGAAGAGGTATATATTCTATAGTTATAGTAGTATCGTCGAAGTGAACAGCTGGTAGGCGAACATATATGGGCAGTCGTGATGAAAAGTGCAATTGTGCTGAACGTCATCTTAGCTACTTCAGCAGCTTTGTCAATCCAACTTTGAATTAATTGAGTTGTTTGACATGGGCTGACCTGCAAATGAACATGAATAAGCACCTAGAAGACTTCTACAGAATAGTGTATTTCAGTGTTGGATCTTTTTTGACAATTACACCTTATTCAAATATTCATATGTCTACAAGAGAAGAACTTTAAATATGTTATGAGTATTAGCTTCAGTGAGTGATTTCAGTATCTGACAATTGTCAGATGATCAGTGGAACTCAAGACTGTTAACGTTACCAGCTCCTTATCCGCCAGCTCATATATTGCTTGAATATTGTGATAAAGTGATAAGCAGTGAACAGGTATATGCGAGAATAACAGCTATGATGGGGAGCAGCTTGTGATGACGCTCCACTACTTTACAGGAGGAGACGACTAGATATGTTATGATTGTTAGCTTTATCGACACTTTAGAGAGTTATTTCAGTATCTGACAATTGTGAGATGATCAGTATAACTCAAGTGTGTTGACGTTACAAGCTCCTTATCCGCCAGCTTATATAATTTACGAATATGGAAATGAATCACAGATTACTGTGAAAATATTGGATAACTATTCACACCTGGTGCAAGGACTGAATAAATATTGTCATTAAGAGAAGAAGTGTGAAAGTGAAAAACAGCTGTGAGAGAAAGCAGCTTATGAATGAAGTTCTACATCTCTACAAGAGAAGACATCGTCTAGACATGTTATGAGTATTAGCTTCATTGAAACTTCAGTGAGTGATTTCAGTATCCGACAATTGTGAGATCAGGTGGCGCGTCAGCGCCACTGACGACAAGTATGCGCAGCAAGCGAGGGGATGCGACAAGCCATTATATACAGCTCGTTTGCGGTTTAACCTCGCACCTAGAAATTTTTTTTTTAAACCTCTGTCCTGCAGTTTTGCAATGGTTAACAGCAAAACCTGCATTCAGTTGCGTTTAATTACGTCAGAAAAGATTTGCGAAAATTGACGTTGTTATTTGGGTATAGGAGGTATAAATCGACGAGCAGACGACAGACACTCTGAACCTCTCGCAAAATCTCGCACAGAAAATTTTTCCCACCACTGACGTATATTGCGTGAGAGCGGTTCAAGGCCTATTGCGAGCGTGGTTCTCAACGAAACGTGAACGTATATTACGTCCAGCCTCGTATCCTCGTATATATATACGTCCAACATACATATATGTATATTGATGCAACTGAAATGCTACTGCACTGCGCCCGACTGCGCATGTACGCTTTCGAGTGAGCTCAGCTGTGAACTGTGAGATCTGCATCTGCTCGAGTTACTTGCAGGTTATAGTTTGCGCGGTCTGGCGCAGTCCAACGGAACAACATTAAAATCATCAGTATATATTAAAATGTTCCCCACGGGGTCAGGCTCTCCCCCGTCTACCACCTACGTCACCTAAATATTGTTGGGCAAACTTGAAGATTAGCAAAAAAAGTTGCATCTCAGTTAGGTGCTGACTCGTATCTCTTAATTCAGATTCAAAGAGTAAACGGTATGTATGTTAAAAATTCATTAACTCAGATAAATTTTTTCTTGTTAAATGTTGGTTGGATATACTCAAAATCTTGTTTACAGACGGATGAAGATGCTGAATCATTACGTTCTTTGGTTGTGCCATTAGAAGAATAAATAAAAGCATTGAAAGAAAATCTAAGAACAACAGACGATGAATTACAGAAATACAAAGAAAAAGAGGAATAGTTGCACAATAAGCAATTGAAGGCAAAAGAAAGTGGTTCTTGGGAAAATACGTGTGATTTAATTATGAAGCTCAACTCCAAAGAATGCAAATGGAAACCAGAGAACTCAGTAAGAATGTACATTTGTCGTAAAATCAACCCATGATATTAAGAATTTGGTTGTGGAACTTCTAGAGAGATGCGCCAAGATCACTCCGCCAATCAATGGAGGCATTGATAATGATGATTCAAAGATCGATTATATGAAGATTGATGATGCAAAGGTCGATCATACAAAGATTGATGATGCAAAGAATACTATTGGAGGGGAGTAACCATCTCCCATAGGTGAAGAAAATTTTGAAGAAGGTAGTAATATTAAAGGAGTTGAACTCTTGGCAGTTAAAGAAGGTGAACTCTTGGCAGCCAAATTTGATAAAGATCAACTGTGATATAGCTAGTTTATTGCCATTAGTGTTTCCAACTGAAGAGTTACGTGGAAGAACTATTGTTCGGTAGGAACATCATGAGGATGCTCAGTGGCATCCGCGCCTTTGTAACTGAGCATGAGCAGCCTATCATCGGCACGTATACTCAATCTGAAAGGTATGATAATGATTCCACAGAGATTTGTTCAGGTATCTTCTGGAATGCGCTTTGTAAAACTCAAATTAATGTAGAACTAGAATAAACTCTGACTTATCAAAGTAGGGGCAACGAGACTAATATTGTTAACGAAGCCCAAGTAGATACTAATAAATTAATCAGTGATTTGACAAACGTTCATGGAATGAAATATTTTTTAGGTAATGAGGAAATAGTTCCAGGATCAATATACTGAGGGTTTTCTGTTGGTGAAAGATATCATTCAGTCTCATGCAGGTTTTGATGACCAACTTGTTCCAGGAAGTTTCAATAAAGGTGAAATGAGACAGATCAAAACCTCCATGGAGGAACAACCTATACCGTTTGTACAACATATTGTGTCCATGAGCTGGAAAATGTTCCCCACGGTCAGGCTCTCCCCCATCTACTACGAGTCACCTGGAATATTGGGCCAACCTACATTCAAAAATCGGAGTCCAGTCATCAATCATGGTAGAAAATCATAATTTAATAATGATTTAAGGTTACAAATTATGCATAATTCAACCTCTGACACGTTTCAAATTTTTTTATGTACAATGAAGATGCTGAATCATTATGTTCATTGGTTGTGCCATTAGAAGAAGAAATAAAAGCATTGAAAGAAAAACTAAGAACAACAGACAATGGATTACAGATGGCAAGGTAGATATTCTTTTTCTTTCATTTTATTAACATACTTGAGAGACCAAACAGAGAGTAGAGAAAAAGAACGTTTCATTGTTGTAACTAATGAATTTGGGAAAAAACTGGAGATCAATCTCCAATGACTCTTGCGAAGAAAATAGTTGACAGTCCATTGAAATTGTTTGATAGTTGTATTCATTCGAACAGAATTAATTGATTAATTTTCTATGTTTATCTTCAGAAAACAACTGTAAACCTTCTTCTGGAACAAGTAACCGAAAAACTATCAAATCAATGTCAAGTCACCAACCACTACAATCATCTAATGATAATTTTTCAGCATTTGAATTTCGAACTCAAGTTTGGATGAATTTCCAATTTGATAAAAAGTCCATTCTCAATTGCCTTTAATGCCTCATTTGCCTTATTAGTAAGTTGAAAAATAAATGAAAAGTGGAAGCAATGCTGTGATCTCATTATTCTATCATTTTATTATAATTTTATCTCGTCACTGCCAAAATATTATAATCATTGTGTACGAGAACTAGCCATGTAATGTTTATAAAATTTAAAGCATTTCAAAGTTTTACATTATATATATGAATATATGAATGATTATAATAACATTCTGGGGTTTTTTCAATGCAAATACAGTAAGATTTGATTCAATTTTCAATGAGCTTTATACAATTGACGAGTATAAGCTCATTTTCGAGTAACCGACCAAGTACGATGGCGCGCCTGTAGATGACGCGCCTGTAGATGGCGAGGCGCTGAGTCGCACGCGTATAAGATATAGTGCGGCGCTCTCTCGCAAGAGAGTTGGCGCTCTACCGTCTATATATGAGGGAGCTTGACAATATGCAATTAGGCCATTCGTGGTTCATCTCAGTCTCCTATGTGGTCCTTCCATACTGGAGCACATTTTTTTGAACTTTATATGCCGTGATCCAAAAGTAATGTCGGCCGGCAAACAAAAGAACATAACATGGGCAGAAATTGATGTTGGGTTTGAGTATTTGAAACATGTTAGTCCAAGACTCATCTACTTCAGAAACTTGCTATCTCGGACTTTTCACCTTTTAGATTGTCTCCGGAAAATGATTGAGAAAACAAGTTTCGTTATGAAATTTTGCATGAGGATTAAGTTGTTATGGCCCGACCAGTGGGAAGGGACTTATTTAAATTTTGCGGTGGGGGAACCGGTTCAATTTATGTGGCGGCGAATCGCTATTCGAGATTGACATTCCGAACTTACTCCGATGTGCGCTGCAAATGCACGGAGCGTGCGGTAGTTACGGCCCTGGCAGCGTGCATCGCCAAGCGAGGCGCGTGGACCGTGATGTGTGCGGGCTCCGGCAAGAGCGCGTTGGTGGGAGCGAGAGCGCTGCTTGGGCGCTGCGCGTTGCGACTGCGGAGGGGAGGGGCGGATACCCGTCTCTCGCTTCTGGATACTCCTAAAGCGCTGGTGTCCGATTACGGCCCACCAGTTCGGCTTCGGCTGCAGGCGCGCTCCTTCGGCTCGGCAGCTCGCTGGCAAGCGATCACGTCCTATGTGATCGCCTCGTGGGTAGGAGGTGTAACAAAACTACTCACAATACCCTTTCTTGCTATATCACTGATCTTTATTAACTATTAGCACTAATAATATTACGAATGGTCTTCAACTAATGCGACACGCTCGGGAATTCCGTAACTAATTGTCTGTGAGCGGTACGCGTAGCAAACGTCTGTTGCTTTCGGTGGCGGGTGGAATTCTGCTGCGGCCGGCCGCAGCTCGCTCTCTTATCCTCTCCGTGACGTCACACTGATAGGGTCGCGGAACGCTCCTCGAAGGTGCCGCGACACTATCCGAGTGGTCGAACAGCTCCTTATATGGTCATGGCTCCGGATGAGGCGCGGAGTAACACCGTGGCGTCAGGGACTACATTTCTTAATTCTACCGCGCAGTAAAATCCTCACGCATATATAGATATATATTATGTATAACTTGGCGTTACATGATTGACTTATGTCTAATAACAATTGACAAATATGCGTATTTGTATGCGTGCCCGCGAGACTTACTCGATAAAGGATAATTCTACTTTATTATTACATTGTTTCTATTATTTAGGAATGTACACATAATGATCTCGAGTCATGAGCTCTCGATCGATGGTGTATGCTGCCTGATTGTAGGGCAGGTCGCTTTATTAGTAATGCAAAGTGTTTATATGTACATATGATGTCAATGAATTGGTTATTTCTCAGCATAAGATTATACTGAATGGATATAAAATGAATAAGTCGTTGTGAACACGTTGCATCGGTCATGATCGTACGCGGAATTACTACGCTTTGGCTTTGGAATCGCGGGAAGTATATGTATACCGAATTTGTCTGATTAATTGTGCATTTGATCAAGGCCGTTGCAGAATGATCGTGCAACTTCTTATGCCTGAAGGCTAACTTGTTATCAGATTTCTTATCAACTAGCCTAGCCCGCTCATTGTAAACTTCTAGGATAAAACATAAATTTGAAACTTATTATGTAATATGCCACGCCCTGGCCATACTTCACTCTCGAGATGCACGACGGAGGGTAATGCAATCATCGCCTGCAGATGATAACGCAGCGCGTCTTGATTACCGTGCGCCGTGTCTCTCTCACTCGTCTACTCATTCATACAATTATCGTCTCTACACTGGCAAACAGCTGAGCTGCTCGCGTCGTCGTAGGACTCGTGTGGGGCAGAGAGCATGATGATAGCTGGATCTTTGTTGAGATCGGGGAAATCGGTGGAAAAAAAACCAAAATAATTTGGCGGGGCAAGGCTGGGCCATAACAAAGTATTTCGAAACATTAATCTCGAATACTGTTGTTGCAAAATAGGTGGAAAGGGAAAAATGACACCAAAATGCAAGCCATTTTTTGAGATTCTTTTTCAAGTTTCCAAATCATACCTACGAAATGAGATTGTAATTCAGAGAACCTTTACAGTAATGAAAATACAAAAAAAATTTCATCACGATATCTCTGATAGTTTTCGCACAATCTATTTGTCAAGTGAGCCAATTTCAAAATATCGCTAAATTTTACAATTGTAATTTAGTCCACAATATACCTCCCATAAAACCATTCTCTACTCGTAAACTAGTTTTACCTTTCTTTAGGAAGGTTCGCTACTCTTCCATCTTTAATATTTTATCAGAGCAATATCGTTTCGTTTTAGTTGCATTTAGTATAATAAATTGCATATGAAGCTATATCAAATCTAGTTATACATTCGAGATGAATTTTGTCAATGGTGATACGAGAAGGCATTAAATGACAAGTATTTTGAAAAAGGCCCACGTTGAAGACTGGTATGTTCCGTATTCTGTGGTTCGTTGTTGAATAAATGTTTAAGTGACTAAATTTGTTTGAGTTGGTAAAAATGGCAAGATGTCTTTTTAATCTTTTTCTATTTCAATGCATCTAAGATAATAATTACAGAATATGAAGCCTTCTTTCTGCTTTATGTTTCTCTGTTACGGATTTCAAACTGATTAATTTCATATAAAGTCATATCAAGTATAGTAATATTTTTCAAAAAAGCAGGCGATCCCGCAATCAGTTTTCATCCCATGGTGATAGCGTAGGCATAGGCCAAAGCCAGTTCTTCTCGGTTTTACTGAATTCCAATTGTTTATAACGCGATTGCCAGAAAAATAAGCCTCAAATCAAAAAAATGTATTTCACATTTTTTTCTTGACTTTTTATGTAGAATCGATTGACATCATTACTTTTACAACTTTGGGTGCAATTTGTTTGAATAATTTTTGTTTAAACAATGGAAATGGAAAAAGAAAAATCACGGGTATTTTTTTTTCAAAAAAGCACGTGATCCAATAATTAGTTTTATGATATCTCCGCTGGTCTGGCCTTGGGCCTTAATGGGTTAATATGGTCAGAAAATTATGCCAGTACATCAGATAGCATAAGCAACTTTATTTTTCATAGTAAAAATTAACCTTTAAAAAAGATATACTCATTTTTTTATTTGATTTTGAAAAAGATATACTTAACAACAAGTATATTCTGCAAAGCCTAGTTTAATTGAGTAGCTGTTGTGGGATCGTTGGGTGCGTTGCATAACAATTTTATTATTGAAATTTCGGAGACTCATGCAAATACGGAAAGGATAGGAGTTTGACGAGATTAACGATTTTTTAATTTTACTTTGATTTATTAAAAAAAGAAACGTGAAAAAAATTTGTGTGTCGCCTTAGGCGATACATATGATGAGGTACTAATGACTTCGAAGAAGTCGTCCTTAATGCCGTTGAAGTGGTGGACGACAACCACGCTGCTTCACGGTAACCAGCCTGCTTTCACGCGAGCTCAGCCCGCGCTTGAAACGCCTCCTGCGAGACGGTTACCTGTAAAATAGATTGAAAAAAAACTTACGCGAAAATGAGTTCAAATAAGAGGAATTGTGAAATTTTTTATTAGTAAATTTGTTGAACGGTAACTTCCGGTTTGCAAAAATCAGATTTACGCAAATTTTCCGACGTCTTTTGGCGTATACTAATCGCGCGAGTTTGTTTAATTTGGTTTACGACTGTATGATAAATTTACTCGAATTTTCCGATGCGGTTTTGGCGTGTACTGGGTCGTATGGGTTATTCGCGAATCCGGCAGTTATTGGTACGGTTGATTGCGCGAATTTTCCGACCCGATTAACGTGTACTGTTCGCGTTTCGTTTATTGATGATTATGGTTGACTATTAGTCCCGCACTCTGCCTACTACACGGATTTCATCGAATCACGCACTGATTTCGCGAGGATAAATCTTATAAACTACACTCGCGACCCGGCACTCCCGACGCGTACGCAATCACGAACACCGGCGCTACCGATACTCTGGCTCTCGCTTGGGAGGGCTTTTCACGGGATTTGCGCGCCGTATAGATAGATTGACACGCAGAAGAGAGTAGAGGTAGTAAACTACACTCCAGAGCTGATCTACTTGTTTGGGTTTCGCCTGTCGGCTATTCCCCGGCTCGTATACTTGTACCTCGTGCACGTTCCGTGCGGGGTGTTGAGTCGCCACGTGGTCCGCAGCTGCTTGCTGCGAGCTCCGATTTAGGCTGCTGTCCGGTGTGGCGGGTGAGACGAGAATCGCGTCCCTTCTCCACGAGGGACGCTGCTCTCCTCTTGTTTCCGCGCTAGGGCTGCGCAGACGCATACCGCGCATCTACGCAGTCCATGCTTCGGCCATTCGGTTTGCTGCCGCAAGGACTCGGGGTGGGGACGAGTATGGGTTTATATTGTACGCGTGTGTGTATGCGTGTGTGATTTGGCTGAATGTGTCCGTTGCAATCCCTTATCCTGTGGTTCGTTGTTGGACAAATTTTCAATCGACTAAATGTTTTTAGGTAGAATTAATTATATTTTTTTGTGAATATATGAATGCTTAAGCGACAGAATTTTTTGAGTGGGTGAAAATTGCAAGATGTCTTTTAGTTCTTTCTCTATTTAACCCATTAAGTCCCAGATTGCAGAAATTTTATTGGTACTTTCGAGCTCAAATATTTTGATGAATAAGATGGAAGGTTTATTGCAAAATAGTCATTCCTACTATTTTCGGGTATGCTCTACACGATACGATGGTTAAAAAGACTAAAAAAATTGATTTTCAATAAATAATTAACAAATTAAAATAAAAAATGCGATTTTTCTGAGCACTTTTTTTTTCAATCCAAAATCAGAGGAAGAAGGAAATTTATTTTTATGGTTGCAAATATACACAAGAGTGCACAAAATATTTGAACTTTCCAAATTCGTTGAGTTTTTTTGACTATGATTTTTTTAAGCGAAATGGCGGCCAAAAAACGGGAATCAATATTTTGGATTCCCATTTTACCAATATTTTAAAGCATTCATTTTCATATTCGATATATTCCTTTGAAATTCCGTATACAGGGGTTTTCAATGTCGCTGATAACGATTCTGACATCAAATTCTCAAAATTCTGGATCCAAGATGACGGTTTCAGGATGGCGGCTGACGATTTTCCACATTTTTAGTCGGAGAATCGTGAAAATTGGGAATAATGGATTTTCGGGGGCGTTGATGATAAATCTGACATCAGATTTTCGAAATTCTGTATCCAAGATGGCGGTTTCAAGATGGCGGCTCATGTTTTTGTACATGGACAATTTTCTATATTTTCAAAATCTCGTTATTTTCATCTTTTAGCCGTCGTTTTCATCCATGAACGACGTCGACGAAATATAGATAAAATGAAGATTCAAATTTTTTGTTTCCGATTTCAGTCACTATTATGATAAAAAAAAAATTATAGATGGAAAAACTCAACAATCTATTTCAGCAGTAAAGATTCAGTAACCCTTTTAAAAAATAGACCTTTAAAAAAGGTATACGTGGACGACAAGTATGTTCCGTATCCGTTGGTTCGCTGTTGGATAAACTTTAATTCTACTCAATTTCTTTAAGTAGAAAGAAATTTGAAAATGTCTCGTCAATTTCAGTAAGATATTATTGAATAAATTCTTAGGAGAATAAATTTTTTGATGCAAAAAGAAATTTGGAAATGTCTGTTTAATCTCAGTCCATCCAAATGCATGTAAGATTAATATGATTCAAATCTAATATATTTTTTGGAAATACAGATCTACCACTTCAATAGACATATTTACCAAAACGCTATCGTTTATATATATTCCAGTCCATTTTTTCAATGATGACATGAGAAAGTAGCGAAATCTAGCATCAACTGACAAGTATCCAACTAATGTGAGCCTTATACAGAACTAACATTTTTTCAAAGTATACCTTAAAGCAATTGTTGCACGAACTGTTATCAAATGTCAATGCACTCCAGATCAATTCATCTATGTTCCGATAGAATGTACTGAAATCAAAAATCCATGTCAAGTAGTTACATACATTTCAAATACATCTACCAATGTTGAGATAGAAAGTACTAAAATCACAATTCTATGTGAAGTAGTACCACTTTGTAAGGGTTCAGTATTAAATTCATAATAATTTGAAATCAAATAAAATACTCCATAATCGAAATTATCTTTCTCATAGTTACAGCTGACGTTATTCTACTAGAATCTCAAATGGAATCTCATGAATGGAACTTTTACATTACAATTCTTAACGTTTGAATGTTACAATTGTACATCATGATATTATTTTCACTCTTCAATTGAAATGTATTTATTTTGTTTCACTTCTTATTTCCATTTTTTTCAGTCAATGGAATTAACAAATACATACTTGCCACGGGCCCGTTTTTCACAGATTCTCGATGGGCAGTGTATTTGTTTTTTAATTTCACATTACATACAAACAAAAGTTAACCCTCTATCCTGAAGATGTTATTTTGTATATGTAAACTTACAAAATATATAAAAAATCTGTATACGTTTTCTCGCTCAAATTATTTAGCTATCATTACTATCTAGTAGTAAACGATGAACATGGAACTAAAGATTTTACCAAGTGACGTTTGAGACATGTTTGAAGGATGGAAATTCTTTATTACTTTTGTTACTTGCGGAAAGGTAGATTCAAGAAGCATTGAGCATCAAACGTTATCCAAAATTTTCATGCTTTACTTTCCGTGTTTGATCAGCATTTTGTATATTACAAGCAGTGGTTAGTTTTCTTGCATGGAATGATGTATTTAAGAATCGTATCGTAGGTGAATTTCATCAGAATCTGTGAAAAACGGGCCCGTGGCAAGTATGTATTTGTTAATTCCATTGACTGAAAAAAATGGAAATAAGAAGTGAAACAAAATAAATACATTTCAATTGAAGAGTGAAAATAATATCATGATGTACAATTGTAACATTCAAACGTTAAGAATTGTAATGTAAAAGTTCCATTCATGAGATTCCATTTGAGATTCTAGTAGAATAACGTCAGCTGTACTATGAGAAAGATAATTTCGATTATGGAGTATTTTATTTGATTTCAAATTATTATGAATTTAATACTGAACCCTTACAAAGTGGTACTACTTCACATAGAATTGTGATTTTAGTACTTTCTATCTCAACATTGGTAGATGTATTTGAAATGTATGTAACTACTTGACATGGATTTTTGATTTCAGTACATTCTATCGGAACATAGATGAATTGATCTGGAGTGCATTGACATTTGATAACAGTTCGTGCAACAATTGCTTTAAGGTATACTTTGAAAAAATGTTAGTTCTGTATAAGGCTCACATTAGTTGGATACTTGTCAGTTGATGCTAGATTTCTCTACTTTCTCATGTCATCATTGAAAAAATGGACTGGAATATATATAACGATAGCGTTTTGGTAAATATGTCTATTGAAGTGGTAGATCTGTATTTCCAAAAAATATATTAGATTTGAATCATATTAATCTTACATGCATTTGGATGGACTGAGATTAAACAGACATTTCCAAATTTCTTTTTGCATCAAAAAATTTATTCTCCTAAGAATTTATTCAATAATATCTTACTGAAATTGACGAGACATTTTCAAATTTCTTTCTACTTAAAGAAATTGAGTAGAATTAAAGTTTATCCAACAGCGAACCAACGGATACGGAACATACTTGTCGTCCACGTATACCTTTTTTAAAGGTCTATTTTTTACTATGAAAAAGAAAAATTGCTCGAGGAGTATTTTATTTGATTTCTACCATTTAGATTTTTACTCAACATACAATTGATTGTGAATGTAATTTGCAAAAATATATGTTTAGCAGTAGGATACTTGGCATTTGATTTTAGATTTCATTACTTTCTTGAGTCATAATTGACAAAATGACCTGAAATATATAACGATAGTGTGCGAGTAAAAATGTCTATTGAAGTCATACATCTGTAATTGGGACGAATACGCTAGTTTTTTTATCGTAGGAAATCGAAAAAACGTGCAAAATTAATTAGGTCATATTTTTTGTTTTTTGATCCAATCAAAATTCGAAATAATATGAGGAGATGGAATTCGTGTCATTAGTAACGAAAAAACTAAATGTTTTGAGAAATTCGTCAACCCTTTTCAAAATAACATATTAGATTTGAATAATATGATCTTACATATATTTGATTTCGTATTTGTGAATATGCGTATATCATATTCATAAATACGTATTTATGAATTATTTTACTATACTTGATACTTGACATTACTTTGTATGAAATTAATCAGTTTGAAATCCGTAACAGAGAAACATGAAGCAGAAAGAAGGCTTCATATTCTGTAATTATTATCTTAGATGTATTGAAATAGAATAAGATTGAGAAGACATCTTGCAATTTTTACCCACTCAAAAAAATTTAGTCGCTTAGGCATTTATTCAACAACGAACCCCAGAATACGGAACATACTAGTCGGCAACGTGGACCTTTTTCAAAGGTAAATTTTTAATCATGAAAAAGAAATCTGCTTATGGTGTATTTCATCCTATTTAAACCATTTATATAATTTTTGTTCTATACCTCTGAAAATATATATGAGTTAATTACTTGGCGTGAATTTGTGATCTAGTTAGATACTCGGCATGTAATGCCTTCTCGTATCACCGTTGACAAAATCATCTGAAATGTATAACTGGATTCGATATTGCTTCATATGCAATTTATTATACTAAATACAACTAAAACAAAACGATATGGCTTTGACAATATATTCCAGATGGAAGAGTAGTGAACCTTTTTTAAAGAAAGGTATAACTATTCGGGTGTCCGAGTTCCACCAGGAGGCAGTGCTATTGCAGTTGTAAAGTATAATAAAGTCACGTGGTCTGAGGTAGGAAATTCAAATTCAAGGATGAATAAGAAAAAAACAATTTGTAAAGTTTTATAACAATGAATAGTTTGCACTTCAGACATTTAGGACTTTGTTGAAAGTGAATTGGAATACTTGACTATTATATATCTTTACTTTGTGGGTCCACTATTTTGGACTTGTGTTTATGTGAGGTTAGAATACTTTGTTTTATTATATTTTACAGAGGTACCGAAAACATCCACCAGAGAGGGACTACTTTGCTCGGACACCCGAACAGTTTAGAAGTAAAGAATGGTTTTATATTGGATAACAGAGCTACCTTCATTGGGGCATGTTAACATGTTGATTCTCCGGCAGTCTAAAGTCCAACTTTACTTTCTGCCAGTGTTAGGCTTATTGACAAACTGATTCTGCGTACGACTTGGGTCCGTCTTAATTTATTAGTTTACCGGCCATATTACTTCTGGGTCACGGAATAATATTCAAAAAAGTTTGCTCCAATATGGAATGACCAAATTGGAGACTGGGATTGACCGCGAAGGCGCCAGAAGGCGCAAGTTAGTCTCATGTCCAAGCTCCCTTATATAGACGGTAGAACGCCGACTCTCTTGCGAGAGAGCGCCGCGCTATACCTTATACACGCGCGACTCAACGCCTCGCCATCTACAGGCGAGCCATGGTACTTGGCCGGTTACTCGAAAATGAGTTCATACTCTCATATACAAAGCTAATTGTTAATTAATCAAATCCTACAGGAATTGCACTATTGAGAGAAGAATGTTTCTAAGATCATTTAATTATATATAAACACAAAATAAAATGTTTAAAAAACTGAAAAATTTACAAATACTTGACAATTACTCTCTTTTATCACTTGACTCTGTTAAATGTAACCAGGGTTAACGTTCACTTTTATACACTATCGAGTTCTATCACTTTTATACTTCTATCGAGTTACAGATATACTCTTTTTTCATCCAAATTTTCACAAACTTATGGTAAAATTTGAAAATTTTCTATGTACAATTAAATCAGAGTATGTACATTCAAAAGCTTTAATTTTTCAAACGACATTTAACTTCAATTAGTACAGTCTCATATGTACAAATACTTGACAATTACTCTCTTTTATCACTTGACTCTGTTAAATGTAACCAGGGTTAACCTTCACTTTTATACACTATTGAGTTCTATCACTTTTATACTTCTATCGAGTTACAGATTTCTCTTTTTTCATCCAAATTTTCACAAACTTATGGTAAAATTTGAAAATTTTCTATGTACAATTAAATCAGAGTATGTACATTCAAAAGCTTTAATTTTTCAAACGACATTTAACTTTAATTAGTACAGTCTCATATGTACAAATACTTGACAATTACTCTCTTTTATCACTTGACTCTGTTAAATGTAACCAGGGTTAACCTTCACTTTTATACACTATCAAGTTCTATCACTTTTATACTTCTATCGAGTTACAGATATACTCTTTTTTCATCCAAACTTTCACAAACTTGATTCATCATTCACTGTACAGGTTGGAAAAACTCTTGAACTATGTTCCTCATAGCAGCCTGTAACCCCTTAGCACATCACATTAAATAATAAGATTTAGTTAATGAATAAAATCACTAATTAATTCAAGTGAAAATACTTGAAAAGTTATTTTCGTAAGAACCCTTTCATACCGGTATACTGTCTATTCTTTCTAAATTGGTATTGCTCTGATTGTGTAATCTAAGAAAGATAATCACATTGAGAGTTCTTTGTTATTTTGTAATTGAAGGAGGGTCTCAGCTAAAATATGGAGCTGTCTCTTGCACCAGCAGCGGGTGACAAACATTACAAAGTCTTGATGGCCTTTGCCTTGGTCCAATTTTGCACAATATTATTCAGGCACGACTGACAGAAGATTTGACTGCAATGTCTACAATTTTGCTGTTGGTTGATTCAGCATCTTCATTGTACATGAAAAAATTTGAAACATATCAGAGGTTGAATTTTGCATAATTTGTAACCTTAAATTACCATTAAATTATGATTTCCTACCATGATTGATGACTGGACTTCGATTTTTGAATGTAGGTTGGCCCAATATTCCAGGTGACTCGTAGTAGATGGGGGAGAGCCTAACCGTGGGGAACATTTTCCAGCTCATGGACACAATCTGTTGTGCAAACGTTATGGGTTGTTCCTCCATGGAGGTTTTGATCTGTCTCATTTCACCTTTATTGAAACTTCCAGGAACAAGTTGGTCATCAAAAGACCTGCATGAGACTGAATGATATCTTTCAATTTCACCAACAGAGAACCCTCAGCATATTGATCCTGGAACTATTTCCTCTTCATTACCTAAAAAATATTTCATTCCATGAACGTTTATCAACTCATTAATTAATTCATTATTAGTATCTCCTTGGGCTTCGTTAACAATATCAGTCTCGTTGCCCCTACTTTGATAAGTCAGAGTTTCTTCTAGTTCTACACTAATTTGAGTTTTACAAAGCGCATCACAGATATCTGAACAAATTTCTGTGGAATCATTATCATACCTTCAAGATTGAGTATACGTGCCGATGATAGGCTGCTCATGCTCAGATACAAAGGCACGGATGCCACTGAGCATCCTCTCGATGTTCCTACCGAACAATAGTTCTTCCAGATAACTCTTTAATTGGAAACACTAATGGCAATAAACCAGCTATATCACAGTTGGTCTTTATCGAATTTGGCTGCCAAGAGTCTAATCACATTAAGAGTTCTTCGTTCCTTTGTAATTGAAGGAGGATCTCAGCTGAAATGCACCAGCAGCGTGTGACAAACATTACAAAGTCTTGATGGCCTTTGCCTTGGTCCAATTTTGCACAATATTATTCAGGCACGACTGACAGAAGATTTGACTGCAATGTCGACAATTTTGCTGTTGGTCATGAAACATACACATATGTGTTAAACTGCTTGTTGTGCAACTGTTCCTCTTTTTCTTTGTATTCCTGTAGTTCATCGTCTGTTGTTCTTAGGTTTTCTTTCAATCCTTTTATTCATTCTTCTAATGGCACAACCAAAGAATGTAATGATTAAGCATCTTCATCTGTCTGTAAACAAGATTTTAAGTATATCCAACCAACATTTAACAAGAAAAAATTTATCTGAGTTAATGAACTTTTAACATACATACCGTTTACTCTTTGAAGAACTATCATCCATTTCTGAATGAAGAGATACGAGTCAGCACCTCACTGAGATGCAACTTTTTTTGCTAATCTTCAAGTTTGCCCAACAATATTCAGGTGACGTAGGTGGTAGACGGGGGAGATAATATATACTGATGATTTCAATCGAGCAGATCTCACTGTTCACAGCTGAGCTCACTCGAGAGCGTGCATGCGCAGTCGGGCGCAGTGCAGTAGCAGTTCAGTGGCATCAATATACATATATATGTATGTTGGACGTAATATACGCTGGAAATCAAAAATATTGATTCGCGTTTTTTGGCCGCCATTTCGCTGGAAAAAATCATAGTCGAAAAAACTCAACGAATTTGGAAAGTTCAAATATTTTGTGCACTCTTGTGCACATTTGCGACCATAAAAATGAATTTCCTTCTTTCTCTGAATTTGGATTGAAAAACAAAAGTGCTCCAAAAAATCGCATTTTTTATTTTAATTTGTTAATTATTTATTAAAAATCAATTTTTTCAGTCTTTTTAACCATTGTATCGTGTAGAGCATACCCGTAAATAGTAGGAATGACTATTTTGCAATCAACCTTCCGTCTTATTCATCAAAATATTTGAGCTCGAAAGTACCAATAAAATTTCTGCAATTTGGGACTTAATGGGTTAAATACATTTAAAATAATGATTACAGAATAGCCTTCTTTCTGCTTCATGTTTCTTTGCTATTGACTTCAAACTGATTCATTTAATATACAGTAATATCAAGCATTATCCAACTAGTATGGTTATCCAACAATAGAATGAATATTTTTCAAATTACACTTAATTCTTGTAGTTACTAATGTTAAGATGGAAAATAACTCGAATCACAAATTTGTGTCAAGTACTAATATAATTTTGAAGAGTTTAAGCTCAAAAATTATACAAATGGTGGAAATAAAATAAAATACACCATTTGCATTTTTATTTCTCAAAGAAAAATATTTGATGGTTATTACGTGGGGCAGGTAAATAAAAATGCGTTCCGAGTTAGTATTTATAAGTTTATTATATGAACGCGCCTCTTTGCAAACACCCGTGAGCAAACGTCCGTGCCTCTCCACAGTCGTGAGACTAGTGACGATCGGCGGGACAGCGCCAGCGCTCGCCGTGAACGGCGGAGAGGGGAGGAGGGCCGAATGATATATATACATATCCAACACTCCCTCCCATGAGATCCTCCGGTTCCTCGCCGTCTTTAATTACTCACACCTTCTTATTCTCTGTAACATAATGGCTAATAATTATAACCCCTGGAAGAAAAAAATGGTTAATAATTAAGATCATGATTCATCAACTTAGTCAATAAGTAATAATGCGATTCACTTTCGCATCTATCAAGTGTCGCAGTATATTTCCTCTACTCGTCTCAGTATTTATTTTCGCAGCTTTATTGTCGCACCACAAGATTATTGGCTACGGAGGTTCGACTAAGATCAGTCTAAGAGAGTTGTATACAGAAAGCATCTCTTGGCTCGCCTCACTCATCGCTACGTATTCTGCCTGACAAGTAGACAATGCCACGTATGACTGTTTGTGAGTTCGCCATACTATCGCATCTCCGAACATTTTTATAACAAAACCACATGTGGTGAGTGAGTTTTTGCAATCAGCGAAGCTTGCGTCTGAAAAGGCTTGGATATCTTCTGTCTCACCTTTGTATCTCAAGCTCAGATTTTGAGTTCATTTCGTAAATTCCAGTTCATTCCAGCATTTACTATATTAAAAACAGGAGCTAGTTTTTTTGAATGAAATGAATTCGCATGAAAGAATCGTACCGTAGATGAATTTCATCGGAAACTGTGGAACAACGGGCCCGTGGCAAGTATGCATTTGTTAATTCCATTGACTGAAAAAAATGGAAAAAAGAAGTGAAACAAAATAAATACATTTTATCTTATACACGTGCGACTCAACGTCTCGCCATCTACAGGCGCGCCATCGTACTTGGTCGGTTACTCGAAAATAAGTTTAGACTCGTTCATTGTATAAAGCTCATTGGAAATTCAATCAAATCTTACTGTGAATGCATTGGAAAAAAGAATGTTATTATGATCATTTAATTTCATATGAACACGGAAGAAAATGTTGAAAATTCAATAAACAATTCAAATTGAAGTTTGGCAAATTAAAATTGTAATCATAATATTATAGTCTTCATCTTAAAAAAATTTGTTAGTATGTCAGAGGTGGATATAGTTTCATGAAGCCGTCAAAATCAAGCATTAACGATTTCATAAATATGCAATGATGATATACTTATGCTCAAATTATAATCAATATGTCAACATACAAATACAATGCACTATTCACAGTTCAGTTCAAACTATTCTAAATGAGTGTGAGTTGTAATTAATTTTTATTAAACATCACATAATGATTCACCAAATACTGAATTTCAAGTATTGCTAGAGGTGACAATGGGCTAGTATGGTCAACGACAATTAGTCTCGAGTTTCACTTATCATCTTCAAATTGTAGAATATTGATATCACCGATAGAAGTGATAAATCGGTAATAGATCGCAATCTATTTCTTCACAATCCGAATTCTCACACTCACTTAGATTCACTTCGAAATAAAAAGTCAAATTTGGATTTAGTATTTTCAACGATGAAAATTGCGGACAAGATTTCCGTTAAAGTACATGACGAAACACTCGGTTCTGATCACTTTCCGGTGTACATGACTATAAATGTTGAAAAAGAGTACTATCACAAAAAGACATTCAAATTCAATTCAGTTCGAACTAATTGGGACGGAGTTTTCGCGTCACTAGAAAGCGACTATAGCGAATTCCTTACTGCAGAATATGATTATAGACCTGCGAGCGAAAAAATACGACTGCTTTGTTGATATTTTAACGAGAGCATTGAAAACTAATACTCCTACGAGAAAAAATGTAAGTCATTCCTTTCATAGAAACCCCACTCCATGGTGGGACTCAGACTGTGATAAAATAAAAAGGCTCAGATGAGCAGCATTCAAAAAATGGGAATTCTCGAAAGAGCTTTATGACTGGATCCACTTTAAACAAATTTCTGCTCAAGCTAAAAGATTATTTAAAAATAAAAAGAGGAATAATTTCAGAAATTTTGCAGAAAGTATCAACTTTCACACAAGTATAAGTTACACATGGGATAAAGTTCGAAATCTAAAAATCAAGTGGACTAAATTGGCTCCGAATCATGTCTCTGAGAACTCTCATCACGAAGAGAAAATTTTGAATGCTCTGAACAAAATCCACCATGGGTCCCAACCAATCCAAATCAATACCCAACATGCGAACAAAATCAATTCTTTGATAGCCCATTCAATTTCATAGAATTTAATTTGGCATTAGAATCACGTAAAACTAAGTCTGCACCCGGAAACGATGGTATTAATTACGAAGTATTGAAAAAGCTACCAGTAAAGTATAAACTCAAAAAGTTTAAACTATAAAGTATAAAGTATAAATTCAAAAACATACACTTATTCTAAATTAATTCACATAATGCTCGTATAAAACGCCTGATAAACTTATATACTACTAACAAGTTATAACTTTATAATACAGTAGAAATGACAAATTTGAATAAAAATCATACATCACTAACATACATTATACTTATAACTATTACAAATATATTTCGTTGCGAAGCGTTCACAGTGATGACGTCGCGCGCTCGCGGCGATGACGACATTCACGCGCCGGTTCGGACGCGTTCTCAGTTGTATACATTCCTGAGCTCTCGATCCGACCAACGCTATCGAAAAATTATCAGTGTGCGTGCTCTATCGCTGAATTTGCGCGTGGCTCCAGCACAGGCCACCGTTTAGTCAATGTGTTGTTCCGTTAACGTTTTCCACGAGAAATTTCTAAAGATTCACGAGCAATATTCGTTCCGCGAAGCAAGAGAGCAGATGTGACGGTGGATATGCTGAAATGCGATGCTGCGAGCAAAAAGATTGCAACCTGTTGACGAAATCACTGATTGAAAGATATGTTGCTCGATCAAAAGCGATGTGTCCTTTTACTCAATGTCTCGGAATTGCTTGTCATACCCCCATGTCGTACACAAGTACCTTTCACCCAAAATTTCAAAACACCCTGGAGTACAGTTGGGCAAAATCTCGACGCACCGCGACGTTTCCCGTATGTATAACAATTCGGTCGCGCGCAGAGCAGATCCGTGAGAACAGACGCGAGAGACTGAGGATGCGTTTGAGAACGGAGGAATACGTTTGAGTGTACACGTATTGTCAAGTGGAACACTCGAGGATAATTTGTCGAGCAGGTGTTCGAATGTGGTATATTTGATTCACGTTCGTAGAATAGATAATATTGCTCATTCAAAAGTTGAATTTCATCCACCAAAAAAAAAAGAAATAATGTGGTATATAATGCGAAGACCACTTATAATAAAAATTCATATAGTTTCATTCGCGTTACATGCATCGATCGAGCGAGCGACGCACCTGACTAAATTCTATTCTGACGAATTTCGTATAACCACTGCGCATCGCTCACCATCATTGACTCGGATATTCTCCCCGATGGATCTGTGTGCAGAATTCCAGAATTATCCGGTGATTTCATTATATTATTATTTTCATTTCTTATATTATTATTATTCTGATATTATTTTTTTTTTACTTTTATTTATTTATTGAATACAGTTACAATAACAATTTTAATATCTGTTATACGGTCCACGACCACGGTACTGTTGCCTATGTCTTGGCTCATCTGATCCATGCACATGTTGACGAATCATGCTTGACCAAAAATATGCCAACTGATCTAAATTCCTGCGCTGTTGGTTTTGAAATCGTCTTCTCACCTGCCACCCCGCTCTGACTCCTCTGACGTTCTGGTGTTGCCCCCAGTCATCATGCTCAATTGGCTCTGCCAATTGCTCTGGTGCTCGAAAGTCCTCTCCTTGATTTTCTGCATTTTCAGCAACAGCTCCATCAGCTATATCACCGGCGGCAACATCAGGTTCAGCAACACCAGGAGCTAGAGCTGGAGCAGGAACAGCAGCAGCAGGACCAGCAGCAGCAGCAGCAGGACCAGCAGCAGCAGCAGCAGCAGCAGCAGCTGCGGCTTTATAAAATAAAAAATTTATAAAATGAATAACCCCTTAGAAAACACGTGCGCTCGGTCTGTTCTCTGCTCGTGCGCGCGCTTTATTCGCGAGCCACGCTCGATCCGCGGGATACAGAAAGGGGTGAGGGGAAGCAAACTTTGTGAGCTTTAGATTTCGCGGAAGAAAAACGCAAAAGACTCCCATTCGTCGCGTAAAAAATGTTGTCTTACCTCTCTGTCCATTTTCAATTAACTCGACCTCCGCATCTAGGTCGGCAAAATCGAAGTCGTTTTCTGCCATCTCAGAAGTAGCGCGTTCTTGAAGCTCTCAGTCAAGTTTGATCAAGTTTGACGACTGACAAGCGTGTGAACGCGCATGCGAGCGATATTTGTTTCATAAAAATAAGTCAACTTCTCGCTTATATCCGAGAACACATGTTCCAAGACTCGTCCAAGACTCGATAGTAAACACGAGATGAGAACCACACGAACTATGCCTCGAATCACTCGGACGTAATATACGTCATCTTGGAGAATTTTTCTTGGAGAATTTTCCAAGAGGAAAAAGTAGCTGTCGTCTGCTAACTCATTTATACCTCTTAGTCTCGAATAACAAAGACTTTTTCAATAAAACTTTTCTTACGTAATCAGTCGTAATGAACTGTAGTTTTCGCTGATAACCATTGTAAAATGGCAGGGCAGGGTTAAAACGAAAATAATTTCTAGATGTCAGGTTAAACCGACAACGAGATGTATATATAGCTTGTCGCGTCCCCTCGCTTGCTGCGCATACTTGTCGTCGGGGGCGCTGACGCGCCCCCTGATAATCAGATGAAGTGAAATATTTTTTTCGATTGTATTTTTTTTCATTTGAATTATTTCTAAGTTCAGCTATGAAGACATTCTCAGGTATTTTTAAGTGTATTAAAAGTCACGATAAATAAATTCAGATGGATATACAAATCGATGAAAAGAGATGTATTTCAAATTCAAAATGGCTTATATACAGAGATTATATCAGGTTATATACAGAGTTATATCATTAGGTTATATACAGAGATATACCCATGCCAATCCCAGTTCGGGCAGAGCTTTCGCTCGTCTAATCGCTACCAGTGTAATGATAAATTTTGCTAGTTCGCAGGGCTATTTATACTGGAGATTGGCATAGGGCGTTAACGTGTTAGAGAGAGAGAGAGGTATCGTCGTTCTCACTCGCACTCCTCGTAGGTATAGGAAAGCGCGCGAATCCTGTGCTGGCGCGCGGGAAGTTTTCCCGCATAATCTCTTGTTTTGGCGCGTAACCCATTTTCTTGTTTTCTGCTGGTCGTAGACGTCGTGATACAGGATGAGCGCGTCGATCCTTGGCGCGTTCCTCCAAATATACTTATATCTATACACTGTATATATTGATTCACGATCGATAGTTTGTACCACCCAGTCGGTAACCCAATCTGCTTTATATGCAGAAATTCGGCGACTCTGACCTGACCCTCACAGAATAGTACAAGAAAGTGTCAACTAACAGTATAGTTGTAACAAAAAGTTCTGTCCCCTCCGAAAATAATCCGAAAATAATCGCCATTTCCATACGTTGGCGTGGAAATGGTAAATTAGTGATAACAATAGGGAGGTAAGAGATTTCGATGTGACAACTGTTTGATCATTAGGTGCGTGTGGGATCATACATTGTAAACAATAAATAATTGATCCGGTGCAAGAATATGAGTATTATTGATTCCTAGTATCAATAAGCGAGCGTAGAACATGGGATACACCGGCTGTTGGCAAATCACGGAAGTTGAGCAGAATCGAGCGCGGTCAATAGTTGGATGGGTGACCCTTCAATTCTTTGAAAATCGATCATCGTCGAGTGCGTACCATAGTTGGAGGGGTGGTAAAACCATATACTGTTCTAAAAACATAGGTCTAGAGAAAATTGAAGAATTTCGAGCCTCAAGGTCGGTACCGTCATAAAAACGTCGTAAGTTCAGACTTAGAAAGTTTTCGAGATTCGGGACTCAGAAAATTCGAAGGGTTTGGACTTTTTTCGTTCAAGTGTGAGGCTTTGGGCGTTAGAAAATTTACATACTACTTGCGTGATATAAGACTCAAGCGAATGGTATATACCGTTCAAATAATAAGACTTAAGGGGGGATATACAGGTCGAACGAGAAAAAAAACTCATTTTTGAAAATCGTTTTTCAAGGGTAGTTTTTAATCAAATCTATCGAAAATTTTTGACAGTTATAAGTTGATCTATGTAGTATACAAAAATATTTTTTTTAAATTTTTTCTAACAAAATGGCGGCCGTTAGATAGCGTTGAAAAAGTACCTCTATTTTGCTTGTGCCGGCTCTCCTGGTCGCAATTTTGATCGGAAATAAAAAAATCAAAAAAATTTACATTAATTACATTCACAGTTAGTAGATGAATTATCAAAGAAAAATTAAAAAAAAAATTTGCACTTTTGGCGTATCTTTTTCGAGAAACTCAATTTTTTTCAATTTTTTTCCCGCCATTTTCTCACATTTTTCCATATTTAATAATAAAATATTACAATAATTTTTAATTCATCTGATAGGTAATACTATAATGAAGAAATCCTATAAGTTTCAGCTCAATCGGATAATTAGTTTTCGAGTTATCACCGGCATAAACTCCAAAAATGCAGTTTTGAGAAAAACGCGTTGAAAGTTTTAAATAACCGTTAAATCGTACTTACACTTCAATCAGTAATCCCTTGGAAAAAACACTTGGAGTTCGAATTTCGAACAAAGGGTTTCAGGAGCATATTCTATGGGAAATTTACTAACTTTTTATGAAAAAAAAAAAATCGAATTTTTTTTTCATTCGACCTGTATATCCCCCCTTAAGATAATTTCGAAATAGTCATATCAGGCCTAAGCGTGGCCCTCAAAGTCAATGCATGAAGCTCAAAGTATTGCTGATTGAAAATATAAGAATGTGAACTGCAAATTAATTTTCGGATAATTAGTTACATAGTTAGGAAATTCTAACAATCAGTTAGAACGGATTTGTAATAAAAAATTTAGTTATAACAAATGAATTGCAAATTCATTAAATCTGACAATTGTTAGTGCAGTCTTGGAATAACAAACATAGTTATTACTGTGTGAAATCTGATTTACACTGTTGCTTCTGTTGTGTTCTATGTCCAAATTTAACAAACGTTAGTACGGATTGAATATTTTAAATAAGCAATACTCTCACGTCATTCTTTACAATGTCTTGCAGAATAACCCGTCTTCGATCTTTGATAACTGCTTCATTAACAGTACATGTTTTGACTTTTATATGGTGTGCTTTTACTCACTCTTGTATGAAATAACATTGTGAATTGTCTGCGTAATAATAGTATACTGTTCTCTCAGCGATTATTGCAATTCGCAGTCAAAGATTGCGTGCGTTCCGTAGATTATTGCGCGTTAATGCAATTGAGCGGTACAAATTTTACAGCGCTAGGGTGTCAGCTCCAGTTCCAGTTTTGTCATTGACAATCTAGCCAATGAATTTTCGTACGGACTGGAAGTAGAGTGAATAAATTATGAAAATGGTAAACCAGAACACGGATTACATCGTCGCTTGAGAGGAAGAGCGTTCCATTTTAGGAACTTTCCATAAACAGTCCCATGTCAGATTAACTTCTATAAACAGTGTCATTTCAGATTTAAAATTATATAAAGTTCCTTTTCAGGAGCAATTTCTCCCTCGGAGTTTTTCAGACTCCGGGGATGATGTGATATGCATGTGTCTGTATGCTGTCGTGGTGTATCAGTTTTGCGGGACAAGCGGAAACCGTGAGCATCGAAGAATTCTTGCTAAGGGCTGAAGATTGCTATGGGAATTCGAATCTGACGATTGAAGAATTGCTCAATGGTATGACGGAACTGTTATCGGGAGTAGCCAGACACTGGTACCGTAGAAAACGTGAAAAATGGAACACGTGGCAGAATTTCTGGGATTCTGCAAGGTTGATGTATGGGGTCAATCGTAGTTTCCAACAACGGTTGACTCTTGAAGCCGAGAAACGAACCCAACATCCAAACAAACTAGTGCGGGATCATATTATCTGTCTGCTCACAATCATAAGTAAGATGCAATCGGAATGATGTATAGTAAAGCAGCTAGACCTACTGCATGCCAATTTATTACCGTCAATACAGCAACAAATCAATCGTGGAAAACTCGTCGACGTTGATGCATTCGAGCGTGGAGCAAGAGATGTGGAATGATTGGTCAATGCGGAAAAATATTATCATCATAGTGAGTAAAGTGGTCAGTCAGTAAATTTGCTCGCTGATGCTGAATGAACCAAGCAATGTGTCAGCCGTCGCGGCCAATGTCGAGTCTTCGGACGTAGCGAGTCTACCAAAAACTCAGAAACCGGAAAAGCGACCGAAAAGCTATTTGATGCTGGTAGCACCGCTTCCACCGAAAGATGAGCGTAACAAAAATAAATCAGCTGGACCAAAATCAGACCAGCTATGCTGGGATAGCGCGTTGGAATTACAGAATCACGACTTTGAAGTTGAGTTTCATAAAGGATCTGAGAATGTGGTGTGGGATTTCTTGTCAAGAATGCATAAAAACGCAGACGAGGTAGAAGTTTCGTCCATGGACGTGACGCCAACCACAGACCATTGGTACTTGGAACAGCTGCAGCAAGTACAGTTCCGACCTAAAAAGTTTCCTCTATACAAGACCTTCGGCAATAAACTATATCATTTAGTGCTATCCATGAATTTGATGATTTGATCGGCGACAACGACGTATGGGAACTCGTCCTGCCAGAAGATAAACGACTGCTGGTAATAGAAGAATATTACAGTCATCTTACAGCAGGACATTTGGGACACTACAAGAAGTTTCAGAAAGTTGACCAATATTACTTTTGGCAATCAATGAATCAGGACGTACGGAAGTTTGTCTAAAATTGTGAAATCTGTCAACAAATGAAAGTTGAGCAACGAAAACCTGCTGGACTTATGGGTTTCAGGGAGAAGCTTAGTCCGTGGAACACAGTCGCCAGTGATATAATGGGCCCCTTCCCGAAAAGTACCCATGGGTTTGAATATATTCTAATATTCATGGATATATTCACACGCTTCATCGAGTGCGTCGGTTCGTGAAGCAAACGCTTAGGTGGTACTGAATGCCTCCAAAAAACACGTAGTACTCCGTTGGGGCGCACCGATCATATTTTTGAGCAACCACGGGATTCCGTTCCGAAACAAACTTGTTGATGAGTATCTGGAGGAGCAATAGATCAAACATCATCTGACACCAAATTTGGTAGAAAGGGTCAACAGGACGTGCAAAACATCGATCAAGTGTTACATAGAGGAACACAAAAGATGGGATGAGCACTTAGATGAAATCACGTACGCGTATAAGAACGCAGAAAATTAAGCGACCCAAGCGACCTCAGCCTTCCTCAACTTCGGGCGTAACCCCACCCTGCCCATTTTCTTACGTCGCAAAGAGGATCTACAAGCAGACGTGGAAGATGACGAACAACTAATGAAAAATTATTGGAAACGTATAGCGGCACTAGAAGAAGTTCGAAATCTAGCAGCGCATAACTCGGACATCGCACAAGAGCGTGAAGCCAAATATTACAATGTTAAGCATCGTGATGCAGTTCGAGGTAAGAGACGAAGTTCTCAAAGTGAACAACGTACTGTCGTCGTCAGCGGTAGGAGTATCTGCTAAGTTAGCGCCGAGCTTCGATAGTAACTACACTATCACAGAGTAGGATCTAACACGTATCAACTGATGGACGAATCGGGTGAGGACGAGGGCGTTACTCACGTGAAGTTCTTAAAACCACAACGAGTGGAAGAGATTTTCTGTTCCAAGGATCCGACAACAAACAGCGATGGAGCTACTGTCCAGAGCCCCAAAAGGTAGACCCAAAAAAAACCGTCAATTTGTACAACAGAACAACCCGATACAACCAAGGGTCGTGCAGCAAAGAAACGAACCACCCGAAACTGGTGTAGCCGCGAGTACTAGTACCGTTCTAATACCGGAAAAACGTGGCCGACCCAAAGGGTCGGAAAATAACCACGACCTATGCGACAATCTAATAATGTCTAGCTGAACCAGGTCAACGCGAGCGTGAAGATTGAAATTGTGATACTAGCCGGAACTTTAGTACAGTAAGGAAGAGGAGTGAGCAAGAACCAAAGCCTATTCTGTCCAAAAGTGACTAACCAAGTAGGTACTGACACATTGTTGGAAATAAATATACATAATGAAAATGGAAGTTGGGTATTGTATGTATCGAAATGGACTTCATTAACGATTTCTCCCTGAATTCCTCCCAAATCACAATGGTATTGATGAGAGAGATGGATTTATCGGAACGGTACGCCTCTGGCAGACTATGCTTGGGGTAAGGGTGTCACGGGCACATTATGAAATGAATGGTTCATCTATAAATCCTCATGAGATCTCTCTATCCTGTCTATGAACTAAAAGTATTTCATGTAGAAAAGTTATAAGAGAGAGAGAGAGAGAGAGAGAGAGAGAGAGAGAGAGAGAGAGAGAGAGAGAGAGAGAGAGAGAGAGAGAGAGAGAGAGAGAGAGAGAGAGAGAGAGAGAGAGAGAGAGAAAAAGAGAGAGATTAGATTGGTTTTATTTCCTGTACATTATGTTGTACAATATAATCAGTAGTACATATGATTACTTATATCTAACTTAACAGTATGAATCTGGTTGGCTTAGTTCGAATTACGTGAGGTATAGAAAAAGAAAAAACAAGACAAAATGATTTAAAAGAAGTGATCTATTGATTTAATGATTTAAGAACAGTGCAAGCTCTCCCCACGGTCGCAAGCAAGGAGGTGAAGAAATAAGAGTTTTTTGAAAACAGGGAGAGATGAGGCATTAGTTATGATAGCGGGGAGCGAGTTCCAGAGATATGTTGCACTGACATGAAACGACCTGCGGAGGAAATCCTGGCGGTAGCCAGGAACAACCAGCTGCGGTCGATCTCCACCCCTACAGGGACGAGCACTGGTATTCATGAGGAAATACTCAGCAAGATACGACGGGCTGCCATACCTGAGGATCTTATACACCATGCAGGCCATGAAGTAGCTGCGCCGTGTAGATGTCATTAGCCAGTTCAGCTCCTCCCTGTAGGGAGAGATATGCTCACTCCTTCTCACCCCATAGACGTATCTTATGCCAGTATTAATAAGCCGTTGGAGAACCAGGTTCCTCTCCCCAGAGAGATCGCAGTACACAGCAGAACAGTAATCAATGATGGGGAAGAGGAGCGATTTGATGAGGTGACACCTGAGCTTCTGGTTCGTACTCCTCCGGAATTTATGTAGGCGGTACATTAGGGCATGGGATCTGGCAGTAATTGAAGCAACATGTTCCCTCCATGAAAAGATAGAGTCGAGGATCACTCCCAGGCTCTTCACCGAAGACTCAAGTTTGATGGGCGAACCATCAATGACGAGTCGGGCCGATGCATCCGCGGGAAGCCGAGCAATGAAATGCTCGCTTCCGAAAATAATAGCCTTAGTTTTAGCCGCATTAAGGACAAGTTTGTTTGTCAGGGCCCATTGAGCGATCCTGGCGGCGACCTCCCCCAGCATGTCGAGCGTACGTAAAAGGTCATCTAGGTGACAGTTCATGTAGATTTGAAGGTCGTCGGCATATAGTAAGTAGTGCACGTCGGGTCCAAAGCATAGTGAGACATCACCGATATAGAGGGCAAACAGCAAAGGGCCCAGGACGGAGCCCTGGGGTACTCCCCTACTGAGACCGCAAAAAACCAGTGAATGTCCCGTCCTCACGCCTAACACACTGCTCCCTTCCCGTCAGATATGAAGCTATCCATTTTAGTGAGTCCATTGAGAAACTAAGTTTTGCGAGTTTGCGTAGCAACGTTGAATGGCAGACCGTGTCAAATGCCTTGCTAAAATCAAACAGGAGAAGAGCAGTCAGCATTCTCATGTCCTTGGCCCGACGGACGTCGTCAGTCAGTCTGAGTAAGGCAGTCTGTGTGCTGTGACCCCTCCTAAAGCCCGTCTGTCGGCTATCCAGTAATCCTTCCGATTCAACAAAGGCACTGATTTGGTTAAAAGCCAGACGCTCCAGAATTTTGGAGAGAAAATTGAGAAGAGAGATAGGGCGAAAATCGCCAAGACAACTGGGAGAGGGGATCTTGTTAAGGGCAAGGATTACAGCTTTTTTCCAGTGGGAAGGAAAGTGTGATTGAGTGAGGGAGGAGTTGAAAACTTCCACTAGGATGGGAGCTATGACAGGGAGTGCCTTGGAGATGAAGTTCTGAGGAAGGCCATCAGTCCCCACAGATTGTGAGTGGGCCCGACCTATGGCCAACTTCACTTCGTTTACTGTGACATTCACAAAGTGAAATTTGGGATTATAGGTCGGTTCACCTTGCAGGAGGTCAAGTGTGTCGACCAAGTTAGGGGCTGAGGGATCAGTGGCGATCCTAGCAAAGTGAGAGTTGATCTCCTCCTCATCAAACCCCCCAAGGTTGTTAGTAGATTCAGGAACCAGTCCCAGATGTCTGAGCTCTCTCCATATCTCACTACTATCGGACAGGCCTTCCAGTCTGCGCTTGTAGAAATCTAGCTTTGCATTCCTGGTATTTTCATAGAGAAGGTCACGGGCAGCTCTGTAGGCGTGTAGGTCCGTGTCGAGTCGGGTCCGCTTGAACCGTCTGTAGAGTCGAGTTTTGTTGTACTCAAGGCCATCCAGGCGACTGTCGAACCACGGTTGTTTTTTGGTGTTGACCTTCAGGGTTCGGGGAGGAGCAAATTTATCAGCAGCCGCCCGGAGGTGCACATAGAGTTGGTCCACGTCAGTTTCCGTAGTGCGGGCCTCACCCTCAAGCCACGCCCAGTCGCGTCCGGTGAGAAAGTCACAGAGCTCCTCAGGCTTGATAGCTTTGAAGTTTCTGTAGGTGAAAGTCCGTTCCTCGGGTCTTCCAACCTTTAAGTCAATGGTCGCGGTAATGAGGTCATGTCCGTCAGCGAAAGGTGCTTCAGTCTTCCAGTAGTCTAGTACAGTGTCCAGCGCATCTACTATGCAGAGGTCGAGCCAGGTATCTGCATTGTTACGGTGAAAAGTAGCACCATGGGGCACGAGACGGAGCGATTCCTGCTCAAGTAGGGCTCTGAGGAAGAGAGCATCAGGCGAGTTCGACAGCTGGTTCGCATTAAAGTCACCCAACAGTACCTTGGTGCTATAGTCTGGTAGGTGAAGAGTGAGCCTGGGGATGAGGTCGGTCCCATCCTTAAATGGAGCATGAGGCGGCCTATACACTACACCAGCAAAAAAAGTGTCATATTTTGAATTCATTTCGCAAAAGAGGAACTCCGGAAGAACCCTGCCATCAGCCCAGTCATGTGTGGAGGTACAGAGTACCGTCGCAGTTAGGGTGCGATGGACATACATCGCTACACCCCCGCCCCTCGTACTACGATCATGTCTGAGGAGAGAATAGCCCTCCAAGGTGACTTCAGGGTCATTATTCAGAACATGTGGGCCAAGCTTAGTTTCAGATACGGCTATGATGTGAATGAGAGGTCGCGAAAGCAGAAAGCGCCTGATGTCCTGTATGTGCGCTCTGATCGAGTTGGCATTCAGGTGGCAGACTCTCAGGCTGTCCACAGCGCCCACAGGCTCCGCCCGAGCAGAGTATGGCAGTGCACGCAAGTTAGGCACAGCGGGGATGAAAGAGCAAGTGAGAGAGAGGTTGCACTGTTCTTGTACAGTAAAGTTGTTATAGACTATTGTGCCAGACGGGCTAAAAAGTTATCTATAAGAGAGAGAGAGAGAGATACGGTTCGCACTATTGCTAGTAGCGCGTGATGTTATGAAGGATCGACGCAAGCACGTCCGTGTGGGAGAGCGGCCCACGCGTAACCCGCAATTACGTGCAGTTAGAATGCAGTGCATCCACATCGTCCCCGGGTGTAATGCAAATTGTAGCGAGCGACCGCCGAAATATCGAAAAGCTGGAGCTCATCCGCCGCCGAGTAGTACCGCGCCGGATATTCTCTCTCTCACCCGGCTTTGTTATTGTCTTGCTCACCTCTTCTCGCTCCGGCCCGCGGGACGCGCCTCGTACTCGTGAGTGCTATGTGTAACCTCATCCCGAATATTTTATGAATGTTTTTGTTGTTAAAATACACCTTGTGTTCAATTTTCCACGCGTCCAGACCAAGAACCCACCCCCGCGCAAGTAAGATTTGTCACCTCACCTGCCTAGTATGAATAATTTCTGACTCTTATCCTGGCGAGCTTGCGTTAATCAATTAATTATTTATTCATTAATGCTGGCGATGACAGTGGGTACTGTATAATCATGCTCCAGCATTACCGGTATTACCGGCAACCTGTCTCACCATCAAATTTTTCTCCCGCATCGATCTGGCCCACGTGTAAAAATAATTCTGCCCAACCCAAAGCTAATATTCCCTCGTCGTTTCTCTTTCCTCTGTCAATAGAATGATGTTGAATCATCCACTGATAATTCCCGATGTCGGAGCTCCCTCCCCTGCTGATTATTAGCCGTGATGTCCAAGACATCAATACATTCATATATGTATATATATGGGGCGTTTCGCCTGAATCCTCCCAGCACTGCGCGCGACTGCCAAATCTTGCTTCAACTCGTGTTTACGATGCCAGAATGTACCTGAATGAATGATTCGATAGACCATTTCAATGTAGTTTTTCCTTAACTTCCCGACGGTGTAATCAGTTTTCTGGAAATTTCCCATTTTCATCTTGGGAATATATAAAACATCTCAAATCTCAAAGAGTATATTTCAAATTTTTCTTTCCCAATGATTCCAATCGAAAGTTAACAATTTTTCATGTGTGAAAAGATCTTTTCCAAAGAGTGCTTGATCGATTCTCTCTGAGAAATCGAATGTCGAAGAGTAGACGCAGCGGAACTTCAGCCCGCGGCCCACACGAGCCCAAAATCATGCGGTTTTCAACTCTCCCGGATGATACTAAAATGCATCTGGAAAAATTTTCAAATGAGTGGTTTGGATGTAACTCTTTCTCAGCTCCCTAAAAGTAATATCAGTTTTCCGAAAATTTTCGATTTCAGGAATAAATATTTTCCAGAGAGTATTCAAAATATTTTGTTTGAAAAATATAACGCGCAACGGAGAGCAAATGAAACGTTCCTGTCTGTATACTTTCAAAAGCCGGAAAAAAAT
Source organism: Aphelinus atriplicis (assembly GCA_020882685.1). NCBI lineage: Eukaryota > Metazoa > Arthropoda > Insecta > Hymenoptera > Aphelinidae > Aphelinus > Aphelinus atriplicis. The sequence continues at coordinate 59,290,205 of CM037073.1, read as the reverse complement.
GCATGTAGAATGACTTTGAAAAGTCAGAAAACCTAAGAGAAAAGTAAAAAAACATGAACTGCGTAATTTATATACTTTTTGGAATATGAGATGCTTCATATTTCTTCGGCATAAAAATGAACAATTTTCAAAAAGCTGATACGATCTTTGGGGAACTTAAAAATTACAAAGGAACAGCTTATTGAAAAATTTTCTCAGATGCATTCTTGTATCGTTACGGAGAATTGAAAACAGCATGATTTTTTATTTCTCAAAGAAAATCGATCGAGCATCTTTGGAAAAGATCTTTTCCTACTTAAAAAATTGTCAGCTTTCAATTGGAATCATTGAAAAAAATATTAAAAATATACTTTTCAAGATTGAGATGTTGTATATTTTTTCGAGATAAAAATGGGAACTTTCCGGAAAAAGCTAGGGAAAAACTACATTGATCTGGCCTATCGAGTTATTTTCTCAGGTAAATTCAAACATCGTAAACACGAGTTGAAAACGGCATGTTTTGGTGCTCACGTGCAGCACCGGGAGGATTGAGATTAAATGCCCCATACACAAACTATTGATGTGAGTATCCTGTAGAATATTCTGCAATTTTGACTTGATGAATATGATACATGATAACTCATTTGGAAAGATAGTTAGCCGATATAAAGTGAAGCAAAACATTTTTTATACCGCGAGTGTATCTGGCGACCGTAAATAATATTCTTAAACATACCTAAAACCGATAAGTACGTTACAATATATCAAATCTACTCGTGAAAAGGCAACTAAGAATCTGTTGTCTTGGCTTGTTCAGGACAACCTTCTCGGGTGGATGAAAGTTATCATGAACCGTTGTCCTTCCTTTCTTTCCTGTCTATCCGCTTATCTGTTGGTGTGGATCTGCTTTGCCCATGATGTTGTCTGATTTGCTGTTGTTCCTTTTCTTTAGTGATAATACTCTCTCGGCGTGACTAGTTCCGATGCGGTTATATACATTTACTAAATAAAACATGTCTAAATTCTTGAATCACGTTCTGAAATTCCTCGTATAGAACGTGAATCTAGCTCCTCAACCAGAATTCAGGATCGAGGGTTGGATGACGTAGCAGTTCCTGTTACTTAGCAAGATCCTTTATATGCTGGTTTCTGATCTCGACAACTGGCCAAGCCAGACATATTTTACTCAGCAAGCTTCTGCTACATGTCGAATCGGTTTATCAATCACTCAGTACTCAAGAATTCGGCTATATGTGGTTTTATTCCCTATTTTCTCTACTGAGAAAGCTCATGTGATTATCACCAGTATGTTCCTGTTGTGTGTTCTGTGTGTAACTGTCTCGAGCACGTCGAAGTTGCAATCATTTAATAGTGCGCTAGGTGGGAGGAGATCATTCGCCTCCAGCCTTCTCAAGTTACGCTCCGTGCAGCACTATTCCAACACATTCGTTTGTGAATGTTTTGATGTTTGTTGCTCGACCCCAGACAATGCAATTCGAAATAAATAAGGTTCTAGTTACGTGACACAGTCAAACATACATTTGACCAGTTAGGTAATGGTTGATCCATGTTAGATTAGCCTATCGATCATTCAAACGTTTCAACACTTGTAACATCACGTTTCAATAACACGTTCTTGATAGCTACGCGACTGGCAACTGAATCTGGCGGTTACATTTGAGTGCAATAAATTTGCTTGCGCGGCGCAGTATTTAGGTATTTCGTGATTACTTGAACAGCAGTCTGTGGGGTAACTATATCAGGATTTGCATAATGTGTAACTCATATTAAGTAACAGAGCAGGTGCATTCTGCAGTTTCAAGAAGGCGCGTACAAATAGATGAAAACATAGCAGTGTTTCACGCAACACATACTAACTACTCCAGGGTGGGAGGGAGAGGCGTCCGTAAAATGTAGGTGTACCCCTAATCGTTACACGTTTGCACTCATCCGTGATTCATTTGATGTCACAGAAAAAGAGTGGCATTTGTGGAGATGTACAAAGAGTTGATAAATACCTTTTATGGGTACCACGAGTTGCTGACACGAGACGTATAAATTGTACAGTTCCCAAAAGAGTGCATTTTCTCATGAAATGATTCTGTTTGTTGCTCTTAATTATTTCATGCGTGAGAGTTAACTCATTTTCTCCATCATTTCAATGAATTGCAATGGCACTGAAAGCACATTGGTCCAAGAATTGTTTCTCTCAACTCTTTCTATTCAGACATCAAATGCGAGTTGGATGGTAGCAATTTTCTGATAACTGATATTAATTTGATACAACTCGATATGATTGTACGGATTTGACAGAATATCTGTGAGATTCATCATGACCGCTAACAATAACCAATATTTCTTAACTGGTTGACACTCTCAAGCTTTTACTAATCGATCACTGATATTTAGATTTTTTAAAACGAATGAGAGACCTATTAGAATTTTCCCGCGACTCCAGCTCGAAAATCCTGTCAACTATCATCCTGTATGGTGAATGAGATTTTACAGAAATATTCCCTAATATCTCCTCTCGATCATCGATTTTCAGATGATATTGTGTCCACATTAGTATTGTTTCTTTTATCAAAGTCAACAATTTCTGCGTCATTCCTCATTATCTATCCGTTCGCTGGTGAACTGTATCCAACCCAATTGAGAGGAATGGCAATAGGATTTTCCGCATATATTAGTGGTCTGGGTCTAATCATCATACCTTTCATCACGTATTTGGTAAGTATACATGATTAGCATATTTCTTATTTTGCTCTATATTTTGGAGATTGACATTATTACGGCTAAGAATTATGGCTATCAGGTAGTTTTATACACGTTAAATTCAGTAATATTGATTTTTGGAATGAAACTTCTTGAACGACATTAGACGAGCGATGTTGCTAGCACGAAGAGTTAAACCATGCGTTGAAAAAACTTCTCTTCCTTTCCCGACTTTCTTTCACTCTCTTCTTCTCTTTGACTTAACAACCTGACTCACTCAGGTGCACGTTTCTATGAACAAAACAATCGTCGGCGTTCCCATAAAATTAAAATCACGGGAATTTCTTTCTACTCGGGTATGGCAGACTCGCAACTCGCTATGCATGGTTATACATTTACCCAAGTGGATTGGGTTGGGAAAAACAGGGGTATTGTGAGGCTGTATGTTAACGATTATTTGAATGTGACTGTACTATCGCGGTTCAAAGGGCTATGCATATGGAGCCTCGAATCATAAAACAATCTATAAGTAATAAACAGATGTTTTAGATACGGAACTCACAAATGCTATTTCCGCTCATTCGGCCACATCGCTCTCGTAAAACCAATAATCATATCGTCAAGCGAAAACCATGGGATAATAAAAACATCTGTGAATTGAGTAAATCTTGGGATCGACTAATTCAAGCGTCTCTATAAAACGCTGCTATCATGGAAGTGTAGCAGCATGAAGATCAAATCTAGTTGCGCTGAAAGAGAACTTATTGTTCCAATATTTCACCGGAGATGAGTTAAATAATCACTATGCAACCACAGTAAACCGTGCCGCCAACTCTCTAAAAATACCTATTATGTCACGCCATCCTCATAGACGAGCATGACGCATTCGATTCCCACCTCGTCACAGTCAAGGACATGCTCAATGCAGTCTATTGCACAGCCTCCAGAGGCTCGGAAACCGATAACATCTCTACAAGGATGCTAGATCTGGCTCTGCCCCACTACCTCAATTTTGTGGTCTCAATAGGGAAGTCCGTCAGGGCTCTGTCCTGGGCCTTCTACTGTTTGCCCTCTACATTGATGATGTTTCTCTATGCTTTGGACCCGACGAGCACTACATACTGTACGCAGACGACCTTCAAATCTACATTTACTGTGACCTTGACGTCTTACTACGTACGCTCGACATGCTGGGCGAGGTTGCAACTAGGGTCGAACAGTGGGCCCTGACGAATAAACTACTCCCTAATGCGCCAAAAACCAAGGCTATCGTCTTTGGAAGCGAGCCCTCTACTGCTAGGCTTCTTGCGGAGGCAACGGACCGACTCGTCATAAATGAATCGCCTATTAAACTTTAGTCCTCGCTAAACAGATTGGGGGTGATCCTCGACTCTACTTTGTCCTGGAGGGAGCATGTTGCCTAGATCACTGACAAATCCCACGCCTTCCTGTACCGCTTGCATAAATTCCGGAGGAGTACGAATCATCAGCTCAGATACAACCTCATGAAGTCGCTCCGCTTCCCCATCATTGATTACAGCTCTGCTGTGTACTTCGATCTCTCTGAGGAGCAAAACCTTGTCCTCCAACGGCTCATCAACACTGGTATAAAATACGTCTACGATGTGAAAAGGTGTGAGCATATCTCTCCCTACAGAGAAGAGCTAAACTGCACCTCCAAACATGCTTGGAGGTGGAAAAAGTTTGATTAAAATGTGGACTAAATTGGGTCACGTAGGTTGATTCTACACCTAGAGTAGATTTAAAATCCATGAAATTCAAGATTGTAGCTAATTCTATTCGGATTATATGGAGCTTTTCTGAAAAACATTTTATTGTGATTTTTCCGAGACATGATTTCTTGAGGTTTCTTGATGGGATTGATTCTTGATGAATCAATCCCATTTCAGCAAAATGAGTTCGAACAATATATGTGTATCTTTTCATTACGAACAACTTTTGTATCTTGTGAATTTTCCGAAAAATCAATATTTTCCAAGAAAATCAGCACAATTTGTCAGAAAATAGTAATTTTCCAATTTTTCTTCGAATTTTTTTCATTTTGAGATAATTTGAAAAATATCAACTGAGCAATAATGTTTTAGACAAAAATTGTGTATATTGTGCTGTGCACCTTCCATAATTCCAAATATGTATAAGTTGTCGATCATTGAGGGCCAATCCAGAGTGAAATGGAAAAGGGAAAATTCACAAAATCCACCACATATTTATTTAATGCGACGTTTCGCCAGTTAGGTTCACTGGCCTCATCAGGCTAAGAATTTATCACACAAAAAAACACGTAATAAATAGTACAGTTTAAGTGAAAAACAATCGACGAAGTAACAATTAAATATTCTTTCTCACCAGTTTTGAATGAAAATAAAATATTACGTTCGGCAGTGGAAGCGGCTGCTTCCACTGCCATTGTCAAACTATTGTATATAAAGCTAACGTCAGTGGTCTTATATACCATCAGATACATTGGTCTGTTTGTTTTGAAAAATCTTGCTAAGCTTCCTGTACGTGTGACTGAGTTGTTGTGTGTCTTCCTTCCTATTAAGTGTGTGTTGGTACATGTTGATGTGGAGCATTTTCGAAATGAGTCGTTTCTTATAATTCGCTTCGCGGTCTAAAATTTTAACGTTATTCCAATCAAATGTGTGCGTACTGTTTTCTATTAAATGCAAAGGGACCGGAAGTGGTTTATCAGTAATTTTTTGATGTTCTGTGATTCTATCTTTTGATTTTCTCTTCGTCTCGCCAATATAACATGCCGAACAGTCGTTACAATTAAATTTATAAACTACCTCAGTTTGTTCTAATATGTCTGCTTTATCTTTGCCTAATTTAATTATGTTTGTAAGATTATGATTCACTAAAGGAACTGTTCAAATGTTTTCGTACATGGACAATTTTCTATATTTTCAAAATCTCGTTATTTTCATCTTTTAGCCGCCGTTTTGATCCATGAACGACGTCGACGAAATATAAATAAAATGAAGATTCAAATTTTTTGTTTCCGATTCCAGTCACTATTATGCTAAAAAAAGTCATAGATGGATCAAATCTATTTCAGCAGTAAAGATTCAGAAACCCTTTTATTCACATTTTCACGAACCTCCAACTGAAAATATACAAAATCATGAGCCGCTATCTTGAAACCGCCATCTTGGATACGGAATTCCAAAAATCTGATGTCAGATTTATCATCAGCGCCCCCGAAAATCTATTATTCCAAATTTTCACGATTCTTCGACTAAAAATGTGGAAAATCGTCAGCCGCTATCTTGAAACTGCCATCTTGGATCCAAAATTTTGAGAATTTGATGTCAGAATCGTTATCAACGACATTGAAAACCCCTGTATACGGAATGTCAAAGGAATATATCTGGGTACATATCCTAGCGAGGATAACCTCTGGAAGAAAAAAAAAAAAAAAGGAATATATCGAATATGAAAATGAATGCTTTAAAATATTGATAAAATGGAAATCCAAAATATTGATTCCCGTTTTTTGGCCGCCATCTTGCTGAAAAAAATCATAGTCGAAAAAGCTCAACGAATTTGGAAAGTTCAAATATTTTGTGCACTCTTGTGCATATTTTCGACGGTAAAACTAAAATTTCTTCTTCCTCTGATTTTGGATTGAAAAAAAAAGTGCTCCAAAAAATCGAATTTTTTATTTTAATTTGTTAATTATTTATTGAAAATCAATTTTTTCAGTCTTTTCAACCATTGTATCGTGTAGAGCATACCCGAAAATAGTAGTCATGACTATTTTGCAATAAACCTTCAATCTTATTCATCAAAATATTTGAGCTCGAAAGTACCAATTAAATTTCTGCATTCTGGGACTCAATGGGTTAATTAACAATATAAATAAAGTTAGCCACATTTCATCTCAAGACAGAGAATTTGAAAAAAACTTTCAGAAGCCAAGAATTGTTTAAAAAATAATAGCAATATTTTTTTCACTCGTGCAGACAAAGGTAACTTGACTGTGTGTATGAATACTAGTGAATATAGAGAAAAAATGAACTCACTTTTAGAAGATAAACATACGTATAAAATAGTTAAAAGAAACCCACTTAAATCATTACAAACTAAAGTTCATAAAATACTGTCCAGTTTAAATGACCAAGATTTCCTAAATAAGCGCTTTCACAACATTCAATTGACACAAACTAATACTGTTCTAGCTAAAGCATATGGTTTACCTAAGATATATAAAGCCGATGTCCCATTGAGACCCATCATTTCTTTAGTAAACTCACCTACACATTTTTTAGCAAAAACCTTATTTGACGAATAAAAAAAGTGTATAAAATCACCAATCTTCCGCGTCAATAATAGTTTTGAATTTAAAGAGCAAATTTCAAATGTACATGTCCCAGCTGATTACGTGTTACTTTAACTTGACGTCAGCTCATTGTTTACAAACATACCGTATGATTTGATTTTGAACAGTTTAGATAAAAGATTCTCACATATACACAGTAGAAGTAAAATACCGTTTGATGAAATTATTAAAATCACCCAATTTCTTTTTGATAATACATTTTTTGCTTTTGACAATAAATATTATAAACAAATTTTTGGCACACCCATGGGCTCTCCTATTTCCCCATTGTTTGCAGACCTTGTCATGGATGATTTAGAAATAGAATGTTCAAGAAAATTAAAGTTAGTATATAATTGTGAACCGCTAATTTACAAGAGATATGTTGATGGCACCTTTTTATGCATAAAAAAGAAACACGTTGAAATAGTTATTACAGTTTTCAATGAATACAATAAAAATTTAAAATTCACTCATGAATTAGAAGAAAATAATTCTATAGATTTCTTGGACACAACAATTATAAGAACCAACGACGAATAAATTCGGGCTTGGTGGACTATCCTGATCTCCGGTCAGTTGCGATATCCACTACGCTACCGGAAAGACGGCAGCTCTCCACATGCCTGGAGCATGAATTCATTTTCCCGCAATATCACCTATATACACGATCAAATTCGATCGCTTGAATCTGTACGATCAAGGTCCGATCGTATTGTTACAGATTCCCTTTCTACCTATCCCCCCCACCCTCCCCCCGTACCCGTAATAGGTAAAAAATATTTGTAAAATACTACTTCGGGTGAAAAGATGTAGTAGCCCAATAGGTTGGGTTGGGTACGGGAGGAGGGTGGGGGGGGGGAATAGGTGAAAAGGGAATCTGTAACAATACGATCGGACCTTGATCGTACAGATTCAAGCGATCGAATTTGATCGTGTATATAGGTGATATTGCGGGAAAATGAATTCATGCTCCAGGGATGTGGAGAGCTGCCGTCTTCCCGGTAGCGTAGTGGATATCGCAACTGACCGGAGATCAGGAGGTCACTGGTTCAAATCCAGCCCGGGGAGCGTGGAATTTTTTTCTCGCAATATCATCTTGGGATAGTCCACCAAGCCCGAATTTATTCGTCGTTTGAAACATGTGGACGTTAAAAAATAATTATTTGTAAAAATACTACTTCGGGTGAGAAGATGTAGTAGCCCAATAGGTTGGGTTGGGTACGGGGGGGGGGGGGGGGAATAGGTGAAAAGGGAATCTGTAACAATACGATCGGACCTTGATCGTACAGATTCAAGCGATCGAATTTGATCGTGTATATAGGTGATATTGCAGGAAAATGAATTCATGCTCCAGGCATGTGGAGAGCTGCCGTCTTCCCGGTAGCGTAGTGGATATCGCAACTGACCGGAGATCAGGAGGTCGCTGGTTCAAATCCAGCCCGGGGAGCGTGGAATTTTTTTCTCGCAATATCATCTTGGGATAGTCCACCAAGCTCGAATTTATTCGTCGTTAGAAACATGTGGACGTTAAAAAATAATTATAAGAACCAACAATAAATTAATTACTAACTGGTATCAAAAACCAACATGTTCTGGTAGATTGTTAAATTTCAATTCAAACTATACAATTCAACAAAAACGTAACATCATTTCCAATTTGACAGATAGATCAGTTTTACTTTCAGATGAAAAATTTCATAACGACAATATTAATAAAGTTAAAAGAATATTATTGGAGAACGATTACCCACAGAAATTCATAGAATCATGTGTAAATGACCGACTTCGCTCAAATAGATTCTCTAAAAAGAAAAATAATTCAGATAAAAAAAGTCCCGTTTGTACTTTGGCAATACCTTTTCAAGATACATTTTACAATAAAGTATCTGGCTCTCTTAAAAAATTGAACATCAGAACAGTTCCTTTAGTGAATCATAATCTTACAAACATTATAAAATTAGGCAAAGATAAAGCAGACATATTAGATCAAACTGAGGAAGTTTATGAATTTAATTGTAACGACTGTTCGGCATGGTATATTGGCGAGACGAAAAGAAAATTAAAAGATAGAATCACAGAACATAAAAAAATTACTGATAAACCACTTCCGGTCCCTTTGCATTTAATAGAAAACAGTACGCACACATTTGATTGGAATAACGTTAAAATTTTAGACCGCGAAGCGAATTATAAGAAACGACTTATTTCGGAAATGCTCCACATCAACATGTACCAACACACACTTAATAGGAAGGAAGACACACAACAACTCAGTCACACGTACAGGAAGCTTAGCAAGATTTTTCGAAACAAACACACCAATGGATCTGATGGTATATAAGACCACTGACGTTAGCTTCATATACAATGGTTTGACAATGGCAGTGGAAGCAGTCGCTTCCACTGCCGAACGTAATATTATATTTTCATTCAAAACTGGTGAGAAAGAATATTTAATTGTTACTTCGTCGATTGTTTTGTACTTAAATTGTATTATTTATTACGTGTTTTTTTGTGTAATAAATTCTTAGCCTGATGAGGCCAGTGAACCTAACTGGCGAAACGTCGCATTAAATAAATATGTGGTGGATTTTGTGAATTTTCCTTTTTCCATTTCACTCTGGATTGGCCCTCAAAGATCGACAACTTATACATATTCAAAATTTTGTATGGTTTCATTCTAAACAACTTTGGTATCTTGTAAAATTTCCGTAAAATCAATATTTTCCAGAAAATTGATATAATCGCATTATTATATAAAGAGGAAACGTTTGTTTATATGTTCGCAAAAATCTCAAAAACTACTGAACCAATCGCCTCCAAATTTCGACAGTAGCTTAACTATGTACCCTGGAGTGTCATAGGCAAACGTTTCTAAACATCTAATGATCATAAAATTGGTCATTAATTGATCACGAACGTTTCTTGCAAAATGTGGAAATAACATGTAAATCAGCTCCGGCTTCTCTCTTCGGCTACTAGGTGGCGAGACGCTGTTTTAGCCGTTCACGGGGCTGAAGTGGCGAAGTCTGGCCTATGAGTATAAGGAAATCAGTGATGAAGTCCGCGATTTTCTCATGTAACACTTAAAATTGGTCGTCCTATTGTACTTCCGATATTATAGCGGTGTAATCGATTGCTTAAATAATCGAACTTGCATATTTTTTTTCAAGGAATTATTTTTAACAGCTGACATATGCCTCAATTTGAAGCTTCGGCTTTGTCGGAAGTTCAAGGTCAGACATATGTCGGAATTTATTTACGCTCAAATTGTTTTACAGACGGGCTGTTGGACTGTTGGACTGTATGTTGGACTTTCTAGGACGGGCAAGTTGGAAAATCAATTCCGATTCCAATACTAAAACCAAAAATGTTGTTTGTTCTGAAATACTTTAGGGATTTGAAACTTTAAACGCATGAATGATACGTTTATATACCCATGCACGGTCAATAATTATCATTCGAATTCTATTAACTCGGGTGAAGCCACGACGGGGGATGATAGTTCATTAGAAAATTGCCACTTTCTAACTTTGAATGTTATATGTATGTACATGTATATATATGTATGTTATTATTTCATGTATTCTATAAATGCATTTTAGTCTTAAGAGTATCAGATCTTTCTGAAGAAAGGTACAAATTTCTGGCGTGCAAAGAATGGTTCTTTGAAGACATGGGTTCAGAATCCAAGCTATGAAGGTATCGAGATCAATTATTTTCCTGCCAAGTTCATACTGATCCTCACGTAGTATATGCTTCCATTTGCTTACTGCAATTACCTGGTTGATTTCACAGATTCTAAGATCCGTTTTGAAATGAGATATTAAATAACAAATAATGGAGTTGGAATGAAATAATCAACTTGTAAACGCAATTCAGATTGAAGAGTATCAAACCTTTCTGGCGAAAGGTGCCACTTCTTGTCGAGTAAAGAATGGTTCTGTAAAGACATTTGTTCAGAATTTGTTCAGCCTTTCTGCTTCAAGTTTCTCTGCTACAGATTTAAAACTGATCAATTTCATATATAGTAATATGAATCCAGTTACACATTTCAGATCATTTGTCAATGGTGAGACGAGAAATCATTGAAATAAAGCAGTGAATACCAAGTATCCAACTAGTATGATTATCCTACTACAGAATAAATAATTTTCAGACTACACTTAATTCATGTAGTTACTAATCCCTGGTAGAAATTAAAAAATTTTTGTGACTAGTTTATGACTTTTCAAGTAGCATTCTATCTATAATATGACTAGAAAGTATGGTTCTCAACTTGTTATACTTGAAACGCTTTTTTCAGCATTTTATGACGAGTTTAGGATATATCGTTTTTAGACCAAATATGCCTATAAATTGACAAGTTTCAATAGAGTCATAAAAATCGACCTCACATTAATCATATTCTGATACTACGCAAATGGCTAGTTTATAGATATTAAAAATTACAAACCAAAACATATTCTCAATTTATGAATAAAAATGTACCATAGATGTTGGAAGAGGAGGATGGTTTTTAGGTAGTACTGATAGAAAAATTGGAATCTTGTTTTTCAATAAAAAGTTGATGTATTCGTCAAATTTAAATATTATGTGTATGTCTCACATATTCACAATTTACAAAAATTTATATGCATAAATTAAACTGGTTTTTAAAAGTAGTATGTAAGAAGCATCTCTGGAAAGAATAATCTATATCTATACTTCTATACTATACAATAAAGTTAATCCTCTCGGAAATTCCATGGAAAGCAATTTCAATGAAGGAGTTGACTTCCATGGAAACAAATGAAACGGATCAAAAGGAAATTGCCTGCATTATCATGTTCCACATTGAAATTTACGAAAAAAACGATGCGTGGGCGTCAAAAATGGGAAAAATCAAGTTGCGTTTTTTTTGGTATCCGATAAACCATTGGAAAAAACTGTAAAATAGTTGTATGGTGCAAATTTGAGTTTCACTGATTGATAGATCAATCGAAGATCTTTCCTATTCTATGGAGAGAATTTTGGAAAAAATGATGGGTGGGCGTGAAATATGGAAAAAACTCACTTTTGTCAAGTAGTGCCGCATAAACCGTTGAAAAAATCTATGAATCAGCGTCGTGATGAAAATTATGATTGGAGGTTTCGATAGAGCTCATTGAGCGCTTCAATTATTCATCTTGAAAAATTCAAAAATATTGATGCGTGGGCGTGATGTATGTGATTGAAAATTGGTGGTTTACTTTGCGATTTTTATGCTTTCAGATGAATACGTTAGATTATGATTCGGTGACATGTCGGGTATGTTCGATCGAAAGAACATCGGATGTGCTTGAATATCCATGAAAAGAATTTTGGAAAAAATGATGCGTGGGCGTGAAATATGGAAAAAACTCACTTTTGTCAACTTGTGCCGCATAAACAATCAAAAAAAAAATATGAAACAGCGTCGTGATGGAAATTCTGATTAGAGGTATCTATAGAGCTCATTGAGCGCTTCAATTGTTCATCGTGAAAAATTAAAAAATATTGATGCGTGGGCGTAAAGTATGTGATTGAAAATTGGTGGTTTACTTTGCGACTTTTATGCTTTCAGATAAATACTTGAGATTATAAATCGGTGAAATGTCGGGTATGTTCGATCGAAAGAACATCGGATGGGCTTGAATATCCATGGAGAGAATTTTGGAAAAAACTATACGTGGGCGTGAAATATGGAAAAAACTTACTTTTGTCAAGTTGTGCCGCATAAACCGTTAGAAAAATCTATGAAACAGCGTCGTGATGAAAATTATGATTAGAGGTATCGATAGAGCTCATTGAGCGCTTCAATTATCCTTCGTGAAAAATTCAAAAATATTGATGCGTGGGCGTGAAGTATGTGATTGAAAATTGGTGGTTTACTTTGCGATTTTTATGCTTTCAGATAAATACGTGAGATTATGATTTGGTTACATGTCGGGTATGTTCGATCGAAGGAACATCGGATGGGCTTGAATATCCATGGAGAGAATTTTGGAAAAAATGATGGGTGGGCGTGAAATATGGAAAAAACTCACTTTTGTCAAGTAGTGCCGCATAAACCGTTGAAAAAATCTATGAATCAGCGTCGTGATGAAAATTATGATTGGAGGTTTCGATAGAGCTCATTGAGCGCTTCAATTATTCATCTTGAAAAATTCAAAAATATTGATGCGTGGGCGTGATGTATGTGATTGAAAATTGGTGGTTTACTTTGCGATTTTTATGCTTTCAGATGAATACGTTAGATTATGATTCGGTGACATGTCGGGTATGTTCGATCGAAAGAACATCGGATGTGCTTGAATATCCATGAAAAGAATTTTGGAAAAAATGATGCGTGGGCGTGAAATATGGAAAAAACTCACTTTTGTCAACTTGTGCCGCATAAACAATCAAAAAAAAAATATGAAACAGCGTCGTGATGGAAATTCTGATTAGAGGTATCTATAGAGCTCATTGAGCGCTTCAATTGTTCATCGTGAAAAATTAAAAAATATTGATGCGTGGACGTAAAGTATGTGATTGAAAATTGGTGGTTTACTTTGCGACTTTTATGCTTTCAGATAAATACTTGAGATTATAAATCGGTGAAATGTCGGGTATGTTCGATCGAAAGAACATCGGATGGGCTTGAATATCCATGGAGAGAATTTTGGAAAAAACTATACGTGGGCGTGAAATATGGAAAAAACTTACTTTTGTCAAGTTGTGCCGCATAAACCGTTAGAAAAATCTATGAAACAGCGTCGTGATGAAAATTATGATTAGAGGTATCGATAGAGCTCATTGAGCGCTTCAATTATCCTTCGTGAAAAATTCAAAAATATTGATGCGTGGGCGTGAAGTATGTGATTGAAAATTGGTGGTTTACTTTGCGATTTTTATGCTTTCAGATAAATACGTGAGATTATGATTTGGTTACATGTCGGGTATGTTCGATCGAAGGAACATCGGATGGGCTTGAATATCCATGGAGAGAATTTTGGAAAAAATGATGGGTGGGCGTGAAATATGGAAAAAACTCACTTTTGTCAAGTAGTGCCGCATAAACCGTTGAAAAAATCTATGAATCAGCGTCGTGATGAAAATTATGATTGGAGGTTTCGATAGAGCTCATTGAGCGCTTCAATTATTCATCTTGAAAAATTCAAAAATATTGATGCGTGGGCGTGATGTATGTGATTGAAAATTGGTGGTTTACTTTGCGATTTTTATGCTTTCAGATGAATACGTTAGATTATGATTCGGTGACATGTCGGGTATGTTCGATCGAAAGAACATCGGATGTGCTTGAATATCCATGAAAAGAATTTTGGAAAAAATGATGCGTGGGCGTGAAATATGGAAAAAACTCACTTTTGTCAACTTGTGCCGCATAAACAATCAAAAAAAAAATATGAAACAGCGTCGTGATGGAAATTCTGATTAGAGGTATCTATAGAGCTCATTGAGCGCTTCAATTGTTCATCGTGAAAAATTAAAAAATATTGATGCGTGGGCGTAAAGTATGTGATTGAAAATTGGTGGTTTACTTTGCGACTTTTATGCTTTCAGATAAATACTTGAGATTATAAATCGGTGAAATGTCGGGTATGTTCGATCCAAGGAACATCGGATGGGCTTGAATATCCATGGAGAGAATTTTGGAAAAAACTATACGTGGGCGTGAAATATGGAAAAAACTTACTTTTGTCAAGTTGTGCCGCATAAACCGTTAGAAAAATCTATGAAACAGCGTCGTGATGAAAATTATGATTAGAGGTATCGATAGAGCTCATTGAGCGCTTCAATTATCCTTCGTGAAAAATTCAAAAATATTGATGCGTGGGCGTGAAGTATGTGATTGAAAATTGGTGGTTTACTTTGCGATTTTTATGCTTTCAGATAAATACGTGAGATTATGATTTGGTTACATGTCGGGTATGTTCGATCGAAGGAACATCGGATGGGCTTGAATATCCATGGAGAGAATTTTGGAAAAAATGATGGGTGGGCGTGAAATATGGAAAAAACTCACTTTTGTCAAGTAGTGCCGCATAAACCGTTGAAAAAATCTATGAATCAGCGTCGTGATGAAAATTATGATTGGAGGTTTCGATAGAGCTCATTGAGCGCTTCAATTATTCATCTTGAAAAATTCAAAAATATTGATGCGTGGGCGTGATGTATGTGATTGAAAATTGGTGGTTTACTTTGCGATTTTTATGCTTTCAGATGAATACTTGAGATTATAAATCGGTGAAATGTCGGGTATGTTCGATCCAAGGAACATCGGATGGGCTTGAATATCCATGGAGAGAATTTCGGAAAAAACTATACGTGGGCGTGAAATATGGAAAAAACTTACTTTTGTCAAGTTGTGCCGCATAAACCGTTAGAAAAATCTATGAAACAGCGTCGTGATGGAAATTATGATAGAAAAATGACAAAAAATAGACGTTGGGGCGTAGTATACGTCATAGAAAACTTGCCGCGTAGCAGAAAACCATTTTTTCCAATTTTCTACCTGATAAACACCTCAGAAAATAACGATTTGAAGAACATGTGGTGTGATGGATCGAAAGAGAAGATCGAGGGCTATAATTTATATGCATCATGATGTCGATTGATATCTATTTACAATAGATAACTATCAACAAAAGTATAACTCATCAAAACTGAATTGAAAATTGAAGATTATAGAATGTTTTGTAGATTTTTCAATCAAAATTCACTCGAATGACTCGAGCGAGCGATAGCGAAAAAAAATAAAAAATTCGATTTAAATTAAAATTCGATTAAAATTAAAATGATTTCGATTAAAATTCGATTTTATTTATTATAATGAAAAATTTAATAATGCCAACCTGTGGGCGTATAATTCGTTCTCGAAAATTGGTGTTGTAAATTGTAATATTAATGCATTGAGAAAAATACGCTAAATTATAGTATGTTACGATTTTTGGTATAACTGATCAAAAGATAAATCTGACCAATCTTTCAATAGGCTTCCATGCTGAACATGTCTTAAAATTTGTGCGTGGGTGTGTAACGTGAAAAAGAAATTATGTTTTAGTAACTTGTATTGTAATAATAATTAAAACGAAACATAAAATAGTGTTATGATGAAAATTATACTGTTACGAATCGATAGATTATGTGCAAATTCATTCCCTACTATTCATTATAACCGTTTTCGTATGTATCTATGTTTTAATGATTGAAAATATTTGAAATTAAAAGGATTATTTGTATTCATTTTTATAATTCATTATTGTAAGTCTTATTATTGTGTATGCCCATGAAACACTCGAGCGAGCGGTAGCGAGCGAGAGAATGTTGCTAGTTAGTTAAATAATCTTCATCAAACTCATTCCCAGTACTGCTTCTCGACTCTTCATTTTGACCGGACTCCGAATTGATATGATTATCAGAATTCATACGTAGGCAGGGACCGGTCCAGTTATCCAAAGGATCAAAATGAGCTTCTGTACCTGATGAAGTTGAAGTATTTACTACATCAACCGTGTAGTTTATTATACTCAGGTTTTCATATTTACGAAGGATTTTTATAGGAGGTTCATCGGAGTTGTTTAATATTTCCACCGTATAATTTCCTTGAATATCTGATTTTAGATCTGTCCTTATATCTTCTTTATCAATGAGATTATATCTTCTTAATCAATCTTCACATCTTCATCCAGAAACTATAATATTCAATATTTAGCAAATATACCTCCAATTAGCTTGAAAAACTGGGTGT
The DNA here is from genome assembly GCA_020882685.1 of Aphelinus atriplicis. Classification (NCBI taxonomy): domain Eukaryota; kingdom Metazoa; phylum Arthropoda; class Insecta; order Hymenoptera; family Aphelinidae; genus Aphelinus; species Aphelinus atriplicis. The sequence continues at coordinate 59,273,412 of CM037073.1, read as the reverse complement.
TTTCTATGATCTCTTGATTTTCGATTTTCTTCACAGCCACATATTGCATAGCAACTGCTTATAGTCCTGGAGCTAGCCCCCTTCCCGTTGGCCAGAGGAGGTCCCCGGTAGATAGATAGTGAATCTTATGTACTTTTTTCCGTAGAATCCGAATTTGTCGGTTTGAAGTCTGTAAAACTGGTTCAATTTGTTTAAACCGCGATTGTTTAAACAAATAAGAAAATAACACTTTTTTGGTTCGGAAAAATTTTTTTCTTAAAATTTGGCTCATTTCAAGAAGAAAAGTTCTTATGCACTATGCATGAATAATGCTTGTATCTAAAGTTATAAATTATCACAAGTTGAAAAATACCACTTTTCGGTGGTCTTTGTTGCTCTGCCATGGCAACAACAATAGAATATTTAAGAATATGAAGGTGTTTTCTAATGCAGCTTTTAACGTAGAATCCGAATATGAACTTGGTTTTCCCAAAAAACAGCGAGAAAAACCGAATAATCAAATGATTCACCTTGCCATGTTTTAGCTCATTATACGCTTGACTCCCGGTACTGGACTAATGCACTGAAAATCTTACCCATGGGCTAATTATGAATAAACGAATGTTTTCTTATGTACTTTTTCCCGTAGAATCCGAATTTGTCGGTTTGAAGTCTGTAAAAGCCATACAAATTGTTTAAAACACGATTATTTAAACAAATTAGAAAATAACACTTTTTTGGTTCGGAAAAAATTTTTTTCTTTAAATTTAGCTCATTTTAAGAAGAAAACTTCCTATGCACTATCCATGAATAATGTTCATATCGAAAGTTATTAATTATTTTATGTTTTAGAAAAAACATCTCGGCAATTTTTGTTGCTTTACAGCTGTCGTGTAAAAAAAAAAAAAAAATTTTTGGCTATGAGGTTCGGGATGATTTACTTTTGCCTGAAAAGCCAAAGATTTTGATACCATCGACTGATGAATTTGTCCCTGGATGTACTTGCCGCGTATGTGTACTTACCCAAATATCATACTGCTCATTTTGTGAATGTAAAAAAAAGAATTCGTGTCAAAATAAGTTTGCCCCGCAGATTTGAATATTCTTCCTTCATGTTAAAATAAATGGAGTTAAAATTAACAGTACTTCTGTTCATGAATTGTCCAAAACGATTCAGACAAAACATTCAACCTGTATATACTGGTATTCTCTATCTATGCCAGCTCTAGAGCAATAATAAACGCCGAGAGAAGTGGTATTTTTTGATTTGAATTAATTTATAACTTTAATGTAAGCATTCTCCAACAATAGTGCATGTGTACTTTCTTCTCTCTATGAGCTCAATTTTGAAAAAAAAAATTCTGAACAAAACCTAGTTAGTTTATTATTTGTTTAAACAATTGCATTCTAGACCAATTGTACCACTTTTAAAGACTTCTAAGTAACAAATTCGGATTTTACGGGATAAAATACATGAAAAAAAACATTCGTTTATTCATAATTAGCCCATGGGTATGATATTCAGTGCATTAGTCCAGTAGCGGGAGTCAAGCGATAATGAGCTAAAACATGGCAAGATGGATCATTGATTATTCGGCTTTCCTCGCTGTTTTTGGAGAAACCAAGTTTATATTTGGATTCTACATTGAAAACTGCATTAGAAAACACCTTCAGATTCATGAATATTTTATTGTTGTTGCCATGGCAGAGCAACAAAGACTACCGAAAAGTGTTATTTTCAACTTGAGATAATTTATAACTTTCGATACAAGCATTATTCATGGATAGTGCATTGGAACTTTTTTTCTTAAAATGAGCTAAATTTTAATAAAAAAATTTTTCCCGAACCAAAAAAGTGTTATATTGCTATTTGTTTAAACAATCGTGTTTTAAACAAATTGTATGGCTTTTACAGACTTCAAACCGACAAATTCGGATTCTACGGGAAAAAGTACATGAGAAAACATTCGTTTATCCATAATTAGCCCATGGGTAAGATATTCAGTGCATTAGTCCAGTACCGGGAGTCAAGCGTATAATGAGCTAAAACATGGCAAGGTGAATCATTTGATTATTCGGTTTTTCTCGCTGTTTTTTGGGAAAACCAAGTTCATATTCGGATTCTACGTTAAAAGCTGCATTAGAAAACACCTTCAGATTCTTAAATATTCTATTGTTGTTGCCATGGCAGAGCAACAAAGACCACCGAAAAGTGGTATTTTTCAACTTGTGATAATTTATAACTTTAGATACAAGCATTATTCATGCATAGTGCATAAGAACTTTTCTTCTTGAAATGAGCCAAATTTTAAGAAAAAAATTTTTCCGAACCAAAAAAGTGTTATTTTCTTATTTGTTTAAACAATCGCGGTTTAAACAAATTGAACCAGTTTTACAGACTTCAAACCGACAAATTCAGATTCTACGGAAAAAAGTACATAAGATTCACTATCTATCTACCGGGGACCTCCTCTGGCCAACGGGAAGGGGGCTAGCTCCAGGACTACATATGCAATTTATTATACTAAATACAACTAAAACAAAACGATATGGCTTTGACAATATATTCCAGATGGAAGAGTAGTGAACCTTTTTAAAGAAAGGTATAACTATTCGGGTGTCCGAGTTCCACCAGGAGGCAGTGCTATTGCAGTTGTAAAGTATAATAAAGTCACGTGGTCTGAGGTAGGAAATTCAAATTCAAGGATGAATAAGAAAAAAACAATTTGTAAAGTTTTATAACAATGAATAGTTTGCACTTCAGACATTTAGGACTTTGTTGAAAGTGAATTGGAATACTTGACTATTATATATCTTTACTTTGTGGGTCCACTATTTTGGACTTGTGTTTATGTGAGGTTAGAATACTTTGTTTTATTATATTTTACAGAGGTACCGAAAACATCCACCAGAGAGGGACTACTTTGCTCGGACACCCGAACAGTTTAGAAGTAAAGAATGGTTTTATATTGGATAACAGAGCTACCTTCATTGGGGCATGTTAACATGTTGATTCTCCGGCAGTCTAAAGTCCAACTTTACTTTCTGCCAGTGTTAGGCTTATTGACAAACTGATTCTGCGTACGACTTGGGTCCGTCTTAATTTATTAGTTTACCGGCCATATTACTTCTGGGTCACGGAATAATATTCAAAAAAGTTTGCTCCAATATGGAATGACCAAATTGGAGACTGGGATTGACCGCGAAGGCGCCAGAAGGCGCAAGTTAGTCTCATGTCCAAGCTCCCTTATATAGACGGTAGAACGCCGACTCTCTTGCGAGAGAGCGCCGCGCTATACCTTATACACGCGCGACTCAACGCCTCGCCATCTACAGGCGAGCCATGGTACTTGGCCGGTTACTCGAAAATGAGTTCATACTCTCATATACAAAGCTAATTGTTAATTAATCAAATCCTACAGGAATTGCACTATTGAGAGAAGAATGTTTCTAAGATCATTTAATTATATATAAACACAAAATAAAATGTTTAAAAAACTGAAAAATTTACAAATACTTGACAATTACTCTCTTTTATCACTTGACTCTGTTAAATGTAACCAGGGTTAACGTTCACTTTTATACACTATCGAGTTCTATCACTTTTATACTTCTATCGAGTTACAGATATACTCTTTTTTCATCCAAATTTTCACAAACTTATGGTAAAATTTAAAATTTTCAATGTACAATTAAATCAGAGTATGTACATTCAAAAGCTTTAATTTTTCAAACGACATTTAACTTTAATTAGTACAGTCTCATATGTACAAATACTTGACAATTACTCTCTTTTATCACTTGACTCTGTTAAATGTAACCAGGGTTAACCTTCACTTTTATACACTATTGAGTTCTATCACTTTTATACTTCTATCGAGTTACAGATATACTCTTTTTTCATCCAAATTTTCACAAACTTATGGTAAAATTTGCAAATTTTCTATGTACAATTAAATCAGAGTATGTACATTCAAAAGCTTTAATTTTTCAAACGACATTTAACTTTAATTAGTACAGTCTCATATGTACAAATACTTGACAATTACTCTCTTTTATCACTTGACTCTGTTAAATGTAACCAGGGTTAACCTTCACTTTTATACACTATCAAGTTCTATCACTTTTATACTTCTATCGAGTTACAGATATACTCTTTTTTCATCCAAACTTTCACAAACTTGATTCATCATTCACTGTACAGGTTGGAAAAACTTTTGAACTATGTTCCTCATAGCAGCCTGTAACCCCTTAGCACATCACATTAAATAATAAGATTTAGTTGATGAATAAAATCACTAATTAATTCAAGTGAAAATACTTGAAAAGTTATTTTCGTAAGAACCCTTTCATACCGGTATACTGTCTATTCTTTCTAAATTGGTATTGCTCTGATTGTGTAATCTAAGAAAGATAATCACATTGAGAGTTCTTTGTTATTTTGTAATTGAAGGAGGGTCTCAGCTAAAATATGGAGCTGTCTCTTGCACCAGCAGCGGGTGACAAACATTACAAAGTCTTGATGGCCTTTGCCTTGGTCCAATTTTGCACAATATTATTCAGGCACGACTGACAGAAGATTTGACTGCAATGTCTACAATTTTGCTGTTGGTTGATTCAGCATCTTCATTGTACATGAAAAAATTTGAAACATATCAGAGGTTGAATTTTGCATAATTTGTAACCTTAAATTACCATTAAATTATGATTTCCTACCATGATTGATGACTGGACTTCGATTTTTGAATGTAGGTTGGCCCAATATTCCAGGTGACTCGTAGTAGATGGGGGAGAGCCTAACCGTGGGGAACATTTTCCAGCTCATGGACACAATCTGTTGTGCAAACGTTATGGGTTGTTCCTCCATGGAGGTTTTGATCTGTCTCATTTCACCTTTATTGAAACTTCCAGGAACAAGTTGGTCATCAAAAGACCTGCATGAGACTGAATGATATCTTTCAATTTCACCAACAGAGAACCCTCAGCATATTGATCCTGGAACTATTTCCTCTTCATTACCTAAAAAATATTTCATTCCATGAACGTTTATCAACTCATTAATTAATTCATTATTAGTATCTCCTTGGGCTTCGTTAACAATATCAGTCTCGTTGCCCCTACTTTGATAAGTCAGAGTTTCTTCTAGTTCTACACTAATTTGAGTTTTACAAAGCGCATCACAGATATCTGAACAAATTTCTGTGGAATCATTATCATACCTTCAAGATTGAGTATACGTGCCGATGATAGGCTGCTCATGCTCAGATACAAAGGCACGGATGCCACTGAGCATCCTCTCGATGTTCCTACCGAACAATAGTTCTTCCAGATAACTCTTTAATTGGAAACACTAATGGCAATAAACCAGCTATATCACAGTTGGTCTTTATCGAATTTGGCTGCCAAGAGTCTAATCACATTAAGAGTTCTTCGTTCCTTTGTAATTGAAGGAGGATCTCAGCTGAAATGCACCAGCAGCGTGTGACAAACATTACAAAGTCTTGATGGCCTTTGCCTTGGTCCAATTTTGCACAATATTATTCAGGCACGACTGACAGAAGATTTGACTGCAATGTCGACAATTTTGCTGTTGGTCATGAAACATACACATATGTGTTAAACTGCTTGTTGTGCAACTGTTCCTCTTTTTCTTTGTATTCCTGTAGTTCATCGTCTGTTGTTCTTAGGTTTTCTTTCAATCCTTTTATTCATTCTTCTAATGGCACAACCAAAGAATGTAATGATTAAGCATCTTCATCTGTCTGTAAACAAGATTTTAAGTATATCCAACCAACATTTAACAAGAAAAAATTTATCTGAGTTAATGAACTTTTAACATACATACCGTTTACTCTTTGAAGAACTATCATCCATTTCTGAATGAAGAGATACGAGTCAGCACCTCACTGAGATGCAACTTTTTTTGCTAATCTTCAAGTTTGCCCAACAATATTCAGGTGACGTAGGTGGTAGACGGGGGAGATAATATATACTGATGATTTGAATCGAGCAGATCTCACTGTTCACAGCTGAGCTCACTCGAGAGCGTGCATGCACAGTCGGGCGCAGCGCAGTAGCAGTTCAGTTGCATCAATATACATGTATGTATGTTGGACGTAATATACGCTACGCTGAGGAGTGACTTGCGCTGGGCTGTGAACCAGTCGGACGTAATATACGTCACATGTGGAAGTGTGGAAGAATTTTTGAGGAGCTCGTGGGCACTTCGTCTGCTAGTGAATTTGAACTTCTATTCTCAAATATAATGAAAGCTATTTCGATGAAACTTTTCTGACAAAAGTAATCGTAAGTGACCGTAGTTCTTGCTTATAACTGTTGCAAGACTGCGGGACAGCGGTAAAAGAAAAATAATTAAAAAAGTGAGGTTGAACACGAAATTGGGCTGTATATAATGGCTAGTCGCGTCCCCTCGTGCGCTTGCTGCGCATACTTGTCGTCGGTGGCGCTGACGCGCCACCTGATAATAGTATAGATTAAAGATGGTCGAGATTTGATATTATATTTATTCAACCAAACAGATGAATTTGAGCCCATTTACCGAGAAAATATAAGTGTAACGGCACACAACGAGGATGAAACGCCTTTAAGATCCAAGGCGTTTCATCATTGGATATGCTATCAATGTAGTTTTTTCCGATGGTAGATTTAGTTTTCCAAATTTTTCACATTTTCACAGAAAAAAAACATAAAACAGGCCATATCTCAAAAACCTATTTTTTTAATTTTTCAAGTAGTCTAGATCGAAAGCTGAGGTTTTTTGCTTTCTCAAAGAGAAAGCTTTGTAATGGGGCAGAAATCGACCCATCGAATCGGACTTCGGGACCTCGATTTTCGTGATCTAAAAACATGGAAATTCAAAAATGTCTGTATGTATACACGTACGTACGTGTGTGATCACTTTTTGTTTTAATATGCGATAACTCTCAAAGGAATGATCCGATCGTCCTGAAATTTTGCCCACAGGTTGGTCTTCGGAAGATGTAACACGAGTTCGGTGTTTAGCACTATCGGTTGTTTATTTTCATGGCAACCGTTGCTACCGTGTTTTTGAAAAACGTCCAAAAATCAAGATCAATGCACGTTGGGTCTCAAATTCTTTCGGCGATCGATGAAAATCGACAAGACATTTATTTTGGAACAACCATTGTTCATTCTCCCAGTAACCGTTGCTATGGAGGTACGAAATTCAGTTTCAGACTGATTTTTTTTTCGTACGATAACTTTCGAAGAAATGGTCCGATCGTCCTGAAACTTTGCACACTGGTCGGTCTCAGGAAGATGTAACCCGAGTTCTTTACTTAAGTTTTTCATACTTTATTCCGTCATACGATAACTTCCAAAGGAGTGGTCCGATCGTGCTAGGTCGTTGCTCTCAATTCCCAACTCTAGCAGCTCTTCTAGTCTAAGCTGTTTATCAAAGAAGGTGTTTGTGCTTCCTAGCACCAAACGTGAAATTATGAAATTGTCACTAATTAATTGAAAATTGGAGCAGACAATGACGCACCCCTGAGATCCATTGACGCTACATACAGTTTTTGCTTTCTTCGCTCAATCTGATTCGCTCCCACATAGAGCTCAAGAGAATTTCTGAGGACAGAGACACTCATGGGAATCTTCTTCTTAACAATCGTGAAGCTATTTAATTTGTGATTTCGAACATCTGAGTACAAGTGCAAGTAACCTTTGGCGCTGGCATAACGAGCAAAATCAGTTCTTAGGTCCATAGCATCACTCCTAAACATCGCTCTGAACTCAGGCAGGGCTTCTTGAAAATTTACTCTAGACTCTTGATCCAAAAAAGAAACAAGAGTAAACCAAGCCGGAGCGTTGGCTGCAAGACTCACAATGTTACTCGAAATTGGCACATCATAAACACTCTCCTTGTTCGTGGCAAAATACACAGATTGATCCGGTTTAACTTGCAAATTTACTGAGTGTTTATTTGTGCAAAAAACGAGTTTGTTGAGACAAGAAAGTGCCTGTAACTTACACGATGTACTCAAATTGTTGCATTTAATCGCGGCCGACATTGGAATACGAGCCTGATGTACCTCCTTCACCTCCAGATCTAGATCGCCTTTGGATTTTAGAAACTGAAGCAGTTTATTCTTAGTGATTCTAATTGGAATATTGTGTATAAATAAATCCAAAACTAAGGCATTTTGATGCAATAATTTCGGCATCAAATTGTAGTTTATGACACCAGATCTGTCAGTGTAGGAGGCACATTTTCTCGAGCCATTCAACTCAATCACTAAGTCTTTTTCAAATTCCAGAAGTTGCTCTAGGCCAAGTTCTAGCTGTAAGAGCAAATTCTTTGCAGCTATTTTTACTACCGAATAAGATCTAGGATCTCTGTTCTCAGTTATCTCTTTACGCACTTGTACAATTCTCTCATTCAATTGCGCAAATTCTTCCTGTAGGGCTTGCATGTTCTCAGCTGTGTCTGCAAAACAAGGTAAAACCTTCGTGCGGACTAAGCCACAAGCCTGTCAAAGAAAAAATAAAGAGAAAAAAAAAAATAATTTCTAGTGATCAGACTAGATTCGTCAAGATTAATACAAACGTTTGCTTAATGACTAGTTGAGATATCTCCAGTTACTAATTTATTTATGAAGGATCCTTAAAAGTAACTTTATTTCTACCTTTCGCGAAAGATTTCGGTTCAGTAGAACCTGTCAATTTACTAGTACACGCATAACTATGATCAGTAGTCTGCGAAAATGCATTCGTCCGCACCAGGCTAGTACTGCCAGCAGCATTTTGCGTGGCGTGAACTAATGCAGTAGTAATAAGTTTATGAATTTCATACAGTTCTTCATCCGACACTACCGGAGTTACCTCACGAGTGTCGTTAGTCAGGTCCGAAACTGTGTCAGTGGTTTCGACAATAGTCGAGTCATGAGTAGGATTTTCATCCGTCAAAGGAGCTGGGGCAAGCAGATCGTCATCTGTTGCGTCAGTAGAGTCATAGTTAGGTTGAGTGTTAGTGGTTGTCTCCAGCGGCCGCTGTTCCTCACGGATTGGCGCAGCCGGTGAAGACAACCCAGTATCAACAGTGTTAGGGCTACTGTAAGCTCGTTTTTTAGAATGTCTTATCGGAGGATTCAAAGAAGGTTCAATGGTAAAAGGAGAGTTTTTCTCTGTTAGTAGTTATACCATCATCCCCCCTCAAAAAATAAGCAGGTTTCAAGCCATCTCCAGAGACCGTTACTTGACGACCAGCCTTATCAATTACAAAATTCTTCAGGTTATCTGATCTTCTTATTACTTTGAACGGGCCACTGAAAGGTGCAGTGAGGGGAGGCATTACTTCTTTAACTCTCTCAAACACATGAGAGCACTCCGATAAATCTTTGAATACAAAGGGTTTATGTTTTATATGATGTTGTACCGGTACTGGTTTTATCTGATTCATATAGGATTTGAATTCAGTTAGAAAAGAATGTTCATCTGGTCTGAAGCCGTCAAAATCTAAAAGATCTCCTGGTAACCGTAAGGTTGTGCCATAGAGAAATTCAGCAGGACAAGCTCCGGTGTCCAAGCGAATACAAGTCCGAAGGGCAAGGAGTACAGAGGGGAGCACACGATGCCAGTGCACCGCTTCAGAGCAGCACATTATGGCAGCCTTAAGTGACCTGTGCCACCTCTCTATAATCCCATTGCCTTGAGGATGATAAGGGGCAGAGTGAATACGCTCATTGCCCAAGAATTTGCAAAGTTCTCGAAACAATTTCGCTTCAAATTGAGAACCTTGATCAGTCGTAAGTCTCACCGGAGTGCCATAGCGAGCAATCCAAGTTTCATAGATTACTCTTGCCACTGTCGCTGAGGATAAGTCCGGAATTGGTATGGCTTCCGGCCACCGAGAAAAACGATCCGTCATAGTAACAATATACTTAAAGCCAGCACTAATTGGCAAGGGACCAACAATGTCAACATGTACGTGAGCAAAACGGCCTTCCGGAATAACAAAATGATCCGGCAAAAATTTATTTGAACGTGAAACTTTTGCTCTTTGACAGTTCAAACAGGCCTTGGCCCAATTCTTTATATTGACATGCATATTCGGCCAAACATAGTGCTGATAAATTAGACGATCGGTTACTTTTGGCCCAGGATGGCCAGTGTCATGAAAGATATCAAAGACCGTTTTCCTCAGTGATTTAGGAACATAAGGTCTAATTTTGTCTTCTAGGACATTACAATAAATAGGAGTTCTTTCAGGACCAATAGTTAACTTTAACAAGTTTAAAGGATGATTGTCAGTTGCCAGTATGTCTCGCAATTGTTCGTCCTGTCCTTGTTCCTTGGCAAGCTGAATGACGTTAAAATAAACTGGTAAGGCAAAAGCGTCAACCCTGGCTGTATTCTCACACAACAACTCTACAGTATCAATTCTTGACAGAGCATCAGCAACAACATTGTCGACACCCTTTATCGAGCGAATTTTACAATTAAATTCTGCAATCTCTGAAAGTCTACATGCTCTGATAGATGAACATTTCTCTAGATTAGAATCTAAAGCATACGTTAATGGAGCATGATCTGTGTAAATAATAAAATCACGTCCTTCCAAGAGATAACGAAAGTGTCTGAGGGACTCATGAATAGCTAAGAGTTCTCTGTCAAAAGTACTGTATTTTCTTTGAGCATTATTAAATTTTTTAGAAAAGAAGGCCAAGGGTTGCCATGCACCACCCACTAATTGCTCCACCGCACCCGCCATAGCAAAATCTGAGGCATCAGTAATCAGTCTCAGTTCAGCATCACTTGATGGAAAAGCCATAAGTGTTGCTGCGGCGAGTTGAGTTTTGCAATCTTCAAAATCCTTAGCAGCCTGATCATTCCAAGGAACAGGTCTTTTGTCTTTTTTCTTGGCATTACCAAGTAGGTTATTGAGTGAAATTTGCGAGGCCGCAGCCTTTGGCAAGAATGTTCTGTAAAAATTAAGCATTCCCAGGAATCTACGAAGATCATGAAGTGTTTCAGGTTTAGGAAAATTTACTATTGAATCTACAGCTGAAGGGTTAGGTTTAAAACCATCGGCACTGATATGATGTCCCAAAAATATCAACTCTTTCTGACAAAAAACACATTTGTTTAAATTTAATCTCAAATGGAATTCCTCCAATCTTTCAAAAACAATCCGAAGATGACGCTCATGTTCCTCAGGAGAAGAAGATGCAATCAAAATGTCATCAACATAAGCAAAAACAAAATCTAGACCTTGTAACGCTAAATTGATGTATCTCTGAAAGGTTTGAGTTGCATTTTTAAACCCAAACGTCATCACCTCAAATTCAAAAAGACCGAAGGGAGTGATCAAAGCCGTTTTTGGAACATCTTCAGGAGCGATGGGTATTTGATGAAAAGCTTTTTCTAAATCAAGAGCTGAAAAAATTGACTTGCCATGCAGAAGGCCAGCAAAGTCATGTAAACGTGGAATAGGATATCTATCCGGTAAAGTAGCACAATTCAATCGCCTATAATCACCACAAATTCTCCACTCCCCATCTGGTTTCTTTGCCATGTGAATGGGCGAGGCCCAAGGACTTCTTTTACATAATCCTAAATTTTGCAAACGCTGGAATTCATTTTTCGCATACTCAAGTTTATCTTTAGAAAGTCTTCTAAATCTTTGGGCTCTAGGGGGTCCGGATGTTTCAATGTAGTGATAAATTCCGCGATTGATTAGTGTAGGAGTTCTTAAGGCCTATAACAGTAGGAAAGTCTCTGAGTAATTTTTCATAAACATGATCTTTAAGTTCAAGAATTGCAATATCAAAAAACTGAGAATTATGCTTAATACCTTGTACAAATTCAGACGTGTCAGCATTGACAAGTCTGTTCAATTTCAAATCTGTAACAAATGAAAATGAAATGTTTCTAAATTCCCTAATAACAAATAGGAACGTCAAGTGATTTCAAATTTTTGTAAAATATTTTAAGTTACATAATCAGCGACCAGAAAATCCATTTAAATTTTCTGTAAAACCTAAATCAATTTCTTTAGTTACAATATCATATACTTCAATTACTGAATTATTGGCAGCTACTAATTTGAAGGGAAGGGTTTACTTGAAATATTACTTAATTTTGGTAAAACAGAAATCTCGGCACCAGAATCAATGAGAAAGGGTTGATTTGAAATCATATCTCGAATCTGGAGACGCAGTGATTTATTCACCTTCTCCTGAAGTGTCTCCAATCTCCAGGAGCAGTCAATTATTTTTTTTGATTATTTATAGATTCAAGATCAGATTGCACTTTAGCTTCATGTGGACAAGCTGTTTTACTATTTTGTACAGGTTTTCCTCCACGCGCGACCCAAGTGCAAGGCTGTTTGCATTTACGAGCTTTCTCACCCCATGAGCGGTGATGCCAGCACAAAATGTCTTTCTCTACTGTTTGTGTTTCATTATTAACATTCGTATCATTTGATTTAGAACTACTGCCCATGCTCTTGGATCTCGGTTTCGGATCCGTTTTAGTATTAGGGTTCGAATTATTATCTTTAGTTTTCCTTTCTCTAGACCTGGCACGCGATCTATCAGTTAATGTAGAGAGATTAATTTATTCATGGTGGAAATTAAATTATTATTATCCAAGTGTAATGCATCAACTCTGGGACTATTGTAGGTTATACTGAAACATTTATCTGCTTTTGTTACCAATGCAAGTTCATCATTCACATCAATATCGTCTATAAATAATCTAATATTTCCCGGCAATCTACTTTTCCAAGCCTTGATTATTGTAGGTCTAGGAATTAAGTTACCAGCCTTGTGTAACAGTTCATTCAAAAATATTGAAGGTCTCCTACCACCCAACTCACAAGAAGCAAAAAAGCTCCTCCAACTTCTGGTCCTCCGTTTTGGTAAATCTGTTTAAAAGCAAAGCTTTCACTTGGTCATACCTGCCATAAGGCAATAGAGCATTTAATGAATCTGAAATTTCATGAGTTGCATCAATACCAAGATTGTTCATTAAATTAAAAAATTTTGCATTATCATCAGTGATTTTATAATAAACAAATTGCGACTCTAATAGGTCAAACCAAAGTTGAGGTTCATTAATCCAGAAAGATTGGAACTTAATGCTCTTGGGCTGTGTAGTAAATGGAGTACGTACAGAATCAAAGTTGCTGGAAAAAGGAGGTTGAGACTAAAATTCCGGTAGCAAAGGACGTGAATTTAAAAGGGCAGTGTGCGCCCTGTGCACATAAGAATCATGCACGTTTTTATCGTTCACAGAAAAAGTGTAACAAAATATTATGCACACTTTTTTTGAGAATCTGAACCGTGCACAATTTTCTTGCACTAAAGATTTTTGTTTCAATATGTAGATATCGTGCACATCTGGAGAAAATGCTGAAGATCATTTAGCATAATAGATTGTACACAAATTCTTTATGCACAAAAGTATGGTGTATTTTTTGTGCACAGCATTTTAATAAAATTTTAATTTTCAATATTGTCGTGCACATTAACATTGTACACAGAATGAAACAAAAAACTTTGTACACGTCACAAATTTTATTTTGTGCACAAGTTTTAAAGACTAGGTGAATCGGTCACAGGAGCAACGTATACGGTTTCATTGTGCACATGGAAAGAACGTACTAGATTGTGCACCGAAACTTTGTACACAATAGAAATTTTATTTTGCACATAGAATATTGTACCCATATTTTTCTTCATGCACGTTCTTTTTGTGCACAGCATTTTAATAAAATTTGTATTGGCGTGCACATTAACATTGTACACAGAATCAAATTAAAAACTTTTTACACGTTATAAATTTTATTGTACACATTATTATTGTGTACCAAAAGTTTGTACACAAGAGATATTTTATTGTGCACATATTTGTAAAAAATAATGCGGCGTATGATTCAATGCACCATCCCAAATCAGGGCATCTTGAAGTACAGTAATCCATTCATATTTGTCCTGTCAAGATCCATAGATTTCACACTGTTGTTATATCAAATTTAATTTTGCTTTCTCAAAGAGAAAGCTTTGTAATGAGGTAAAAATCGACCCATCGAATCTGACTTCGGGACCTCGATTTTCGTGATCTATGGGTTGAAAAACATGGAAATCCAAAAATGTTTGTACGTACGTGCGTGCGCTTTTTGTTTTGTCGTACGATAACTTTCGAAGGAATATTCCGATCGTCCTAAAATTTTGCTTTTAACTAGGGAGTAGGAGAAGTCAGTTGATGATTGAAAAGTACATTTACCATAGCAACCGTTGTTTACGTCTTTAGCAACCGTTACTATGGAGTGGGAAAAGTCAGTTAGAGGTCCATTTTCGGAACTGTTGACGACTGAGAAGTAAAAACACCGAAGCTCGGATGTTACCATAGCAACCGCTGTTTACATACTTAGCAACCGTTACTATGGAGTGGAGGAAAAGAGTTAGAGGTTCATTTTGCTTTCTCAAAGAGCGGTGATTAATGCAAGTTGAGGTTCAATTGCAATACTTTGAGAAAGCATACTGCTGAGGCACTTGGCAGTGGTTTTTTTTGTCGTACGATAACTTTCAAAGGAATGGTCCGATCGTCCTGAAATTGTACACACGGGTCGGTCTCCGGAAGATGTGAACCGAGTTCGGCGTTCAGCAACATCCGTTGTTTATTTCCAAGGCAACCGTTACTAATGTGTTTTTGATAAGTTCTCACATAATTCATGATAAATGCTCATTTGAGCTCGTATATTTATGAGAATTTATAAGAATCGAAGACATATTTCCCGAAAACCATTGTTGATGTCTCTAACAACCGTTGTTTATATCCTTTGCAACATTAACTAGGGAGTAGGAAAAGTCAGTTGATGATTAAGAAGTAAGAACATCGAAGCTCGGACATTTACCATAGCAACCGTTGTTTACGTCCTTAGCAACCATAACTATGGAGTGGGAAAAGTCAGTTAGAGGTCCATTTTCGGAACTGTTGACGACTGAGAAGTAAGATCACCGAGGCTCGGATATTTACCATAGCAACCGTTATTTACGTCCTTAGCAACCGTTACTATGGAGTGGATGAAATGAATCAGAGGTTCTTTTTGCTTTCTCAAAGAGTGGTGATTAATGCAAGTTGAGGTTCAATTGCAATACTTTGAGAAAGCATACTGCTGAGGCACTTGGCAGTGGTTTTTGCTTTCTCAAAGAGAAAGCCTTGTAATGGGGTAAAAATCGACCCATCGAATCTGACTTCGAGACCTCCATTTCCGTGATCTACGGATTGAAAAACATGGAAATCCAAAAATGTCTGTATGTACGTACGTACGTGACAAAAGTAATTGTAAGTTACCGTAGTTCTTGCTTATAACTGTTACAAGACTGCGGGACAGCCGTAAAACAAAAATAATTAAAAAAGGGAGGTGGAACACGACATTGGGCTGTATATAATGGCTAGTCGCGTCCCCACAAGCGCTTGCTGCGCATACTTGTCGTCGGTGGCGCTGACGCGCCACCTGATATTGGCCATAAGAAAATATAATATTAATTGAAACCCGGCCATAATAAAATATAATATGAATTGAAACCCGGCGCGAATTCAGGAAACCCTGTACTACGCTCATGACCGCGCTCCTACCCGACACTATGCAGGTAGAACCTTGGACGTGGTGCGTAATGCATACAGAGGAGCTATTATCGCACTCTCATCCGACGCGATGCAGTTGAGACCTTGATCATCGCTACACTCTCGAGTTATGAAATTAATACATTTTATTTCGACGATTATACCCGACGAGCCTTAGGATCCTTGCACTACGCGTATAGTCGCACTCCTACCCGACACTATGTAAGAAGAACCTTGACTATGGTGCGCAATTTGTGCAAGTGAGCCACGATCGCACTCTTATCCGACACTATGCAGATAAGACCTTTATCGCTACTACGCCCCTTCGGCTTTATTGATTTGACATGAAAATAAATTTTTGTCTTGATTTTACATTGAAGATAATTGAAAAAACATAAGTTACAGTAACAAAAATTAATTTATTTATTAGATGATGATTGTTGTACAAGTTCAAAGATTGAACATGTCGCACGACCCGAAAGTATCCGTTAGACATATTGAGCAAGGCTCGTATATGTCACAGCGCGATGTGTTCGCTTCAGCGGCCGGCGCAATAATGCATGCGAAGCTGTGAATTGCTCCACTTATATAGGGAATGGTCGTATCGAGTTGTGCGACTTGTTCTACAAATCTTGTGGATGGTATTGATTATTTACAAATTTCTCAATAGGGTGCACATGGTTGATACCTGTAGTATTGCACTCTGTTTCACTTTTTCACAATTATCGATCAATTCGCAACGAAATTCCGCAAACAGTGCACCGGCGGATTTCGCACTGCCTAGTGCGTCGTCTTGTTCGCGACTTTGAGAAATGAAAAAATGAGTTATTTTACAATATCTCAACAGCGTGCACATCCCAATTAGTTATACTTTTGCATACTGTTGCGATTTTTGCGATCAAGAATCGCGAGCAACGTGTATTTTCACGGTTTTCATTGATATGATTCTTGTTCGCGATTTTGCGTCAAATTCGCTCGCGCATATACGAAACACTTCAACGGGTTGCGTGAATTGACTTGTGAACTTGTGCATACTGTTGCGATTTCAACCAAAAATCATGAATAACTTGAATTTTATCGATGTATATCTCACGCCATATAACTACGCTAAATCAAATTCCGGTTCGGCGTTTTATTCGCAAACGAAAGCTTAGATCAATTTTTTATTGATATCAATTTATGAAAACACATATGCTAATGTGCATACTGTTTCGATTTTTCTCATTTTTGAATAAATATTTACATGAATTAAACAAATAAATGGGTACGCGTATAAACACATATATACACCTATATAAACACATATATACACCTATATAAACACATATATACACTTATATATAGACATATATACACATGTCTTGGGGTTTCAAGCTTCAATATCCGCCATTTAACTAGAACTTCTTTCCATGATGTACAATCAGAAATAATATAAACGTGTGTGAACTAAATTCTTGTATTCATATAAATCGAGCGCTCGATTAAAGAATGTTAAAAATTCATTTATCAAAAGAATATTATGAAGTCGTGACTTTTCATAACCAAAGAAGCATCGTGTGCTGTAACAAGCACACGGATCCGATGACCGGATCCTACGAAAACCCCAATGGACATGAAAATATCCCAAAGTAAATATCTTCATCGTCACCTACAATTTCACGTGCTGAAACAAGCACACGATTCCGGTTAACAGAACCTGCGATCTCATAGGTGAAAATGACGATACAAACTCTGAGTACGACATCAAATATGAAGATCTTTCGACTTAACGGGACTCTAATCTTCTTCATATGACCAGTCTGTGAATATTTCGTTGGGATAATGAACAGTTTGATCCATTTCATTAGGATGTCGACAAACTCACATATACATTTAGAAGGATTGACTATTCTTACCGAAAATCTGTCCAGTGTAAAGTGTATTTTTATAAAATTAGTAACTCTGTTTCGTTGAGCAGCAATATCTGCGATTTAACTAGAACTTCTTTCCATGATGTACAATCAGAAACGATCTAAACGTGTGTAAACTAAATTCTTGTATTCATATAAATCGAGCGCTCGATTAAATAATGTTAAAAATTCATTTATCAAAAGAATATTATGAAGTCGTGACTTTTCATAACCAAAGAAGCATCGTGTGCTGTAACAAGCACACGGATCCGATGACCGGATCCTACGAAAACCCCAATGGACATGAAAATATCCCAAAGTAAATATCTTCATCGTCACCTACAATTCCACGTGCTGAAACAAGCACACGATTCCGGTTAACAGAACCTGCGATCTCATAGGTGAAAATGACGATACAAACTCTGAGTACGACATCAAATATGAAGATCTTTCGACTTAACGGGACTCTAATCTTCTTCATATGACCAGTCTGTGAATATTTCGTTGGGATAATGAACAGTTTGATCCATTTCATTAGGATGTCGACAAACTCACATATACATTTAGAAGGATTGACTATTCCTACCGAAAATCTGTCCAGTGTAAAGTGTAATTTTGTAAAATTAGTAACTCTGTTTCGTTGAGCAGCAATATCTGCGATTTAACTAGAACTTCTTTCCATGATGTACAATCAGAAACGATCTAAACGTGTGTAAACTAAATTCTTGTATGCATATAAATCGAGCGCTCGATTAAAGAATGTTAAAAATTCATTTATCAAAAGAATATTATGAAGTCGTGTCTTTTCATAACCAAAGAAGCATCGTGTGCTGTAACAAGCACACGGATCCGATGACCGGATCCTACGAAAACCCCAATGGACATGAAAATTATCCCAAAGTAAATATCTTCATCGTCACCTACAATTCCACGTGCTGAAACAAGCACACGATTCCGGTTAACAGAACCTGCGATCTCATAGGTGAAAATGACGATACAAACTCTGAGTACGACATCAAATATGAAGATCTTTCGACTTAACGGGACTCTAATCTTCTTCATATGACCAGTCTGTGAATATTTCGTTGGGATAATGAACAGTTTGATCCATTTCATTAGGATGTCGACAAACTCACATATACATTTAGAAGGATTGACTATTCCTACCGAAAATCTGTCCAGTGTAAAGTGTAATTTTGTAAAATTAGTAACTCTGTTTCGTTGAGCAGCAATATCTGCGATTTAACTAGAACTTCTTTCCATGATGTACAATCAGAAACGATCTAAACGTGTGTAAACTAAATTCTTGTATTCATATAAATCGAGCGCTCGATTAAATAATGTTAAAAATTCATTTATCAAAAGAATATTATGAAGTCGTGACTTTTCATAACCAAAGAAGCATCGTGTGCTGTAACAAGCACACGGATCCGATGACCGGATCCTACGAAAACCCCAATGGACATGAAAATATCCCAAAGTAAATATCTTCATCGTCACCTACAATTTCACGTGCTGAAACAAGCACACGATTCCGGTTAACAGAACCTGCGATCTCATAGGTGAAAATGACGATACAAACTCTGAGTACGACATCAAATATGAAGATCTTTCGACTTAACGGGACTCTAATCTTCTTCATATGACCAGTCTGTGAATATTTCGTTGGGATAATGAACAGTTTGATCCATTTCATTAGGATGTCGACAAACTCACATATACATTTAGAAGGATTGACTATTCTTACCGAAAATCTGTCCAGTGTAAAGTGTATTTTTATAAAATTAGTAACTCTGTTTCGTTGAGCAGCAATATCTGCGATTTAACTAGAACTTCTTTCCATGATGTACAATCAGAAACGATCTAAACGTGTGTAAACTAAATTCTTGTATTCATATAAATCGAGCGCTCGATTAAAGAATGTTAAAAATTCATTTATCAAAAGAATATTATGAAGTCGTGTCTTTTCATAACCAAAGAAGCATCGTGTGCTGTAACAAGCACACGGATCCGATGACCGGATCCTACGAAAACCCCAATGGACATGAAAATATCCCAAAGTAAATATCTTCATCGTCACCTACAATTTCACGTGCTGAAACAAGCACACGATTCCGGTTAACAGAACCTGCGATCTCATAGGTGAAAATGACCATACAAACTCTGAGTACGACATCAAATATGAAGATCTTTCGACTCAACGGGACTCTAATCTTCTTCATATGACCAGTCTGTTCTTATTTCGTAGGGATAATGAACAGTTGGATCCATTTCTTAGGATGTCGACAAACTCACATATACATTCAGAAGGATTGACTATTCTTACCGAAAATCTGTCCAGTGTAAAGTGTATTTTTGTAAAATTAGTAACTCTGTTTCGTTGAGCAGCAATATCTGCGATTTAACTAGAACTTCTTTCCATGATGTACAATCAGAAACGATCTAAACGTGTGTAAACTAAATTCTTGTATTCATATAAATCGAGCGCTCGATTAAAGAATGTTAATAATTCATTTATCAAAAGAATATTATGAAGTCGTGTCTTTTCATAACCAAAGAAGCATCGTGTGCTGTAACAAGCACACGGATCCGATGACCGGATCCTACGAAAACCCCAATGGACATGAAAATATCCCAAAGTAAATATCTTCATCGTCACCTACAATTTCACGTGCTGAAACAAGCACACGATTCTGGTTAACAGAACCTGCGATCTCATAGGTGAAAATGACCATACAAACTTTGAGTACGACATCAAATATGAAGATCTTTCGACTTAACGGGACTCTAATCTTCTTCATATGATCAGTCTATTTCGTTGGAATAATAGCCAATCGAATACATTTTATTGGGATATCAATGAAATCCTTACATAAATAAGTGATGGGGGTCAAAGTGAAGCCAGTTAACTCGTGATTTGATTGGTGTAGACCTAACTACGTGACGAGTTGCGTAAAATATAGATATGGGCAATTCCCTGTGGGACCGAACATGAAAAAAATTGATTTGGCTCGAAATACTACTCCAGCCTGGCATCTTCATATCATCAAATTTAGAACGTTATGATTAGTTCTCATATAACTTCACGTCTTGTGAGTATCATATAAAAAGAAGAGATATTTTTATATGATTCTCCAGTTACACGAAAGAATTGGCCTAATCAGATACTTTTCAACTGTCTATTTCAACTGCGAAATCTCGAATATATACTATACTATATATATAGTATACTATAGTATGTATAGTATACACTATATCACGTACGCATGCGTGTATCCGAAGCATACACACGCACCCGTGCGTGTGACCAATATATATAGTTGTAATCCCCGCAAGTAATGTTCATTTGTAGGCGGTGGCGACGCCTACCGGCCATTTTTTCAATACAATTAAGCCATTTTAAAATTAAGTACATTTCAACCTATGTCAGAAAGCTGTTCATTTTATTGGAACTTTGAACCTGTGAAGATATCAGGGTTATGAAGCGAACGCATGGCTTGATAATTGTAACAATATGTTTCATAGATCCAACTATACTTGCTGCCCGTGTTAGGCTCATTAGCAAACTGATTCTGACGTACAACTTGGGTCCGTCTCAATCTAATAGTTTACCGGACATATTACTACTGAGTCACAGAATATTATTCAAAAAAGTGTGCTCCAATAAGGAATGACCAAATTGGAGACTGAGTTGGACCGCGAATTCCGCGGGTTGTCTAATGTCCAAGCTCCCTTATATAGACGGTAGAACGCCGTCTCTTTTGCGAGAGAGCGCCGCGCTATACCTTATACACGCGCGACTCAACGCCTCGCCATCTACAGGCGCGCCATAGTACTTGGCTATATATATATATATACACACACCTCTTCATCACTATAGGCTGGACGTAATTACTGTGGGATCGAACATGAAAAAATTTGATTTGGCTCAAAATTTTTTTTCAAGTTATAGGGCATCATGCCGAATTCCCAGAATTTTTTCAGATTTTTTCGAGCACTATAACCCTGTTTCATAAATAGGCAAAGTTGCTGATTTTGCTGTTTTTGCATTTTTAGAGGCAATTTCAATCTTAATTTACACCCTGAAAATGACCTCTGAGGCAAAAAATGAATGGGACACTTTTTTCTGCAAATTGCCTGAATTTTATAGAAAAATTATCTTCAAGGTCATTGGAGCACATTAAGTACTCCATATTACCAATTGAAGCCTCTATTTTTGAACCCTGAGAGTTTGCTCGTCAAGCCCCACACCACATAGGTACTAAAAGTTGTCCCAACTCATACCACATACAGCCTATATAATGAAAAATGGGCCTGGACTCTGGAAGCTCCCAAAAAATTAATATATTAACTAAAATAGGGGTAAAAACAGGCTAAAATGACAATGCAAGGGGAGCCTTGTACCGCCAACACTTCCAATATTTGCAAACACTTGTCTGTGGTATTATTACAATTATCCACTGTAAAAACCCACATTCTATCATACTAATACATATCCTGAGTTGTCAATATCATATTTATATAGATCAAGCATTACTATACTACTTGACGCCACCTAACTTTCAGTAGTTACATGTATTGATGGTCATTATATTGGCTCTATTGTGTTAAAATGTACAAGAAACTACTAATAAAGTACATTGTCATGAATTGCATTCACTCGATAAGAAAGATTAATCCAGAAAGTAAATTGTAAGTTGTGCATTACATGTACACCTTATAACACACTAGGCAGTGCATAGATATCATATGATTTTTTTAATATCAACAAGAAAATGTTGAAGTTCACTAAACATGGGTAATATTCATGAATGTTGGACTCATGAAATCCACTCATATTCTATAAACTGCATAGCTAAGGTCCAGGCAGCTATTGCCAGGTGGGCTCAAACTACAACTTCAAGTTATTTACTCATGAAAATAGATAATATGAATCAATTCACTTGAAAGTATGATCACTAGATGCGCAATTTGATAACGAATTCAAATATATATAGTTTGCCTGTGTTTAAATGACTTTATAAACCACTTTGTGAACGTTATACTTGCTTATACTGGAGACTTGTACGACCCATGTATGGCACAGGTTAGGTTACCGACCATAGACTTTTAGAGCATGCAAAGATACTTTGGAAGCTCCAAACTCATTTCTGGACAGGCAAACTATATATATTTGAATTTGTTATCAAATTGCGCATCTAGTGATCATACTTTCAAGTGGATTGATTCATATTATCTATTTTCATGAGTAAATAACTTGAAGTTGTAGTTTGAGCCCACCTGGCAATAGCTGCTTGGACCTTAGCTATGCAGTTTATACAATATGAGTGGATTTCATGAGTCCAACATCCATGAACATTTGAATATAAACGTATAAATATAATTTATATTTATTCTTTTTAGATGAGAACGATTTTCCAGAATTTAACTATAACAATCAAACTTATGCTTCAAGTGTAAATATCATCGCACACGACAACACTTTTTTTTCTGGTATTACAGATTCAACTGAATATTCACTGCATACACTTAGAAAATTCTACTTGTTTCCCCGAAGTTGAAGAGCAATCTCACGATTCATTAAATTCTTTACGAAATGCTTTCAAAAATATTAATTGTGCAAATTTTACATTCTTGAATAACTAACATGATGACAATAATTCTCTCTCGAATATTACTGAATCGAATGAACCAGAATCGTATTTTTCGGAAGTTAAGGGTTTTCGCTCAACAGAATTTTCTAATCATAAGAACGATGGAACGAATAATAGAGTTTACAGTGAAGTCTTTCAAATGAATCATGATGATGTTACACAGTTAGATACTGATCAGGGCAATTACTCAAACATGAATTATGATGGAATTGAACAAATCACTAACAACGTTGCAAGTACATGTACTGATTCTGATTCAATGAGTAGTGGTTTTGAAACTAGTGAAAATATATGCACGAATCCTACTCAGCCACAAAGTGGTTGTAATAAAACTCATCACTCAGAAAATATTACTAGAGAATCCAGAATAATGTATAATCGTCCTGTCGAGCTAACAAGAAAAAGAAAAAGAAATGTATTTAATTTGGAAACTACTGAAAGGAAAAGATCTGTAAATACAGGACAGGAATTTATTTATTCTAACAAAAAAAAAGTTATTCAGGCACGCACATTGAGAGAACCATGCCCTCCTGGGTGCCAGTTCCAATGTCAATCAAAACTAAATGAAAATGAACGTCAGAAAATATTTAATAAATTTTGGTCTATTGGCAACCATTCAAAGCATTACGAATTCATTTTGAGGAATGTGACTGAATATATTACACCCATAACACGGCAAAAGAAGAACGTATCTAGAAAATATAGTTTTAAAATTTTGAATGAAAAAGTTATGGTTTGCAAGACCATGTTCTTAAATACCTTAGATATTTCTGACAAATGGGTTATTACTGCTTTCAAAAAAAATCGAAGTGTCGACGAGAATATTGTTGATAATCGAGGTAAATCAAAAAAACGCCCCCGTACAATTCAACCGGAAAAAATTGAATCTATTATTGAGCATATCAATATTTTACCGAGAGTTCCATCACACTATACCAGAGAAAAAAGTCAGCGTCAATACTTGGAAGAGGGCTTGAATATCACGAAAATGTATGAACTATATCTTGTATGGGCTAGAGAAAATAAGAAAGCAGCTGCTTCTAAACGTCAGTATAATGATGTATTCAACGATAAATTCAATATCGGTTTTTTCAAACCAAAAAAAGATTTGTGCAATATTTGTGAAAGTTACAATGATGCTAACGACGAAGATAAGAAGGAATTGTTCCTTGAATACGAAGAATACATTAAAAATAAAAATTTAGCACGAGAGTTAAAAAAAAGTGATGTCAAAAAGTCTACCGGAAAAGCGAACAAAACCCTTTGTGTTGCAAGTTTTCATCTCCAGAAAGTGTTACAAACACCAAAAGCAGATGTTAATTTACTTTATTATAAAAGAAAATTATCTGTATATAATTTTACAGTCAGATATTGGGCGACACGAAGGGGCTTGTTATGTATGGACCGAAAATGAAGCTAAGCGTGGTTCATTAGAAATATCAAGTTTCCTGTTTGATTATATTGGAAAGAAGAGAGATAAGGGAATCACAGATTTCATCTTTTACTCTGATAATTGCTCTGGTCAAAATAGAAACCAAGTAGTATTTTCGATGTACATATATGCGAGTATGATATTCAAGGTGAATATCACACAGATTTCTAGAAAAAGGCCATACACAATGTGGAGGTGATTCAATGCATGCAATGATCGAGAGAAAAATTCGGGGTTATAAGATATACGTGCCTGATCAATGGATTGCATTAATTCAGAAAAAAGAAAGAATCAATATCACGTTACCAAAGCTAACAGCGAATTAATATTTGATTTCAAAGATTTATCAAAATGTTTCAACTGGCTTAAGAATTCTCAAAAGAAAAAAGTTTACATATGAGAGCTGAGAGTAGATAGTTCGGATACTTCAAAAGTATTTTATAGGACCTCGTTTATTTGCGATGTTGAGACTATCAATATAAAAAAAAGGAAAATTGATATTTCTACTTATCAATTAAAAAAAGTTTACCACTCTGCCATCGGCATTCCAGAGAGGAAATGAAATATTTGTTGGAGCTTTGCTCCAAGAGCATTATTCCTGTGAAATATCAGGCATACTATCAGGAATTACGATCATCAAGAGATGCGACATCTGATATAGATGAAGATGATTGATAAATTTTATAATGCACTTGTAATAATCGAAGATGTAAATTAATATAAATAAAGTCTAATAATTAATAATTACTAATAAAACTCGCTGTATTATTGCATGGGAGCTGAAAAGGAAATGGGATTGCCCTGGTCGAGTCATGCTCGTTATCGACAGTGTACTGCAGTGCTTATTATGAATGTTATGAATAAATATGCAGTGAAACGTGTAAGGTACTTAAGTGGCGACTATAGTGATCAGAATTGGTCTCCTACTGTTTTTAGAAGATTAATACGACTGAGTGACTCGTGACTGGGTTTGATCTTCATGTGTAAACTTCATTAGTTGATTTTAAACCGCTGAGATACTTTCTTACTTCGCAATTCTCCGAGCTACGATATTATTTTGCGCGTTCCTCCGAAATACGTCCTTACTTTGCGCTCGCGCGAGATACGTCCTTACTTTGCGCTCATGCAAGATACATCCTTACTTTGCGCTCACGCGAGATACGTCCTTATTTTCCCGCGCTCCGGCGTTCCGGGAGATACGTCCTTATAAATGGGGAGGGTCGATATACTCATTACTATACTACTTGACGCCACCTAACTTGCAGTAGTTACATGTATTCATGGTCAATATATTGTCTCTATTGTGCTAAAATTGGCAAGAAACTACTAATAAAGTACATTGTTATAAATTGCATTCAGTCGATAAGAAAGATTAATCCAAAAAGTAAATTATAAGCTGTGCATCACACGTACACCTTATAACACACTAGGCAGTGCATAGATATCATATGATTTTTTTAATATCCAAAAAAAAAATTCGGCATGATGCCCTAAAACTTAAAAAAAAATGTTGAGCCAAATCGAATTTTTTTATGTTCGATCCCACAGAGAATTGCCCACGTAGATAGTGAATGCAGGCAATCAAGAAACATAAGACCGATAAGTTTTGAGGTTGAGTAAATAGAAAAGATGATCGTATGTGAACGATTGGAACATAATATTGAAACGCACGAATGTAGATCGCGCGCAGCGCGTGAATGTAGCTAGTAACCGTAAATGAATCGTAAAGTTTCATCGGAGTCGTATGTCTTGTGTACCCCCGTAAAATCACCCTAAAGTCTTCAAATTTCTCAGTCCAGAGCTTTGCTCCACTATACAATATGAAAACATAAAAAAATGACGATTTACAGCAGGTTTACGCTTCATACTTCATTCGCTTCATTTCTCACATACTCCCGGAGACTCTCTATGCTCAGCCGTTGATTCGCGACGTTCTGGTTGTAGCGGACCAACACTCGCTCGGTATAATCCAGCTCCAACTCCACCGCACGGATTTCCAACTGGTTATGTATCTGGCATGTGTAGGTAACAGCTCATTAATTCATTATTGATTCATTATCAATTCATTATTGATCAATTTGAGTTTTACACTGGTAATGAGTTGTTTGCAAACCTCACAAAGCATTGAGAATTATACTTTGGTTGATCGAGAGAACAATGAAAAATGTTAAAAGACGAAGGTAATACGGGCACTTAATTAAAATTTCTTTTCACGTTAGTGAGCTTTTCTTAATTCAAATGAACTGAAAATTTAATGAGAATCTTTAATGATTTACAAAAGTATTCAATATTTTGACTCTTTAAGGTGGCTTCAAATGTTGAAAAAACAAAATAAAACAATCCAATCCAGGCATAACCGGGAAGGAAGTCAAAATTATATTCATCAAATGAAACTCACGAGTCGCAAATTGAATTCGTAGATGCCCTCGCGCAGGCTCGCGCTAACTTTCGCGTAGAGAACAGCAGTCGGCGGTACTCCTCGCGCTCCATCTCGAGATTCTTGCAGTCTTGCTCGTAGTGCTTGGCCGCAAGGGTGTCCTCACCGGTGTAATCGTCGGGGGGCTGTGCTTTCGAGTAGGCATTCGGGTTTCGCCACGTCCTTCTTGATGAGATCTTCCCATCTGGTCTCCAGCACCCCGTCCATCATCGCTTGCAGAGCCCGCTCGCAAAAATCGTCCGACAGCCTCTCAAGCTTCAGCCGCTCCACCTCCACCACCTGTACCAATGCTTTGTTTTTTTTTCTTTCTCTCGCTTGACCTTTTTTCATTAGCCCTGGCTTCTCTATTCACGATTTCATTATCATATTCAATATCGTTGATTTCTTTTCTACTCTATAATCTCATTTTTAACATGAAAACCGCGAGTACTTTTCCCTGGTATATCAAAGACTTTATATAGATACTATATTAGACGCATATAAAAAATTTGAGGAAGAGTAAACAGCAAATGGCTGTTGGATCGAATCATATGCCGTTTGTCAATTATATTTTTATATTTAGAAAATTAGAAAAATAATAACAATTAATTTACCTTGAATGGATCATAATGGATGAGATAAAGAAATAACAAAACGGTTAACCTATTTCAATCAGCTTCAAAACTCAAAGACAGCTCAGACGACGTCCATCACATTTGCTTTACTATACACCACGCGTGCATGTACACATAACCCCCGGATCCCGATTTACAGATTACAGGCTTTCCTCGTCCACCATTATTATCCCTCGCCCCTGCTCGCCCCTATTCTCGCTGCACTCGCTGGTTTTTCGGGGTCGCTCAAAATTTAACACCTCGCGAAAGGTTATGAGAAATTCCGGAGAAGATACCGAAGTTAGCCGCGCGTGACTCATTATTCCGCGGATGAATCGATATCTGCGTAAAGCGCGATTGTTAGACGTTGGTTTTAAGAGTACTGCCCGAGTCGTAAAATAACAAATCACGTTTTCCAAAATTATTCATACAAGCTAAACATCGCGAAATTTGATACCTTTCTTCAGAAAGGTTTGACACTCTTAAGACTGAAATGCATTCACTAGAATACATAGAATAATAAAAATTTATTTCAATTGTATTTATTTGATTCAATATAGAAGAAAGGAAAGCATATATTGAAAGAGAATCAATGTGAAATTACTAGAAAATGATCTCGTTACTTTCATAGTACATCTACAGAATATTTTTACAATATATTGCTGATAAAGTTATTATATTGACTAGAATTAGGGATATTAGAAGATACCCAAAACTTTTTTAATCCATTGCCAGGCATGATTCTATATATGCCTCGTCAAAAATATATATGTAGCTTTGGGAAGAAAAGGAAAAAAAATTTATTTGGCATTATCTAGCGTTGGATTCTACTTCAGGAGGCTGCACACAGCAGATCACACGAATAAAGAATAGACTTTCAATCTCAACATTCATGTGTCTGTCGCGCTCTTATCTTTAATGCCAGGTAATTTTTCAAATGAATTTTATAAAGTTCAAATTTTTTTTTAATTAAAGTTTAGTGCTCTTAAGACTGAAAGCATTTACTAGAAATCACAAAATAATGATTTATTTCAATTTTATTTATTTAATTCAAAATAGAATTCCAAAACGGATATTAGAATATGTGATTTTTACATTTCTCCAGGAAGGTTTCATACTCTTGAGATTGAAATGCATTTTTACTAGAATAC
The DNA here is from genome assembly GCA_020882685.1 of Aphelinus atriplicis. NCBI lineage: Eukaryota > Metazoa > Arthropoda > Insecta > Hymenoptera > Aphelinidae > Aphelinus > Aphelinus atriplicis. Next base: position 59,244,665 of record CM037073.1, on the reverse strand, counting down.
ATGATAATAATAATAATTTTAAGTATATCAAATTTTCAGAAATGTCACTGCAAGGAAAATTGATCTCGATACTTTCATAGCTTGGATTCTGAATTTCTAAATAATTATAGAACTACTATTCACTCATCAGATATTTGTACCTTTTTTCAGAAAGGTTTGATACTCTTGATACTGAAAATTCAGTGGTTATAGTAGAAATGACAAATTATAAATTTATGGAAAATAGTGTTCAAAAAACAATAAATTTCGAAAACAACTGAAGCTATGAATAGTTGTTAGGAACAGCCCTGTCAACACTGCAAAGAAAATTATCACGGGGTTAGCCAAGTCTCGCCAAAATTGCGAAAATTTATATACAATTGGCAATTGAGAAGGACACTTCCGATGCAGTAATCACAAGGTTACGTCTTCGGTGACTTTTGTAATCATCAACTGACTTCTCCTACTCCCTAGTTAAAAGCAAAATTTCAGGACGATCGGAACATTCCTTCGAAAGTTATCGTACGACAAAACAAAAAGCGCACGTACGTATGTACGTACGTACGTACGTACAAACATTTTTGGATTTCCACGTTTGTCGACCCGTAGATTGCGAGAATCGAGATCGCGAAGTCAGATTCGATGGGTCGATTTTTACCCCATTACAAGGCTTTCTCTTTGAGAAAGCAAAAACCACTGCCAAGTGCCTCAGCAGTATGCTTTCTCAAAGTATTGCAATTGAACCTCAACTTGCATTAATCACCACTCTTTGAGAAAGCAAAAAGAACCTCTGATTCATTTCATCCACTCCATAGTAACGGTTGCTAAGGACGTAAATAACGGTTGCTATGGTAAATATCCGAGCCTCGGTGATCTTACTTCTCAGTCGTCAACAGTTCCGAAAATGGACCTCTAACTGACTTTTCCCACTCCATAGTTATGGTTGCTAAGGACGTAAACAACGGTTGCTATGGTAAATGTCCGAGCTTCGATGTTCTTACTTCTTAATCATCAACTGACTTTTCCTACTCCCTAGTTAAGGTTGCAAAGGATATAAACAACGGTTGTTAGAGACATCAACAATGGTTTTTGCGGGAAATATGTCTTCGATTCTTATAAATTCTCATAAATATACGAGCTCAAATGAGCATTTATCATGAATTATGTGAGAACTTATCAAAAACACATTAGTAACGGTTGCCTTGGAAATAAACAACGGATGTTGCTGAACGCCGAACTCGGTTCACATCTTCCGGAGACCGACCCGTGTGTACAATTTCAGGACGATCGGACCATTCCTTTGAAAGTTATCGTACGACAAAAAAAACCACTGCCAAGTGCCTCAGCAGTATGCTTTCTCAAAGTATTGCAATTGAACCTCAACTTGCATTAATCACCGCTCTTTGAGAAAGCAAAATGAACCTCTAACTCTTTTCCTCCACTCCATAGTAACGGTTGCTAAGTATGTAAACAGCGGTTGCTATGGTAAACATCCGAGCTTCGGTGTTTTTACTTCTCAGTCGTCAACAGTTCCGAAAATGGACCTCTAACTGACTTTTCCCACTCCATAGTAACGGTTGCTAAAGACGTAAACAACGGTTGCTATGGTAAATGTACTTTTCAATCATCAACTGACTTCTCCTACTCCCTAGTTAAAAGCAAAATTTTAGGACGATCGGAATATTCCTTCGAAAGTTATCGTACGACAAAACAAAAAGCGCACGCACGTACGTACAAACATTTTTGGATTTCCATGTTTTTCAACCCATAGATCACGAAAATCGAGGTCCCGAAGTCAGATTCGATGGGTCGATTTTTACCTCATTACAAAGCTTTCTCTTTGAGAAAGCAAAATTAAATTTGATATAACAACAGTGTGAAATCTATGGATCTTGACAGGACAAATATGAATGGATTACTGTACTTCAAGATGCCCTGATTTGGGATGGTGCATTGAATCATACGCCGCATTATTTTTAACAAATATGTGCACAATAAAATATCTCTTGTGTACAAACTTTTGGTACACAATAATAATGTGTACAATAAAATTTATAACGTGTAAAAAGTTTTTAATTTGATTCTGTGTACAATGTTAATGTGCACGCCAATACAAATTTTATTAAAATGCTGTGCACAAAAAGAACGTGCATGAAGAAAAATATGGGTACAATATTCTATGTGCAAAATAAAATTTCTATTGTGTACAAAGTTTCGGTGCACAATCTAGTACGTTCTTTCCATGTGCACAATGAAACCGTATACGTTGCTCCTGTGACCGATTCACCTAGTCTTTAAAACTTGTGCACAAAATAAAATTTGTGACGTGTACAAAGTTTTTCGTTTCATTCTGTGTACAATGTTAATGTGCACGACAATATTGAAAATTAAAATTTTATTAAAATGCTGTGCACAAAAAATACACCATACTTTTGTGCATAAAGAATTTGTGTACAATCTATTATGCTAAATGATCTTCAGCATTTTCTCCAGATGTGCACGATATCTACATATTGAAACAAAAATCTTTAGTGCAAGAAAATTGTGCACGGTTCAGATTCTCAAAAAAAGTGTGCATAATATTTTGTTACACTTTTTCTGTGAACGATAAAAACGTGCATGATTCTTATGTGCACAGGGCGCACACTGCCATTTAAAGTAAAATTTGAATTATTCTGGGAATTAGGAGGGTTCGGTAACTTATTTGCAAAATTATTAGGCTGTGAATTGAAGCATGAATTCATCAAATCAAAAGGCAAGGTAGAAGAAGCCTCATCTGCCCGAGTCCTATTTACAACAGAGCCAACAGATTGTGGTTCCTTTACAGTTAATTTATTCAGGAGCACTGCAATGGTCTCATCTCTCTCTTCAATCTTTTTTCGTAATTCTCTATTAGCTTCCATAAATTTATTTGTTGATTCTGAATGTTGCCGTTGCATTAATTCTAATCTATGATTAAGAAGTACCATTGGATCAGATACTGTGTTATTAACAACGTTCACTAAATCAGAGCGCTGAGCAAGTTCAAAATTGTTGTTCAAGACTTCATCATTAAGTAAATTACTAGGTACAACGGTATTATTATTTAAAGAGACTGAAGATTGATTGACCAAAACACTTTCCGAATTTTCCTGAATATCTGGACTCGTGGGCGAAAGTAAGGATTCCTCATCTAAATCCTTTGGATTTAAATGTGGAATGGAAGGTCTATTACTTTTGAACAAGGATTTTTTGTTAATATCTTGATTAAGACGTCCCCAATAATTTGCAATATTCGCGTTAGTAGGAGTAATTTGATCAAAGGGATTGTGCATGTCCAAGCGAAGATTGGATGGTCTTTCCAAGGGTGTCATAACTGTTGACGTTGTTGTCACTGTAACGTTATTGTCAGAGATCTGAGCCGACGAAACTGTTTGAGAGTCAATGTTATTGTTGCTCTGTTGTGTGTAACTCACCACTGGTGAGTGCTGGACTTTCCCCATAATAATGCTGCTGAGAGCACTAGCCCAACTAATTCTCGCAAATCCGATTATGTAAACAAGAGCTTCAAAGTCAAATCAACTCACGCGACAACAAATTTGAACAGGTACAAACAGTACAAGGATGTCACCCTCAATTATGAATACACAATGCCCAATGGCAAACTGAACGTTAGAGTTTATACAATTCAAATATGAAATGAAAATACGAATGATCTTCTCACATAAAACGAGTTTAAAACTCCGTATGCGATAATGACCAACGCATACAGAAAATAATGAAAAAGGAATTTACTTAGAAATTTTTCACTTAAAAATTCTGCTCAAAAGCAGATACAGAATTCCCAGAATAAATAGTTCAGTAAAATATTCTTATAAAATAATTGTCAGTCTTATACGTTACGATAAGTAATTTTTCAATTGAAAAATGTCAGATAAAAATCGATAAAATTGTACTCAATTTCTATTAGTTACGATTACATAAAAGAAAATTCACTGCTGTACAAAGATAATGAAAATTGCAATCTTGGCCAACATGTGTAAAACGAGTACTGAGACTCCGTACACTCAGAAAAACCAAGTGCAAAATAAGTTAAGAAAATACAGCAAGTGAATTACTTAAGAAAATTCATGGCTGTGCAAAAACAATGGAAATTTGCAATCTTGGCTAACATGTGTAAAACGAGTACTAAGACTCCGTACACTTAGAAAAACCAAGTGCAAAATAATTTAAAAATTTTCAGCACATGAATTACTGGAGATATCTTTACTTAAGACTACAAGTGCAGCTACTCGCCAAACCCGGTGTTCGAAGAAATTAGTTGAAATTCAGATACTTTTTGTTTTTTTGAGTTGTGCGGATACAACCGTTATTCTCAGAAAAGACGAAACACAAAGTCGGGACATACAGCGACTCGTGCTTCGACCACAACCGCGTGGCAGCGAAATTCCAGGAACAGTGGCGAGTTCCCGCTAATGCCCGGCCCGCCGGAATGCGGTGATTAGGCTGACGCCACGTGTCTCAAGAGACAATCACCTTTAATACCTCGAAAGTTGTGCTGATGATGGAGTCCAGCCGCAGCTCCCAGGATGCGTCTCAGCGGGCTGAGCAGGGCGAAACAGGCCGCAGCAGCAAGGTCGTCCGAGCTGGAGAAAGTTGATGACTAGCGCAGCAACAGGCGTTGCGGCGTGCAAAATGGCGTGGCGTCCTTTGTGCCGCGGTGAGCGGCAAAACGTCGTCAGCGACGAACGTCGGGGTCACCAATGTGGGTGACGAACGTCGGGGTCACCAATGTGGGGATGTGCGTTAGGATAAGGAGCCCCACAAGCTCCAGTGTTCAAGGAGAAGGAATTTGCCAACTGCCGTATGTTCTGTAATACAATTTATTATAATGAATAAATGTAGGTACAACTTTCGCTCTCCCTTGAGAGCCGACTGCTCTGCTTTGTGGCCAGAGCTACACTGCCGTGTCGAGCGCCGAGCCGCGAGCTCCGAGCCTCGAGCGCCCTTTCAACCGCCTCGCCATCTAGTGGCGTCGTCGCAAAGGCGTATCCGCATCGCCTTGTCGCCACAATGCGCAGTCGGGCGCAGTGCAGTAGCAGTTCAGTTGCATCAATATACATATATGTATGTTGGACGTAATTGGACGTAATATACTCTACGCTGAGGAGTGACTTGCGCTGGGCTGTGAACCAGTCGGGCGTAATATACGTCACATGTGGAAGTGTGTAAAAATTTTGAGGAGCTCTGGGCACTTCGTCTGCTAGTCGACTCAAACTCCTAGTCTCAAATATAACTAAAGCTATTTCGATTAAACTTTTCTGACAAAAGTAATCGCAAGTGACCGTAGTTCTTGCTTATAACTGTTGCAAGACTGCGGGACAGCGGTAAAAGAAATATAATTAAAAAAGTGAGGTTGAACACGAAATTGGGCTGTATATAATGGCTAGTCGCGTCCCCTCGTGCGCTTGCTGCGCATACTTGTCGTCGGTGGCGCTGACGCGCCACCTGATGTAAACTTTTCCAGTTCTACTGCTCGCCGCGGAAGAACTTTTTAAAAAAGCGGTTCACGGCAATCGCTACACAGCCACCATTTCGTAAAAAAACTAACAATAAAAAATTTTTTTCCATTCTCCAAGAGTTGCTTAATCCAGTGATATATCATTTATATATCTTACATCTCAAATGTCGTTTGAAAAAAAATTGAAAACTTACGACTTTTTGCCAGAAAACAGTCTGTATTCGTTCATGATTTGAAAAAAATATTGTTAGAAGGAGAACTCTTAGTTTGTTCTGATTGTGCTGTAAATTATGCTCTTGTTGTACAGAATTCAGCCCAATCTTTCCACTGGAATAATAATCAGGCAAAAATTTTCACAGTAGTTATCTACTTTCAGAAGAAAAATGAAACAACACAAAAGTTTGGTTATTATTTCGGATAATTTATCTCGTGACACTATTGCAGTTCATGTATACCAAGAAATAATCATAAATTACCTGAAGAAAGAATACAAACCAAAGAAAATTTATTATAGTGCCGATGGAGCGGGTCAACACTTCAAAAATCAGAAAAGTTTCTCTAATCTTATTAATCATAACAAAGATTTTGGCATTCCCGCGGAATGGCATTTTTGTGCGACCGCAAATGGGAAGGGAGCATGCGATGGAATTGGAGCTAATGTGGAACGAGGTGCTAAACGAGCGAGTTTACAACACTCTGCAAATAATCATATTTTAACCGCAGAAGGTGTATTTGAATGGGCAAAAAGTTACTGTAAAGAAACCATGGTATTTTATAGTGAAAAAGAAGATTATGAGCAAGCTAAACTGAAATTGAAAGAAAGATTCGATAAGTGTTTTGCTATACAAGGTATTCTGCAATTTCATGCGTTCATACCAACTTCCGATGACAGACTGATGGTCAAAAAAATTTCATCTGCTGAGGAATATGAAATTTTTCCTAGATCAAAACGAACTGAAAAAATAGTTCAGTTGAAACATAGTATGGCGAAGTCTTCAATATCAAAGCCAAAACGGAGGTCAAAGAATGTGAAATGAAATAATGTCCATATCTCAGTCCATAACCCAAATGAGTACATGATCTACGTTAGATAGTAGTTTATCCAACAGTTAGAGACTTGTATGGATATTAAATATATTCCGATTTCAGCACTCTTGTAAGCAGAAGACTTGAGCTGGAGCGCGTGGAGTCAGCGCGGCGCGGCACGGCGCGGCCCGGCCCGACGCGGCGCATTTTCTCATGTTCGCGACTCAATTACTCGAATACAAAAAAGAAGTATGTTTTCAAAAGGTCTATATCAACGTTAAAAACCTCAGCTCCTGATCTAGACTACTTGAAAAATTAAAATAAATAGGTTTTTGAGGTATGGCCTGTTTTATGTTTTTTTCTGTGAAAATGTGAAAAATTTGGAAAATTAAATCCACCATCGGAAAAAACTACATTGATAGCATATCCAACATTATTTAGATATGGGTCATATGGAGTCGAAAACAAGAGTCGAAAACGTGAGGTTTTAGCATCCGCGCGCCGGCTCCGGAGAGTTGACGAAGAACGCCCCATATATCTCACTCACTTTCCGAGTCAATATCGGAAAGAATCTCTCCAGGTATTTCGGAAGAAGTGTTTTCTATAATTTCGGAATTCAACAACCGAATGACCCAATGCTGGCCGTGACCGATGTAGAGCATGAAATCAAGTTCTCTACTAACAGGCCAGTTAGCACGTCAGTGTATAGACAGCCTTTGTTTATGCAACCGGAAATTGAAAAAAAGATAGAAGAACTAGAACAAAAGGGCTTAATTCGACCCAGTTTTTCTCCTTACCAGTCGAATCTATGGTTAGTTCCGAAGAAAATTGATGCATCAGGTGAGAAAAAATGGCGGTTGGTAATGGACTTTCGAAAACTTAACTCTTTCACAGAACAGGATAATTACCCTTTGCCATCAATGGAAAAAATTCTGTGCATGCTGGGGAAAGCCAAATTTATGTCATCGTTTGATATGGCGAATGGATTCTATCAAGTTAAAGTCAGAGCCTCAGATGTTCCAAAAATGGCCTTCAGTACACATAAAGGCCACTGGGAGTGGCTTCGTATGCCAATGGGATTGATCAACATTCCAGCCACATATCAAAGAACTTCAAACTAAGAGATTTGGAGTCCCCATCAAATTGCCCAGGCACTGTTTTGCCCGCCAATCAAAAACGGGTCACGTGCTTTTTGCCCGCCAATGAGGGCATACCAGGTCAATCAGCTATTGGAACTTGATCGATAAAGAAGTTTCATATTTTCTCCAAATAACCCAAATAACCCAAAAATCCATGTTCTGCAACTTCAATTAAATCAATATTTTGCAGAGAGCTTTCAAAACTCTTTAGGACATTTTGATATTCTCCTTCGGTCATAACGCGATGATGATTTCAATTAAAACTGCCTTACCGACCTTATCGATCTTACCCCTACATATACGTCTCAGCTCATTGGCGGGCAAAAAGCACGTGACCCGTTTTTGATTGGCGGGCAAAACAGTGCCTGGGCAATTTGATAAGGTCCGTTGATTGGGAAAATTTGTTTAATATATGTCGATGATTTGATAATTTTTGGATCTACACCGGAAGAGTATTTGAATAATCTCAAGATCGTTTTTGAAAGATTACGAGAAACCAACCTAGTTTGGAATCCAGACAAGTGCTCATTTATGCAGCAGCGTCTTGAATATCTTGGACACGATATTTCGGCCGATGGTATTCGTCCTCTAGCTCGTAATGTTGAAAAAGTATTGAACTTTCCGGAACCAAGAAACAAGCAAGAGTTAGAGAGATTTATTGGCTTGGCAAGTTTTTACAGAAAATTCATTGAGAATTTTGCAAAAAACACATACCATTTGAACAGGCTCAGATCTAAAAATGTAGAATTTCAGTTTGATGACCCATGCAGAAGAGAATTTCTTCAGATGAAGAAACTTCTATCTTCCTATCCGGTGTTGAGGCACCCTCATACATCGAAAGTGTTCATCCTGAATACGGATGCGTCAGATAAAGGACTAGGAGTCATTTTATCGCAATTGGACGAAAAGGGTAATGAACATCCCTGCTCGTACGCCAGCCGTAGTTTATACCCCGCCGAAAAAAATTATTCGGCAACAGAAAAGGAGTTATTAGCAGTAATTTGGGGAATGGAGCAATACAAACATTTTCAGTATGGGCAGAAATTCGATGTTTATACAGATCATCAAAGTCTTAGATCCATATTTCAAAATAAATCGGACGATGTGAGCTCGCGTATTGTGCGAATGTTAACCACAGTCACCGATTATCATCCCAACATCCTTTATAGAGAAGGAAAATTGGATGCTGATGCAGTTCTTAAAATTTTGTACTTAAGTGCACTGTTTTTGAGAAAAAAAATTCATAAAACTTTTTTCCGTAAGAGCCCAGATAGCACAAAACGTCGTGAAAACGTTGTCTGAAGGTTGCTTTTGCAACGTTATAACGTTGTTCGCAACCTTATTGATAACCTTGTGACAACGTTCTCATAACGTTTAAATGTCCGCAAAATTTGCGAAATATCCTACTGAACGTTGCTATGGAAACGATTTCACAACGTCGATGCAACGTGGCTAGAGCAACTTGGAAAAAGTAGAACCGTCGTCAAAACGCTCCTACAACGTTTTGACAACGTTTTGATTACAAAATAATTTTTTTGGTTGCGATGGAAACGTTATGACAACGTTGTTAGAACGTAATGATCATACAATATTTTTCAAGGTTGCGATAGAAACGTCCTGACAACGTTGTCACGACGAGCTGATTATATCAAATTTTTCCCGGTTGCAATGAAAACGTTCCGAAAACGTTGTTGCGACGTGATGGCCGTCCGAGAATTATTTTAGGTTGTGACGAGAACGTTATGACCACGTTGTGACAACGTGCTGATTATAAAGTAATTCTTTTGGTTGCGTTGAAAACGTTATAACAACGTTCTAACAACCGACTAAAACTGAAAATTTTTTTTAAGGTTGCGATAGAAACGTCCTGACAACGTTGTCACGACGAGCTGATTATATCAAATTTTTCCCGGTTGCAATGAAAACGTTCCGAAAACGTTATTGCGACATGATGGCCGTCCGAGAATTATTTTAGGTTGCGATGGGAACGTTATGACTACGTTGTGACAACGTGCTGATTATAAAGTAATTTTTTTGGTTGCGTTGAAAGCGTTGTAACAACGTTCTAACAACCGACTGATAGTGGAATATTTTTTATGGTTGCGATGAAAACGTTACGAGAACTTTTTACGACGTGTTGCTCTCGCATTAATTAATTCAGGTAACGATGAAAACATTACAACGTGATTATGACGATAAGAACACTTAATCATTTTTAAGTTGCTATTAACACATTTTGACAACGTTACCCCAACTTACTGGATATATGATGATTTTTTCCTGTCTTATTTTGTGGGTGGTAAGTATATTTTCATGCCTTAAGGTCAGTTACTATGGTAACCACGCCGTTGTACGCCACGCATGATTCTACATGTTCATCTACATCTACATCTACATTGTAATAAGATGAATCCGTATATTTTTCTTGTACGTTAAAATATTAAAACGTTAAGAAAAATACGTGAATTTATGATATACTACGGTTCCGGGTATGACCGATCGGAAGATCATCGAATCCATATTTAGTTATCTCTGAAAAAGTTGATGCGTTGGCGCGAAATATAGACAGAACTGATTTTTAACAAGTCGTGTCACATAAATCGTTGAAAATCTAAGAATCAGTGTCGTAATAAAAATTATGATCAGACGGATCGATAGAGCTGATTGAGCGCTCTCAGCTTTCATCGTATGAAATTGAGAAATATCGATGCGTTGGCGTTTATTTTATGAAAGAAGAAGCATTTTTTTGGTGAAAGATATCAAATTACAATATAATATTAAGATACAATATAGTAAAGAATGTATCTATTCTAATGGATAATACTCAAGGATTGACGAAAATTTTTCATCACAACAAAATCTATTTTCGATTATGTTGTCATTTTCCTTTCTCAAAGAGGATGATTTGAAATGAGGCAAAAACCGAAATCTCGACATCGGAACCTTTATTTTGGTAGCCTACGGGTGAAATACGTGGTAATGTAAAAGCTTCCGTATGTACTTTGAATTATTTACCAATAATTCCATTAAAAATTCCAATATTCATTTATATTCATGATAGAGCAGATGAAAGACACGAGCGAGCGATAGCGAATTTTGGTTCTGGCTAGTAATAAGATAATCCTCATCAGAAATTCTAAATAGAAAAGGCATTTTCATAGTTGTACATCGAATAATTTGTTTTTAATTCTAACATTTGAATAGACATAAGACGAAACAACGTATAAAATTCTATTCTAATCAGATACAACGGTGATAAATAGATATAAATGTGATGTATAAAACTTATCATAACATTAATTCTTCCAAGTTCTCTCTACCAGTATGTCTTATCGTTTTCGTTTTTATTTTTTATCCTTTTTTCTGTCCTTCACTTTTCCTAAAAACATAAAGTAGTTCATTCAATACTTCGGTAGCATGGAATTCCATGCAAATAAGTTAGTTAATCTTGATTTTTCAAAACTTTATATAGTATGAAGTAAAGTTTACTTTATTGTCTGGGAACTGGATACCTTTACCTGTGCAAACATTCCAAAACGCGGCTAAAATCGTGGAAAATCGTACTTTCGCAACGTTCGAAAATCCATAACTTTTGGAGAGTTGCAAATTTGAATATAAGTTTCCAAATTATTTTGTTTATAAATTCGCTCGATTTTCAGGAAAAATTATTTCAAGATCAAAAATAGTTTCTTATCGTTTCTTTGAAAAAAATCGCTTTCAACGGATAGCGTATCAGTTTCGACTAAATTTCACCAACATATTCTACTAGAAAAAGTACACAAAAATAATTTTGACTTATCCAGTCTCTGATTTTTGTATTCGGAAGCTACCTAGTTCCCCGACTGATTGAGTCAACAAGTAATCTTTTTTATCTGACTAGGAAAGGTTACCTACTTCACAAATAACTACCCTTTGGCTACCCTGAATAAGTTATACGTAAATGGCTGTGTATAGGCTCATTGAGGTAGGGTCGGGAGGGGTAGGTTGTCAGTGTAGGTCAGTTGACAAACTATGAATATTTCCTAATTCATGCGATGGGCATATATGACGCTAATTGCGATTTGTATACATAAACATGATATATATATTTGTCCTGAGTAACGTATGTCCAGCGCTCCTTATACAAGGAAAAGGTGAGTTAAAAATATTCAGCTTATCTAAAAAAAATTTGTTCAGAAAATTTAGTTTCCCTCTGAGCCTAATTAGTAAGCAATAATTGCAGCTAATAATGTGACATATATAGCTTCACAATATCTGTAATTCTAAAAAGATTCTCTGAATGGTGAAGTAGTTTCTTTTAAATATAATATATTATCATTTTAGTCAATGCCCACACAGCATGAAATATTGCAATGAAATATTTCAAAATATTTCACTGAAATCTTTCAATGTAAGATTTCTGAAATATTTCTGTAACATTTCTATGTAGTCATCAAAAATTGATTTTCCAATCTCGCAATGAAATATTTCTGTAATATTTCAGGAATATTTCATGAAAGATTCACTGAAAGATTTCTGGAACATTTTTTTGTAAGATTATTGGAAGGCAAAGGCTGCTATGGAATATTTCAGAAATATTTCAGAAATATTTCAACAACTGTTTCACTGAAATATTTCTGAAAGATTTTCCTGTCAGATTATTGAAAGTCAAAGGCTGCGGTGTAATATTTCAAAAATATTTCATTGAAACATTCCTTGAAATATTTCTGAAAGATTTCTGGAAGATTTTTTTGTAAGATTATTGAAAGGCAAAGGCTGCCATGGAATATTTCAGAAATATTTCAACAAATGTTTTACTGAAATATTTCTGAAAGATTTTCCTATCAGATTATTGAGAGTCAAAGGCTGCGGTGTAATATTTCAAAAATATTTCAATGAAACATTTCTTGAAATATTTCTGAAAGATTTCTGGAAGATTTTTTTGGCAGATTATTGGAAGTCAAAGGCTGCGATCCAATATTTCAGGAATATTTCAGGAATATTTCAGGAATATTTCAACAAATGTTTCACTGAAATATTTCTGAAAGATTTTCCTATCAGATTATTGAGAGTCAAAGGCTGCGGTGTAATATTTAAAAAGTATTTCAATGAAACATTTCTTGAAATAATTCTGAAAGATTCGTGGAAGATTTTACTGCAGCCTTTGCCTTTCAATAATGTTACAAAAAATCTACCAGAAATCTTTCAGGAATATTTCAAGGAATGTTCCATTTCAATATTTCTGAAATATTACACGGTAGTCTTTGAATTTAATGACTGACAGGAAAATCTTTCAGAAATATTTCAGCGAAACATTCCTTGAAATATTTCTGAAAGATTTCCGAAAGATTTCACTGTAAGTTAATGTATATCTGAAGTAATTATAATTGATTCGACAAAATATATCTTTTAATTAACATTTGACTTGGTATTAAAAAAAAGAAGAAATGGACGTAATTTTCTTTCCAAATTGGTCATGATTTGTCATCCAAAATTGAACAACGTCTCCGAGTAAGTTCTCCTATTAGCCGCCAGGGTTCACGTTACTTCCTCGCAAGTGACGGGAAAATGGAACGGTTTGTATATAAGGCCGATTAAGTATATGGTCTCCTAACGCGAGTGCGAACGATAGATGTATAAATATATGTATATGTATAGTTTGCGTTGTAATTACGAGCGAAATAATGTCCAGATGAATAATAATAATAAGGTGATAATATTGGTGAAATATTTCATAAATCTTCCATGAAAGATCCCTCGGGGCTTGATGAATGGCAATTGGAACATTTCAAAAACCTTTCAGAAATCTTTCAATGAAATATTTCAAACTATATTGCTAAAATATTTAAAAAATCCTCCATGAAAGATTCTTTGGTTCTCGATAAATGGTGATTGAAATATTTCGAAAATATTTCAGGAATCTTTCAATGAAATATTTCAAACTATATTTCTGAAATATTTCAGGAATCTTTCAATGAAATATTTCAAACTATATTGCTGAAATATTCCAGAAATCTTTCATGAAAGATTCGTCGGTTCTCAATGAACTGTCATTAAAATATTCCAAAAATATTTTAGGAATTTTTCAATGAAATATTCCAAACTATATTGCGGAAATATTTCAGAAATCTTTCATGAAAGATTCTTTGATTCCCGATGAATGGTCATTGAAATATTTTAAAAATATATCAGAAACCTTTCAGGGAAATATTCCAAACTATACTGCAAAAATATTTCAAAAATCTTTAATTGAAATATTTTTTGCAGCCTTTTCGCGGACATATAAATATTCCAGAAATATTTCAGTGAAAGATTTCTGAAATATTTCAAATCTTTCTTACAAATATTTCTGAAATATTTCAGAAATATTTCATGCTTTGTGGGTGGGTGTTAGTTGTTAGAAAATTTTGGGGGCACATTGGTATACTGCGTAAAATTGAAATTAATTCAGAAATTGTGGGAAATCTCAAACTATCAACGGCTAGAGCCACTGTTCGGTCTACTGAGCAGTCAAACAGTTTCTTTTCAATATAATTTTTTAACATATAATTAAATACGGATTAATTGGAAACCAATGTTTTTTCAGTTTTCTTCTGTCTTTTTGTATGGCATATTATTAATAATGATTGCTTATCAATTTGGTTCAAGAAAAAATTGGAAAAAGTGAAAATGAAGTGAATATTTGAAACTAACTTTTTTACTCTATGAGCAGCGTTGGACATTTTGTACTTAAAATAAATATACATCGTGGTAATGTATACGTATTGCAATTAACGCCATCTTTGTACGTCGCGTCAATTCAGAGTTTGCCAACTTACCTCCACTGGGGGGCAATAGTTTTTTTTCCTCAATATAAGCATTATTATAGCAAATATTGAGAAATGATGTGAAAAAATACTCCTCCATACTCATGAGGTAGTGTATACTTTCATATAAGGTAACTGCAGCTAATGCGCTACCCCTTAAGGGTTATTCGCGAATTTGACTACGATAGACTTGAAATTTTGAAATTCTGCAAACATTATTTTAAAGCTTAGCTCAATACCAATCAGAAACCATCTCTACTAGCTACAACAAACGCGCTGCGCGCGATCTATACTTACATGTGTGCGTTTCAAAATCATATTTCAATTATTGTTTCCACGATTCTTGACCAGAATAGTTTTGACGTACATCTCAATTCATTTCATGATGTAAATTTCTAAAAGCTAAATGAATAACCGAACCCTACATTCCTATGATCCGTGTAAAAACTATATAAGTATTAGAAAGAACCATCGAGCACTGACATCAATTTCTATTTAAATAATCCTGAGTTATCGACCCTTGAGCTCGCAAGACGATTTCAGATTTTTAACACTAAACGATCCATCAAACCACATAACACATAAAACTTGCAAATCAGACATCTTAACCTAACAGAGTTATCCTATCCGGCAACTGTTGAAAACTAAAAGGTAGCCTAAAATATCCACGTACCATCAAATTCACATACCTACAATTATAGTTTTGAAAATAAATTTTGTCGAAACTTATGACAGCATCGCGAACGAAACTGACTATCCAACCTATATAATATCATGTCATCGGCTCTCTCTATCTATATATACATCTCACACTATATCCAGGGGCGCGCTAGCGCCCCCTCCTGGCGAGTAACGGCAGCTGGGGGCAGCGCAACCCTATTATACATTAAGTTTGGATCACGGATTTTTCAATTTTATAAAATAACACAGATACGCATCAGTTATGGATGTTATCTGGTAGAATATGATTTTTTATTTATTTTTCCCTAGTATCCAGCCCTATTCACTTCCTAAAGAAGATGTTTTCATGTAATGAGTCTTGTCTTCTGCTAGGTTAGAATGGAGAAAAAAAATTTGCGTTCAGTTCATAAGCCACTTCGACGCGGCGACGAACGATTTCGAGATATCTCGATTCTCACATATATATAGGTATAGGCTACTGAGCTGCCGTAGAGACTCATCATGGCGTCTGCTATATATGTAGTATAAGCTGGTATAAGCATGGAGTGAAACGCGAACACATGCAACTCGGACGCGTTTATATATTATATATATTTTATATTTTATATAAAAACGCGAGATCGCAAGTAGCGGACATAACCCGGGTCGTCTAGTGCTGCAAATGTGCCAGACGTCGACCGTGCTGTGTCTTTGATTTTCTATTGATTGGAATAGGCTAACCTCCAATCTGTATTAGGTAAGAATATTATTCAATAATTCGAAGTGAAAAATTAAGAATTACGCCGGCCGCAATCACGCGCACATAAGTATAAAGTTTTCTCAATATATGTGCACATGACTTGGCATCGTTCCCTTCATTAATTATGTATTAATTAACAATCTCGTAGTAATAAGAAAAATTGGTTCTTTGCCCCACACAGCTACCATCTGTATACTTAGACTGTACGCGAGTGACAAGTACCTAATATTCTGCTGAGTTTTGATGCTGAAAGATGATTACGCCGGTCCATTTTGCAGGCAGAAGCTAACGTATATGAAAACTTCAAGCTCTCATAATCACCAACAAAGCACCTTTGTAAATTGATCATTTTAATGGAGAACAAAGCCTTAGTAAACTTTTGATCAGCAAACAACTAGCTGCCTGCAGGAAAAATATAGAGTTGGTAGAAGAAGAGCGTGATCCCCGATCAGCTTTTGTTAATTATTGTGTCTCAGTCGATGAATTTTGGTTGTAAGAAGAAAATACGTGAGTGACCTAAGAATGTTCGAGGATATATTGCTAATGGCTAATATTCTTCCTGCCGTCATGGATATCAAAGAAGATCTGATCTGCATTGCTCATATCTCGACGATGGTCTCTACTACCGAGCAAGGCACAAAAGTCCACTATATGGAATATGGAAACACAGCCATGACAAGAGATGTAAGAAAAATTCCAGACAATCTCGCATCCATACCTCCTCTATCTCATAAGTGTTGTTTAGCCAAACCTGATGGGGTTGAACACTGGCCACATGGTGTTAACACGGAGTTTGAAATGATTGCTGACAGCAGTGCTACCGTTTTCCTCCTGGATGTACTTGACAAAGATGAGACATGTGTCGTAAAGTTAACCCATGATATGAAGGGTTTGGCTCTGGAACTTCTAGAGAGATACGCCAAGATCACTCCACCAATCGATGAAGGCATTGATATTGATAATGCAAAGAATAATAAACAAAGATTGATGATGCAAAGAATAATATTGGAGAGGAGCGACCACCTCCCATAGGTGAAGAAAATTTACCGAATGTTAATATGGGCTGTATCAGTTATGTATGTTCACCATTGGAATTCTGGATACGCAAGCAGACCCAGTTCCCAATTTTGGATAATATTACTTTGAGAATGATTGACGCAGAGCTGTTTAAAGAAGTTGGCGATATTAAAGAAGGTGAACTCTTGGCAGCCAAATTCAATGAAGATCAACTGTGGTATAGCTAGTTTATTGCCATTGATATTTCCAACTGGATGCTCAGTGGCATCAGTGCCTTTGTATCTGATCCAGAGCAGCCTATCATCGGAACAGATACTCAATCTGAAAGGTATGATAACGATTCCACAGAGATTTCCTCAGATATCTCTAATGCGCTTTGTGAAACTCAAATTAATGTAGAAAAAGAAACAACTGACTGAACAAAGTAGGGGCAACGAGACTGATATTGTTAACGAAGCCCAAGTAGATACTAATGAATTAATCAATGATTTGACAAACGTTCATGGAATGAAATATTTTTTAGGTAATAAGGAGGAAATAGTTCCAGGATAAATATGCTGAGGGTTCGCTGTTGGTGAAATTAAAAGATATCATTCAGTCAGTACATGGAGGAACAACCTATAACATTTGCACAACAGATTGTGTCCATGAGCTGGAAAATGTTCCCCACGGTCAGGCTCTCCCCCATCTACTACAAGTCACCTGGAATATTGGGCCAACCTACATTCAAAAATCGGAGTCCATTCATCAATCATGGTAGAAAATCATAATTTAATAATAATTTAAGGTTATTTATGCATAATTCAACTTCTGACACGTTTCAAATTTTTTAGAGGAACAGTTGCACAACAAGCAGTTTAACATACATGTGTATGTTTCATGACCAACAGCAAAATTGTCGACATTGCAGTCAAATCTTCTGTCAGTCGTGCCTGAATAATATTGTGACAAGTGTACCAAAGCAAAGGCCATCAAGAGTTTGTAATGTTTGTCACACGCTGCTGGTGCAAGAGACAGCTCCATTTCAGCTGAGACCCTTCTTCAATTACAAAAAACAAAGAACTCTCAATGTGATTATTTTTCTTAGATTATAGAATCAGTGCAATATCAATTCAGAAAGAATAGACAGTATACCGGTATGAAAGGGTTCTTACAAAAATAACTTTTCAAGTATTTTTCACTTGAATTAATAAGTAATTTTATTCTAAATCTTATTATCCAATGTGATGTGCTAAGGGGTTACAGGCTGCTATGAGGAACGTAGTTCAAAAGTTTTTCCAACTTGTACAGTGAATGATGTATCAAGTTTGTGAAAATTTGGATGAAAAAAGAGTATATCTGTAACTCGATAGAAGTATAAAAGTGATAGAACTCGATAGTGTATAAAAGTGAACGTTAACCCTGGTTACATTTAACAGACTCAAGTGATGAAAGAGAGTAATTGTCAAGTATTTGTAAATATGAGACTGTACTAATTAAAGTTAAATGTCGTTTGAAAAATTAAAGCTTTTGAATGTACATACTCTGATTTAATTGTGCATAGAAAATTTTCAAATTTTACATTACAGTGTTAAATTGTCATTTGAAAAATTAAAGCTTTTGAATATACATACTCTGATTTAATTGTACATAGAAAATTTTCAAATTTTACCATAAGTTTGTGGAAATTTGGATGAAAAAAGAGTATATCTGTAACTCGATAGAAGTATAAAAGTGAAGGTTAACCCTGGTTACATTTAACAGAGTCAAGTGATAAAAGAGAGTAATTGTCAAGTATTTGTAAATTTATCAGTTTTTTAAACATTTTATTTTGTGTTTATATATAATTAAATGATCTTAGAAACATTCTTCTCTCAATAGTGCAATTACTGTAAGATTTGATTCTATTACTAATTAGCTTTATATATGAGAGTATGAACTCATTTCGAGTAACCGGCCAAGTACCGTGGCTCGCCTGTAGATGGCGAGGCGTTGAGTCGCGCGTGTATAAGGTATAGCGCGGCGCTCTCTCGCAAGAGAGTCGGCGTTCTACCGCTATATAAGGGAGCTTGGACATTGGATCAACTCGGCCTTCGTGGTCAATCCCAGTCTCCAATTTGGTCATTCCATATTGGAGTACATTTTTTTGAATAATATTTCGTGACACAGATGTATTATGGCCGGTAAAACTATATAATTAAGACAGACCCAAGTCGTACGTCAGAATCAGTTTGCCAATAAGCCTATCACGGGCAGAAAGTAAAGTTGGATCTATGAAACATATTGTTACCATTTTCAAGCCATGCGTTCGCTTCATAACCTTGATATTTTCACAGGTTCGAAGTTTCAATAAAATGAACAGCTTTCTACATTTCTGTATTTAAACATGCCCCGATGTAGGTAGCTCTGGTATCCATCTAATATATACCTCCCCTAAACCATTCTTTATACGTGAACTCGTTGTACGTTTCTTTAAGGTGGCTTAGGCGCTCAGTGCCGAATCATATGTTGGTTCCGAGTGGGCCCCAATAACACCATTATATGATATAATTGAGCATGAATTTTATCTTATTAATTTCCATCGCATTGAAGAGCAATAAACTAAAAACTATAGAATAAAATTATTATTCATGAAACTTGGAACTCTACCTTGAAACTATACACATTGAGACGGCCCTGATCTGATGAAACTGACAACACTGTAAGCCATACAGTGCTCCGGTCGGTAATCGGTTTAATTCCCTTTTGAATGTTTATAGACCTATTTTATAACATAAATTGATATGAATTATCAACCTAAATTGATATGAATCTTATTCAAATGATATGCATCATTCATTCCATCACTTCATGTTTTGAACACTGCATTCGAAATTGCCGCCGACGCGATGTTGCCACATTTGTTCGGGCATGCGCAGACTCACTATTTTATTATGATAAACTTCGTTTCCATTCATTCCACGTACATTTATCTCTTATTTGGCCCGCAACCCATGTTTTTTATGATAATGACGTATACCCTGTCAAAAAAAGCTATAATTTCCTATTTTTGATAATTTTCTGTCCATTTATGTTCAAATAAGAGTCATTTCTTGCAAGCCCATAAGAGCGTGTGTAATAATAACGTTTTTCTGAACGAGTTTTCTCGTTCAAATGGTCGGCAAGCTTATTATTTTGTAGATGTTATCAAAAGTTAAGCAAACGAACTATGTTATTCTGCAGTTATCATGTTCTGTCCATTTAGAAAAATTCGCCGAAGCCACCTTAAAGGTTCGCTACTCTTCATCAGAAATATATATCAAAGCAATATTGTTTTGTTTCAGTTGTATTTTATATCTAGAAGAAAAACCAAGAAGAAAAGTAAGAATACATTTTTTCGATTCGAGGCTCATGTCTCTTACAATCACGTTATAAACAAATGGAATCCAGTGATATCAGGGAAGTCGATCACTTTGGGTGCAATTTGTTTAAATAATTATTGTATAAACATTGGATCTTGAAAAAAGAGAAATAGGGGTATTTTTTTTCAAAAAAGCACGCAATCCCGCAATCAGTTTTCATCCCATGGTGATAGCGTAAGCATTGGCAGAAGCACTTTTTCTCGGTTTTACTGAATTCCAATTGTTTATAACGCGATTGCCAGAAAAATAAGCCTCAAATCAAAAAAGTGTGTTTCACGTTTTTTTCTTGTTTTTCATCTAGAATCGATTTCTCGAATTTACGAATTTGTTTAAATAATTATTGTTTAAACAATTGGAAATGGAAAAAGAAAAAACACGGGTATTTTTTTTCGAAAAAGCACGTGATCCAATAATTAGTTTTATGATATCTCCGCTGGTTTGGACATGGGCCTTAATGGGTTAATATGGTCAAAAAATTATGCCAGTGCATCAGATAGCATAAGCAATTTTATTTTTCATAGTAAAAATTCACCTTCGAAAAAGATATACTTAACGACAAGTATATTCCTTATCCTGTGGTTCGTTGTTGGATAAATTTTCAATCAACTAAATGTTTTTAGGTAGAATTAATTATATTTCTTTGTAAATATAAAAATGCTTAAGCGACTAAATTTTTTGAGAAGGTAAAAATTGCAAGATGTCTTTTAGTTATTTTTCTATTTAAATACATTTAAAATAATAATTAAAGAATATGAAGCCTTCTTTCTGCTTCATGTTTCTTTGCTACGGATTTCAAACTGATTTTTTTTTTTTTTTTTATATATACAGTAATATCAAACATTATCCAACTAGTATGGTTATCCAACAATAGAATGAATATTTTTCAAATCACACTTAATTATTGTATTACTAATGTTAAGATGGAAAATAACTCAAATCACGTATTTATGTCAAGTACTAATATAATTTTGAAGAGTTTAAGCTCAAAAATTATATAAATGGTGGAAATAAAATAAAATACACCATTTGCATTTTTATTTCTCATAGAAAAATATTTACCTTTGAAAAAGGTATACGTTGACGACAAGTAGGTTTCGTATCCCATAGTTCGTTGTTGAATAAATTCTTATGCGAATAAATTTTTTTATAGAAAAAGAAATATGAAAATGTCTGTTTGATCTTAGTCTATTCAAGTGTATGTAAGAAAATAATATGATTCGAATCGAATATATCATTTGAAAATATCACTTCAATAGACATTTTTACCAATACACTATCGTTATATATTCCAGTTCATTTTGTCAATTATGACCAAAGAAAGTAATGAAATCTAGAATCTGATGCCAAGTATTCAACTGGTGTGATTATCCTACCACCAAACAATATTTTTGCAAATTACACTCACAATCAATTATATGTCAAGTAAAATCTATCAAATCTTGCAACATTTTGATCCTTGAATAAATTATATTGCGGTAAAATACTTCAGTAAGTCGAATTCTCTGTTACGGATTTCGAACTAATAACCTTGAATATCAATTTGCTAATGTTAAGATAAGAAAGTACTGAAATCTCGAGCAATTTTTCTTCGTCATAGTAAAAAATGGACCTTCTAAAAGGTATACGTGGACGACAAGTATGTTTCGTATCCCTATTGTGCGTTGTTGAATAAATTCTTATGCTACGTAAATAGAAAATGACTTTGAAAATGACTGTTTAATCTCACTCCATCCAAATGCATGTAAATAATAATATGATTCAAATCATATATGTGAAGTCATACACAAATTCATTATTTACGAAGCACAAGAATAATCTTAGATTATCGGGGAACTCTTAAACTTGAATGATAATCAAAATTTATCAAATTAAGTATTATAAAACCTTTCTGGAGAAAAGTATAAGTTTCTGACGAGTAACGATAGGTTAACGGTACATACATTTGTCAATTATCGTTGATATATTTACGTTTCGGTACTGGTTTTTTAATCAAATTTTCAGTCGAATTTACGAAGCACATTTTTTCATACATACTATTCTATATTTAAAGACATACATTAATTCATCGTAAACCAGAACTACTCAAATCTAAGCATATGAAAGTGAAGAAATCAATTCATATATTTGTCCTGGTAAGTTCAAATAAATTTCACCCTTCTTGCTTATCACAATTACTTCTATAAATTCACGTATCATAAGAAGATGTGTTTTGTAAATCATCTTAGATTATCGGGGACTCTTGAACTTGAATAATTATCAAATTCAGTATTATAAAACCTTTCTGAAGAAAAGTATAAATTTCTGACGAGTAACGTAACAGTACATGCATTTGTTAATTATTTGTTTATTTTTTTACGTTTCGGTACTGGTTTTTGATCAAATTTTCAGTAGAATTTACGAAGCACATGAATCATCTTAGATTATCGGGGGACTCTTAAACTTGAATAATTATCAAATTCAGTATTATAAACCTTTCTGAAGAAAAGTATAAATTTCTGACGAGTAACGATAGGTTAACAGTACATACATTTGTTAATTATTTGTTTATTTTTTTACGTTTCGGTATTTGTTTTTAATCAAATTTCTAGTCGAATTCTTGAAGCACATGAATAATCTTAGATTATCGGAGACTCTTGAACTTGAATCATTATCTAACATTTGTTAATTATATTTTTAATTTTTTATTATATACTTACTATTCCATATTTAAAGACATACATGAATTCATTATATACCAGATCTACCGAAATCTGAGCATATGAAAGTAGAAAAATCCATTCATATTTGTCCTGGCAAGTTCACATTGATTCTCTTTATTCTATTGAAATATACAGTATTTTCTACATTTTATTCTTTATGTCAAGACATAAATAAATTCATTATATACCAGAACTACCCAAATCTGAGCATATGAAAAATAAAGAAATGAATTCATATATTGGTCCTGGCAAGTTCAAATATTTTCACCCTTTTTGTTTCTCACAATTACTTCTATAAGTTCACGAATCATGAGATGTGCTTTGTTTTTTATTCTTAATATTTAGGCGTTCATTCATTCTTCATTGTTCTTATGTCAAACTGTATTTTTTAATATACATAAATTCATTCATTATATACCAGAACTAACTAAATCTGAGCATATGAAAGTAGAAAAATCAATTTATACTTGTCCTGGCAAGTTCACATTGATTCTCTTTAAATATACAGGTTTTGTTTTGGTTTTCAATTTTCCTCTTCGTTCAGCTGATAAACTCCTCTCAGATGCTAATTCACAGTCAGCCTGCGATCCTTTGGAACCCCATCTGGTAATCTATCTTTCTTTTTTTTTTGCAGCTGCTCTTTGCAGCTAAATCCATGATTTAATCAGCCACATTCTGTCGCCCAAGTCCTGTAAAGCTCTTTGAAGCCCACCGTCCGCGAGATTCTTCTCATCTCACCATGTGTCTCTCGATGTTCAACTTTTTCGAACATCGAGAGGAATCGCGACCCCGGGTGTTTCCGTGTTTTAATTACCTATTCAAACTCAAGATCCCAAAATGGTATATGTACTAGTTAATTTATTGTAGCTGATTTTCATCTCAAAACATTGGTAAATTAAGATTGAAAAAGGAAATTGCTGTTACGATTATAACAGCAATTAAAATATCTAGATACTAAAATATCTACATTCGTATCTTATCATCACAAATAATTTGAATCAATATCCAGTATGAAACACAAGTATTGGAAAACACGTTATTTACAGTGATGGGTACTAACTCAACATTTCTAAATGGAAAAACTTTGTCTCACTCATTCTAATCGAATTTTCCATGATAATTGGGTCAATTGAGATTGATGAACTGGATCACTGTTTCGTCTCCTCCTCGAAAATTACTATGAATATATTGAGAACACATTGTTCGTAATGATTGAAATTGTATAACAATCATTTCTGATTACAGTCTTGAAGCATTGGAAAATGGTTCATTTTGTTTCCATTTCTTGTATTCTATTCCTCATCGCCGGCAAGGTCTTCTAACAGTTCACGATGGGCTGGAGATATGTTAGTATCACTCATGTTGATAAATTTGTCTATTTTTGATAATTATTTTATGACCGAGTAAATACATTCAAGTTTATTTTCACATTGGTAAAACCAGTAAATATTGAAATTTCATATCAAATACCATCTACTATGAGTCTTATAGAATAAAGACAATCAATGTGAACTTGCCAGGACAAATATGAATGGATTTTTCTACTTTCATATGCTCAGATTTCGGTAGATCTGGTATATAATGAATTCATGTATGTCTTTAAATATGGAATAGTAATATATAATAAAAATTAAAATATAATTAACAAATGTTAGATAATGATTCAAGTTCAAGAGTCTTCCGATAATCTAAGATTATTCATGTGCTTCAAGAATTCGACTAGAAATTTGATTAAAAACAAATACCGAAACGTAAAAAAATAAACAAATAATTAACAAATGTATGTACTGTTAACCTATCGTTACTCGTCAGAAATTTATACTTTTCTTCAGAAAGTTTTATAATACTGAATTTGATAATTATTCAAGTTTAAGAGTCCCCCGATAATCTAAGATGATTCATGTGCTTCGTAAATTCTACTGAAAATTTGATCAAAAAACCAGTACCGAAACGTAAAAAAATAAACAAATAATTAACAAATGCATGTACTGTTACGTTACTCGTCAGAAATTTATACTTTTCTTCAGAAAGGTTTTATAATACTGAATTTGATAATTATTCAAGTTCAAGAGTCCCCCGATAATCTAAGATGATTTACAAAACACATCTTCTTATGATACGTGAATTTATAGAAGTAATTGTGATAAGCAAGAAGGGTGAAATTTATTTGAACTTGCCAGGACAAATATATGAATTGATTTCTTCACTTTCATATGCTTAGATTTGAGTAGTTCTGGTTTACGATGAATTAATGTATGTCTTTAAATATAGAATAGTATGTATGAAAAATGTGCTTCGTAAATTCGACTGAAAATTTGATTAAAAAACCAGTACCGAAACGTAATATATCAACGATAATTGACAAATGTATGTACCGTTAACCTATCGTTACTCGTCAGAAACTTATACTTTTCTCCAGAAAGGTTTTATAATACTTAATTTGATAATTTTGATTAATCATTCAAGTTAAGAGTTCCCCGATAATCTAAGATTATTCTTGTGCTTCGTAAATAATGAATTTGTGTATGACTTCACATATATGATTTGAATCATATTATTTTTTACATGCATTTGGATGGAGTGAGATTAAACAGTCATTTTCAAAGTCATTTTCTATTTACGTAGCATAAGAATTTATTCAACAACGCACAATAGGGATACGAAACATACTTGTCGTCCACGTATACTTTTAGAAGGTCCATTATTTTACTATGACGAAGAAAAAATTGCTCGAGATTTTCAGTACTTTCTTATCTTAACATTAGCAAATTGATATTCAAGGTTATTAGTTCGAAATCCGTAACAGAGAATTCGACTTACTGAAGTATTTTACCGCAATATAATTTATTCATCTATATACACCCCACTACAAATCACGTGGTTAGATCTACACCAATCATATCACGAGTTAATGCCATCACTCTAGAGGCCATCACTTTTCATATGAGGATAGTTATTATCCTATTCAAAATCACCTAGAAAGGCCTATGAGAAATGACCTACAAAGGAAAATTGTCTCAACGGGCTATAAAAATGAGTGAGCTTATATTATTGTTTTGGATAAACGTCTGAATATTCCATTAGTTTATATCAAATAGCCAGTGCATAAATTCATGTTGTAATATTCTCAAGTAGATCCATTTTAATTTTTAAACTTTTTAAACAAACTCTAATTTGGTGCTAATAATTTTACCAAGTCTACTCAGTCTTTTTGTGAAATTTATATGTTTGTCTGGAGTGCTAGTACCGAGTAAAAACCGCTGCCAAGTGCCTTAGCAGTATGCTTTCTCAAAGAGGCTTCAATATCACCGACAAACGCTTCCCAAACCTGTATTTTCACCTTTCCACTACCGTAGATACTATCATCTATTTTTCAAAAATTACAAAAAAATTATTTAATCAATTCAATTCGTATCTTTGTGACTGTGTAAAGTGTCGTTCTTTTTCAATTGACCAAACTATGTTGCGAGTGTTGATGTCTGCCCGGGCTCTCTTATTATTTGATCAAATGCAACAAAGCAAACGGTTCTAGGTTCTACACGATGCGAGACATTTGGACCTGCATAATTTTTCGATCAATTCATCTTGTGACTGTCATTCGGTTTAATAGCGGTCAAAATCGATCCGCCCTGCCCTTAAGTCCGTATTTAGCACACTTGAAGACTCATTTTGATCATTTTCGACGACTGAGGTTGGAAATGATCAATTAAAAATCTCTTTTGATCATTTTCGACGGCAAAAGACACCAAATTTTCCCAATTTTCTCTATAGTACGTTGAAAAATACTGGAAACGAAACTTACATAAATTTTTTTCCCCATTAGCAACGGTTGCTAGGGCGGTGAACAACGGTTGCTGAGCTAATTGGGAAGATTTTGTGTCCTTTGCCGTCGAAAATGATGGGAATAGATCTTAAATTATAATTTCCAACCTTCATAACGGTTGCTAGGAAGTAAAACAACGGTTGCTATGAAGAAAATAGCACAATTCAGTGTCCTTGGCCATCGAGTGTGACTTAAAACTGATTTTCCGGCTTGCCCCAATGAGCACTCATAAGGATTTGTGAGAAAACACGCTAGAAACGGTTGCTAAGGAAATAACCAACGGATTTTGCTGAAAATTAAACTCGTGATAGAGATCTTGCCACAACTATCCGGTGTGCGGAATTTCAGCAAGATCGGACGATTCCTTCGAAAGTTATCCTAGACAAAAGAAACGAAAAATTTTACACCTTAGCAACGGTTGCTAGAGAAATAAACAACGGATTTTGCTGAAAATTGAACTCGGCCGAGATTTTGCCGCGACTAACCTGTGTGCAAAATTTCATGAAGATCGAACCATTTCTTCGAGAGTTATCGTGGACGAAAAAAAACGTTACACACATACATACATACATACACACACACACACACATACATACAGACACTTTTGGATTTCCATGTTTTTCGACCCGTAGATTACGAAAATCGAGTTCCCGAGGTCCGATTCGGTGGGTCGATTTTTGCCCCATTACAAAGCTTTCTCTTTGAGAAAGCAATACGGGTATTACAAGCCAGTTTTCTCACTTTTATAACAGTCTATAAACGCATGAAACTCGTTACTCAAAACTCGACTGATACACCTATAACTTTTGAGAAATTCTAAAAACAGTTCAACATGTAAGTATACACAGGTGCTCGAACTTTATTTATCGCTTTCTCTCTTTCTCTCTAATTCAGTATGCCGCAGATACGTCTACGATGCGCATGTTGCGCAAAAGGATACAACGCATATATACAAGGGCATCGACGAATAAAATGCATTTAAAATCAATTGATTCAAACGAGTAGTTGGTCGTGTTCAGAGGAACAATTTACTGTGTTATCGTTTCCATGAATGAGATTAATCACTTTCTAGGGCTTTAATGTAACCATTCACATCTTTTAGTGGTTGCAGCGTGTATAGTTCTTATGATGTACTTACGTTATAGAAATTTTCATGCAAGACATTTTTAGATGAGTTTAATAAGTCTAGATTACATCTAGATAATTGTTTTTTATTGAGAGTATATTTTCTGAAATTTTCATTACAGTCATAATTCTCCAGAGTGATGATCCACAGAAAAATGTTGAACTGAACACGATTAATCTTACTTTAAGCTAACGAGCGTTAAGCCACCGGCATTCATTTCGGAAACCCACACCGCTTATCCTAGGTTGCTATTCATATTCGACAGTCGTTGTACTAATTTTTTAGATTAATTAAACTTCACGGGGCTTTAGTAACAGTGCAGGAAATGGGTTTCGATTCGAAGAGATATTTTGATATACGTTTTATACTTCTATTTCATATCATTCACGTCAATTAAAATTCTCGTCTACGTATGGATATAGGATGATTCCCGATAGAACAGAAGGTAGAATCGTTGTCCGATTTTGATGGTAGGAGACAAGGGGATGTTCGGGATTTATATCGGTGGCAATTACTTTTGGTTCGACGTATGAAATTGCCGTTTTTCTCATACCTGTCTGGCCGTTATGAAAGTTGTGACGTACCTATCGGTTTTAGGTGCGTTTTGGCATTTTTTCACGGTCGCCAGATATACTCGTGGTATATCAAATATTTGAATTTACTTTAGAATGAAACATTATCATTGAATAAATTGCCATGTATCGGATTCATCGAATTAAAGTTGCAGGATTTCGTACAGGACATCCACTTACGTCGATGGTATGTGTGTGTATTAAGAATTGTAAGTGTAAAAATCGTGTGTTTGGCATGAAAACACCGGCATTGGGCAATGAACCACAACGCTTGGTTTAACAGCCGTGTCACCTAGCTTGGCCCCTTCCAACGTGTGGTTAGGCCAGCCGGCTAATATGTGTGTGTAATGCACTCACATGCAGCATCACTTCCTACCAGAGGTTAGATGCTTCGCAAGTGAGTGATTGTAAAACGCTACTGCCAACATGTGGTTAAGCGTCTATGATTTTAAGATGGTTCGGACTTGGTAAATGATAGCGAGAAGATTTATTAAAAATAAAGTTGCTCGTTTATTGACTACTACGAAAATCTATTTACAAAAATGGTTACAATAAACGCGCAAATATAAGATTCGCGGCCGCTCGCAATACATGATGTTATGTACACGCGGAGACGATCGTATTCCGATACGCGCTCTTCCGATGCTCGCGATAGAATGCCTGGATTGAGGACGCGCGGCCCTTTATATAGTCTAACGCACCTTCGCAGGGATTGCGTTAACTCGTTTTTTAGCTTACTTATTTGCTGAACGCCGAATAACGTCACAGTGTGCGCCCACACTTTGTTTCCTCATTTGCCTATAATGGAGATATTTACATTTGTTCTCATAGTTCGTTTTTTATGGGTTTCGCTAAATTCGATAAATTGTTAACTCTAATTATGCATTAACTATTGTTGCTACATACGCGGGTTCGCCGCCTATCAAAGTCTGAGAATAATGCCAATCGCCTAATGTCGAGATATTTTTGTCAAGTTAAAATAATTTATAACAATCAACTAATTGTTTATAATTTTTGGATATCCTCATCTATATTTAATAAAAGCTCAACATTAGACAATCAAGGCATGAGTTCTCTTAACATACCCGCAAACCGTTTTTCATTTCGTAATAAATCAATGGTACAATTCATGTTAACATAATTAATCAATACGCTGTTAACATTGTTTATTCGCGACGTAATAATTCCTTTTTCATATTTCAACTTGTATTTGATTCTGGAGATCATGAACTAATGTCTATTGTAACGTTTTTGTGGAAAATATAATATAAAAATAATTAACAATAAACAAATTATGTTATTACATGATACATTACGCTTCATACGCATATCTCCACATAAGGGTCTCAATGTTACTTAGGCAATCTCGAATTTAGCTTGAATCATATTTTTGCACAATAAACTACGCCACGAATGCAGTTAACAGATGGCGTAATTTGTTAACTCGTATAGCGAAGTATTTGGTATGTCTGGATAGTTCGCTCTTTTTCTACTGATCCCGTAATAATGGCGTCTCGAGCCGTATGTTCGCATAATACGATTTTTCATCATTCTACGCATCATTTCATTATCATTCACATTTTCCTATTTTTCGCATACGGTTAAATATATCTATATATATACGTTTTGAATCTACCCGACGATTCATGTATACCGCGTCACGCGCGTGCAGGCGCATAGTCGTACACGATCTTATAACTAATACTTTCATGCTCCCTTCAACCAATAATTTCTTAGCATCATCAAACTTTTACATGCTAAGGGCCTGAGTTGCCCTTACAAAGTTGAATGCGATGAATAAATCCGTCTTTCATAATCAAATTGGATGTCATATGAATGTATGTTTCTCGTGCAATATATTATCAATCAAAAAATTACTTTAAACTTTGAAGAGAAGAATTATTTTTATAAACGAAAGATTCCGTCTTTTAAGCTTATACTCTAATCTATCTGATACACATTTCGTTTTTACTCTATGATACAAATGAGTCGACACTTTTACGATCAACCAATTGTAGAAGTGTAAATAAGCAAATTACTATTATTTTACCAAAGTCGGAAGCCCAGTGATGGATAACCTTTTTTCAGGATCGCAAATTCTCTCTGAAACTAAAACTATGGTTAACACAAGGTATGGAGTTGTAATGCAGGGATTCGCGAACAACGGAATTCTAAGTTGGATTAACTGAGTTTTCTTAGCGGAATTAACAGAGAACTAAGTTTGCTCGCTTGTAGAATAACTTGCTATGTGAACTAAGTTCTTGAATGCATCAGCTATGTTTTTGAATAACCTCTAAGCTAGTCCACGATTATTAAGATACAACATTTCAGTCTCGCATTAGATTCTGGATGCATTTTAGATGATCGTTTGTAGAAAGACAGTCTTGGTACTATTATTCCGTTATTATCTCCTGTAATCTAACAACAGCTTGATAGCAAATGTTGACCTGGAAAAATATAACCAATGCAAAACTCAACTTTTGGAAACGAAATGTTCAGTATCGCGAAAATACAAATACTCTATTATTAGGATACCCTACACTTTGTTCATTTTTATTTTTCAAGTTCAGTCTGTTGGTGGTTCGGGGTTTCTAATCGTGTTGTCTGCGGTAGGTCTTCGGCCAGCATTGCCTGAGATACATCTCTTCTCACCGACAATTTGCACGAGATAGGTCGTTTCTCATCTGAGTTGATTTTCTGATTTTCTCATTTTCTGAATTTCGATTATTCGGTCTACAGAAATAATCCAATAACGGATGAAAATAGAATGCAACAAAAATTGAAAGAAGAATGATATTGAAAAATAACATAATATTATCGCGTATGAGAGAAAATCATGCAATCTTCAGTGTAATTACATTTTGGCGGTAGCGTAATTGCGAATGCGTGGTCCGGCGGGTATACATTTACATTTCGTGTCGATTTTGGCTTCTCCTTGTACGGAAGGTTTGCGTAGAACTTAATTTGGTGGTTTCTTTATCATGGCATCAATGGCTTCATTTTACATAGGTTCTTATGGCGAGAATCGATTAATCCCTTCTCAACTAAATATATATGCTCTTATGGAAAAATTTGAAAAAATTCTAAGTAATAGGTTTTTATAAGTAGATTATAATATGATCGCGAAAATCGTATGTCGCCATCGAAATAAGATCGAAAACTGAAAAAAGTGGATTTTGATGAATTTGACAAGTGTTTATGTGCAAATCTTGACTTAGTTATGATTTATTTTCCCTTTTCAAGCATCCATAAGTAGTCTAGGATAAGGCTGATCTACTTTAAAACGATAGAATTGGGAGAATTTTGAAAAATAATTCAGGCACCCCCAGTAGGGCCCCGCATTGGTACGGCACCTAACGCTGAAGCCCCTTTAAAACCAGTTGTATTGACAGTGTGAAGAAATATTCGAAGGAAAACTAATGTGACCAATCGAAAGATGAGCTTTTTTTGAATAAAATTGAGTAGCCACATTTGAAAAGAAAAATTTAATGTACTAGTTTGGTAGAGGAAATAAAAATGTGGCAATAAAAATTGCAAAATAAAATAGATAATTTCAAGATGTTCAATTTCAAAGTGTTCTAAAAACGGCTTTTTCGAGTGAAAAATGACCAGCTTTAGTATACTCTAACGCCTGGGACCTATCATTTTCTGGCTTGATCTCGTCCTTCCTTTTGCTTCCTTCAGCCACTTCTGGACAGTGTTTTTTGCTCCATTAACAGTGTACACCTCTGGTTTAACTATGATTTCTGCAATAAGAATGATGCGATCAATCGTAGCGATTTACTGGTCAAGACACATATTGATCAGCTTATTTGTGCGATCTATGACTCACCTTCTAAAACTTCCCACAGTCTGTGTTCCATGAAGGATTTTTTTACTTTACTTTGACCTCCAAACGAATATTCTTGAGCTACGTCATCAGTAAGGGATTTCGCTAACATTAGCCTCAAACTAAAATGGTGACTGGATCCTGAGAATCCTTGTAAATAGTCTTTCTGAAATGATATTATATTTAAATGATTCAAAAATAATGTATGTGATTTGATTTGATCGCTATTATATGAATAATTGTGTTACATAAAATGTCACCGGAACAAATGTGAAGCATTTATAACATGTTAAATATGACTCATTTTTTACACGAACCTAATTTTTTTATTAAAAGTAATAACAGTTTTGAGGAGTTATTAGAGAAACTTCATGACTAAATAAATTATTTGTTTATAACTTTTATCAATTAATACTAATGAATACCACCAATGGCAAGAGTAATATTTCACAAAAACGAATTACTATCATACAAAATTAAAGATTCAACATCCAAACTTCAATGAATGAATTATGTAACATCATTATATACTTACTACTTCTTGTTTTATTGTATAGTCTGACAAATCATCATAGAATTTCAAAAATTCTTCGACACTTTTGCATGGCAATGTTTTCTGCAATTTTGATAATCTTCCTGTATGAACTGTACTTTGACGTGGTTGATGCGTTTTTTGTTTGATTAAAATTTCTTTTTGGACTTCTGTAAAAATTATCATGATGGCGTATAAATCAGAAACAAAATTTAAGTATTTAATGGATAGAGATAAACACCTAATATAAATATTATAATCTCCTCTTCGGTCATCCTCTCAAAGTCTGGTAAGGTTTGACGTTGAGTTTGACTGGTTTCACCTATAAAGTTTATATATAGTTTGATAAATTTCAGATTGCGGAATCTGTAGAAGGTTATATCTTTCTCAAAAGATATTTTCAGTAAATAAGATTAGGCGTTCAAAATTTCTAACCGTTTAATAAGTCTTTAACATTTAAGGAGTGAGAATTGTCTTTAACCCATTAAAAACCAGGCAAAACCTGTTAGAGATATCGAGAAACGAACTGTGCCATCTTTTGCGTAACCAAAAAAAAATACCCGTATTGCTTTCTCAAAGAGAAAGCTTTGTAACGGGGTAAAAATCGACCCACCGAATCAGACGGGACCTCGATTTTCGTAATCTACGGGTCGAAAAACATGGAAATCCGAAAATGTCTGTATGTATGTACGTACGTGCACTTTTTTGTCGTACGATAACTTTCGAAGAAATTGTCCGATCGTCCTGAAATTTTGCACACAGGTTAGTCGCTACAAAATCTCAGTCGAGTTCAATTTTCAGCCAAATCCGTTGTTTATTTCTCTAGCAACCGTTGCTAACGTGTTTTTGATAAAAGCTCCAAAAATCATCATCAATGCACGATGGGTCTCCAATTCTTTCGACGATCGATGAGAATCGATAAGACATTCATTTTGGAACAACCATTGTTTATTCTCTTAGCAACCGTTGCTATGGAGATACAAAATTCAGCTTCAGACTGACTTTTTTTTTTGTCGTACGATGACTTTGGAAGGAATAGTCCGATCGTCCTGAAATTTTGCACACAGGTCGGTCTCCGAAAGATGTGAACGTGTTTAGCAGCATCCGTTGTTTATTTTCATGGCAACCGTTGCTATCGTGTTTTTGATAAGTTCCCATATAATTCATGATAAATGATCATTTGGGTTTGTATATTTATGGGATTCTATAAGAATCAAAGAGACATTTCCCGTAGAAACCATTGTTGATGTCTCTAGCAACCGTTGTTTATATCCCTTGCAACCGTAACTAGGGAATGGAAAAAGTCAGTTGGAGGTCCATTTTTGGAACTGTTGATGACTAAGAAGTAAGATTATCGAAGCTCAGACGTTTACCATAGCAACCATTGTTTACGTCCTTAGCAACCGTTACTAT
Source organism: Aphelinus atriplicis (assembly GCA_020882685.1). Lineage (NCBI taxonomy): Eukaryota > Metazoa > Arthropoda > Insecta > Hymenoptera > Aphelinidae > Aphelinus > Aphelinus atriplicis. The sequence goes on along the minus strand of CM037073.1, from coordinate 59,210,425 downwards.
GGAGTGGGAAAAGTCAGTTGGAGGTCCATTTTCGGAACTGTTGATGACTAAGAAGTAAGAACATCGAAGCTCCGACATTAACTATAGCAACCGTTGTTTACGTCCTTATTAATCGTTACTATGGAATGGGAAAAGTCAGTTAGAGGTCCATTTTCGGAACTGTTAACGACTAAGAAGTAAGAACACCGAAGCTCGGATATTTACCATAGCAACCGTTGTTTACGTCCTTAGCAACCGTTACTATGGAGTGGAGGAAATAAGTTAGAGGTTCATTTTACTTTCTCAAAGAGTGGTGATTAATGCAAATTGAGGTTCAATTGCAATACTTTGAGAAAGCATACTGCTGAGGCACTTGGCAGCGGTTTTTTCCCTTTTGTCGATTACAATTGTTTATAACAAATTATTTAAAAAAATAATCCAAAATGTCGTAATTTTGCAAAACTGAATGCGGATATCAATTCTACGGGCAAAAACACGACAAAAACCTATGTAACGTTTTTGTCAGAGTTTAATTTAACATCAATGTAACTAATAACGAGAAATGGAGTTTTTTACACTAATCGTATGATATGTTATTATTATAAATTTTTTCCCCTTCTTTCCAAGTGAGATAATAATAATTTGATTAAGGACTAGGATATTTTTCCATCGATCTGAAAATAAAATGTCAACAAATTTCGAGTTAACAAAAACTTGTAAATTATCAGTGAAAATATTGTCATAACCAATCACAATTTTCTTCTCATTTCTCGTTATTGGCCGTAGACTCAAGAGTCTACACGAAGCCACCGCAGGTCTTCGATCATCATTATAATGTTTTCTATTTAAGCACATGCAACTTCATAATGATATTGATACCTTCGCATCTTCCAGAGCTTCTATTTGAATTAAAGATATTTATTCTCTCATTCAATTTAATATGATTCTGTGAGTTATAATATTTAAAATTATTTTATAAAATATCAAAGATTAGACGAAAAGATGATTTTTGACAGCCGATCCAGTGCTATGTGCAGAATGAAAATTAACTCCACAACATGATTTGCAACGTTTCATCTCATATTTTATACAATATTTATAAAATACCATAGCGTTATTATCTTTCTGTACGTTGATCTCCATCATATTACTCGTGTACACTTCAGAGTTTGATTTATTAGTTTCATCATTCTGAGAGATTACTTGAATTTCTTATGAAAAATCACAAATTCAGATAAATATTTGGGTGCTTGGTAATCTCTCTATATTAAAAGCCAGACCGCCGCCGCCGCCGCCGCCGTGGGAAATTTTGACCCCCAAGTTGCTCCCCCAAGTTGCCCCCCCCCAAGTTGCCCCTAAGTTGCCCCCCTTAGTTGCCCCCCATTTTTCACCCTCTTTTCCACCCATTTTTTCACCTTTTTTTCACCCCATTTTTCACCCTCTTTTTTCACCCATTTTTTTCACCTTTTTTTCACCCCATTTTTCACCCTCTTTTTTCACCCTTTTTTTCACCTTTTTTTCACCCCATTTTTCACCCTCTTTTTCCACCCATTTTTTCACCTTTTTTTCACCTCTTTTTTCCCTCTCTTTTTTTCACCCCCCTTTTTTCACCTTTTTTTTCACCCCCTTTTCTTCACCCTTTTTATATCCCTCTTTCCACCCCTTTTTTCCACCCTTTTTTCCACCTTTTTTTCCACCTCTTTTTTCACCCCTTTTTTCACCTCTTTTTTCACCCTTCAATGAGAATCGAAGAGAATCGATGAGATATTTCCCATAGCAACCACTGTTGATATCCTTAGCAACCGTTGCTTCGAAAGTTGGAAACTCAATTTTAAGTTACACTCGATGACCAAGAAAACTGAATTGTTATATTTGCTCCATAGCAACCGTTGTTTATCTCCCTAGCAACCATTGCGAAGGTTGGAAATGATCAATCTATGACCCATGTCCATAATTTTCGATTGCAAAGGACACAAAATTTTCCCACTTAGCTCCTCAGTAACCGTTGTTAAACGCCCTAGCAACCGTTGCCAAGGGAAAGAAAAAGTAAGTTTCGTTTCCAGTATTTTCAACTGCACAGGATACAAAATCTCCGTTTTACCCATAGCAACCATTGTTTACGTGTCTAGAAACCGTTGCTGCAGTAGAAGGAAAGGACTAAATATTATTTTGGACAAGTTTTTTTCAATATAAATCCACTTATTCGTCGAAATTATCGTTTATTTACATCCCTAGCAACCGTTGTTTTGGAAGCTGGAAAAACAGTTTTAAGTCACACTCGATGGCCAGAGGCACTAAATTGTTATATTTGTTCCATAGCAATCGTTTTTTACCTCCCTAGCAACCATTACGAAGGTTGGAAATTATCAATTTATGACCTATTTCCATCATTCTCTACGGCAAAGGACACAAAATCTTCCCAATTAGCTTTTCAGTAACCGTTGTTTACCGCCCTAGCAACCGTTGCTAAGGGAAAGAAAAATTCACGTAAGTTTCGTTTCCAGTATTTTCAACTGCACAGGATACAAAATCTCCATTTTACCCATAGCAACTATTGTTTACGTGTCTAGCAACCATTGCAATCTTACTCAAAATCTGCTGCTGAAAATCTGAAATGGAACACGCGGAATACCCAAACCAAAAAATATGATCTAGCACATGTCACTATTAACCTAAAGTTAAACCCACTATTAATCTGAAAATCGCTGCCAAGTGCCTTAGCAGTATGCTTTCTCAAAGAGGCTTCAACATCACCCACAAACGCGTCCCAAACCTGTATTTTCACCTTTCCACTAGCGTAGATACTATCATCTATTTTTCAAAAATTACAAAAAAATTATTTAATCAATTCAATTTGTATCTTTGTGACTGTGTAAAGTGTCGTTCTTTTTCAATTGACCAAACTATGTTGCGAGTGTTGATGTCTGACCGGGCTCTCTTATTATTTGATCAAATGCAACAAAGCAAACTGTTCTAGGTTCTACACGATGCGAGACATTTGGACCTGCATAATTTTTCGATCAGTTCATCTTGTGACTGTCATACGGTTAAATGGCGGTCAAAATCGATCCGCACTGCCCTTAAGTCCGTATTTAGCACACTTGAAGACTCATTTTGATCATTTTCGACGGCAAAAGACACCAAATTTTCCCAATATTCTCTATAGTACGTTGAAAATACTGGAAACGAAACTTACATCAATTTTTTTCATCATTAGCAACGGTTGCTAGGGCGGTGAACAACGGTTGCTAAGGAGCTAATTGGGAAGATTTTGTTCTTTGCCGTCGAAAATTCTCTATAGTACGTTGAAAATACTGGAAACGAAACTTACATCAATTTTTTTCATCATTAGCAACGGTTGCTAAGGCGGTGAACAACGGTTGCTAAGGAGCTAATTGGGAAGATTTTGTTCTTTGCCGTCGAAAATGATGGAAATAGGTCTTAAATTATTAATTTCCAACCTTCATAACGGTTGCTAGGGAAGTAAACAACGGTTGCTATGAAGAAAATGGAACAATTCAGTGTCCTTGGCCATCGAGTGTGACTTAAAACTGATTTTCCGGCTTGCTCCAATGAGCACTCATAAGGATTTGTGAGAAAACACGTTAGAAACGGTTTCAGCAAGATCGGACGATTCCTTCAAAAGTTATCCTAGACAAAAGAAACGAAAAATTTTACACCTTAGCAACGGTTGCTAGAGAAATAAACAACTGATTTTGCTGAAAATTGAACTCGGCCGAGATTTTGCCGCTACTAACCTGTGTGCAAAATTTCAAGAAGATCGGACCATTTCTTCGAGAGTTATCGTGGACGAAAAAATACGTTACACACACACATACATACATACATACATACATTATACACACATACATACAGACACTTTTGGATTTCCTTGTTTTTCGACCCGTAGATTACGAAAATCGAGGTCCCGAGGTTTGATTCGGTAGGTCGATTTTTGCCCCATTACAAAGCTTTCTCTTTGAGAAAGCAAAAACAAACGTTTAACATGAATATAGCTGACATTAATCTTTTATTTCGATTCGAATCGTTCGTTCAGTATTCTTTTCAATCGAACAAAATCGAAAGTTCAAGTTTAAAGTTTTATTGTTTTGAATGTAATTTTCTTTTAATTATTACTACACTTATTATTGAAATTATTGATTTCTAAAGAACACACGGGGGGTTGGCGAGCGAAGCGAGCAGGGGGGTACCCCCCTAGTATAGTTAAATACAAAAAATTTAAGTCAAGTTAAGTATTCTACAATACCTGGGCTTCCATTCATGTGTGAATTTGAATTATTAATAATCACTCCAGAATCAGTCAAGTCATTTGTTGAATCAATTATAATAGTTTCTGTTTCTTCTTCAGAACTTACGTTCTTATACTTGACGTTTAAATCTGAATCAAGATTCTTCATTGAGTTTGCGTCTGTGGATTCAAATTTTCATGTCAATTTCCTTTTCATTTGTTCATCACTTGTATTTTCGTCAAAGAGTTATTCTTTCATCGAATTAAACCAACAAACCTGCAAATTCTTCATTTTCAGGAGGTTCAGGGAAACTGAAGAGACTACGGTTGGAAGTATTCTCAACCTTCATCTTAATATCATCCTCATCAGTAGTTAATACTTTTTTGTGTCTTGAATGGCGTAAGCCTTTTTTATTCATATTTTTGTAAGCTTCTTCAGGACTTGAAGTATCAAAACTTAATTTTAGTTTTTCCAAAGCTTTTTTGTATGACTCTGTATTGATAAGATGAGAATTTGAAAACATAAAAAATATGAATCTATGACAACATTATCACTTTTACTGAGAATGAGGTAACTGCACCCAATGCGCCCCCCCACCAAGGGTTTTTTGCAAATTTGACTATGATAGACTTCAAATTTTAAAATTCTGCGAACGGCATCTCAAAGCTTAGCTCAATACTTATTACAAACTATCTTCATAATCATCATTCGACTACTTTAACCCATTAAAAATCGCAATTTAAAAAAAAAACGTAAAAGGGCCAAGTTGACTACACCTGTAGTCAATTTGGCATGATTTTATAATCACTTGTTACAGCCTCTATACGCCTACATGGACGATCAAATTTGCATCCAAATAACTCTCAATCATGTTTTGATTGATAACTATTCAAAACTTTTGACGTTCGTCTCAAAAATACATATCTAAATCATCGTAACATGTCTATAAAAACGAAACGTTTATCTCTTAAATATTGATTCATTTAACTCAGCCTCTCAGTTCATAATCACAAATTGAGATCAATTGAATCACTCGAAATAGACGGTAATCCTAGTATTACAGGAGTACTATATAGAAAAAAGCCAGTTCCAACCACTAGAAGAATTGTAACTAACAATAGGAAGAATAAATGATAATTTTCAATTTCTGCTCAATGAAAACGTCTTGAGCTCATTTGAATTCATTAAGGGGGCTTCAGCGAGTTATTATTGTATTATAGAATGAACTCAAACTTTCATAGAATGTACCTAGCACAACCAACTTTCAATTGCAACAAAGAAAATCATGGGTCAACATGTTCATTTCCATATGAGCGCTATAACAAAAATGACGTTTTTTACATAGACTCTTACGGCGAGAATCGATTAATCCCTTCTCAACTAAATATGCTCTCATGGAAAAATTTGAAAAAATTCTCAGAAATAGGTTTTTATAAGTAGATTATAATATGATCGCGAAAATCGTATGTCGCCATCGAAATAAGATCGAAAACTGAAAAAAGTGGATTTTGATGAATTTGACAAGTGTTTATGTGCAAATCTTGACTTAGTTATAATTTATTTTCCCTTTTCAAGCATCCATAAGTAGTCTAGGATAAGGCTGATCTACTTTGAAACGATAGAATTGGAGAATTTTGAAAAATAATTCAGGCACCTCCAGTAGGGCCCCGCATTGGTACGGCACCTAACGCTGAAGCCCCTTTAAAACCAGTTGTATTGACAGTGTGAAGAAATATTCGAAGGAAAACTAATGTGACCAATCGAAAGATGAGCTGTTTTTGAATGAAATTGAGTAGCCACATTTGAAAAGAAGAATTTAATGTACTAGTTTGGTAGAGGAAACTTACAGTGTGGCAATAAAAATTGAAAAATAAAATAGATAATTTAAAGGTGTTCGACTTCAAAGTGTTCTAAAAACGGCTTTTTCGAGTGAAAAATGGCCAGTTTTTGTGTACTCTAACGCCTGGGACCAATCATCTTGTTTCAATACTAAAACGTGATCTTAGCGCCTTTATACGCCGCTAGAACAGTTAAAACGCTCAAAATGAGAAATATCAAAAATCGTGCCAAATTGTCTTCACTATTTTTTTAATGCGAAAAGGAGCAATTTGAGTGGCTTAAAAAATATTTTTGGGAAAACTGATGAGGCCAATCGAAAGCTGAGATGTTTTTACATAAAAAAAGTAATGACACTTTTAGAGATAAAAATTATTCACACCTGATTGTTTAGGTTGAGTGAGAATAGTGAAATAAGAAAAGGGTGAAAAAATGAGTAAGTGAAACTTTAAAATGTCGTAAAAGAGTGGATTTAAGGGCTGATTGGGTGGGGAAGGTACCGAAAATTTTCTTTTAATTCCCCCAACATAACCCAAGAGCGACTGATGCTCAGAGAGCACCGAAAATACGAAATCTGACGAATGTGCCAAATTGACTGCAGTTATCTTAATACTTTTTCAAACTTTTTGCTCTGATCGATTTGTAAACAATCCATTTTATTTTGCTGAAGAGATTGAGCTTCAAAATAATGACAATCCTAAGTATTCTGATTAGCTGTTAGAAAAAAAATGAATGACGAGAGCTGACTTGATAGAACTTATTAGCTTGAGCAAGGATTCTGGTGTATTTGTAAATCTTCCACTGTTTAGTAGGAACTATACGATTTTTGGAAGCTGTAGCTATTTGTCGATCTGTTTTCAAATTAGGCCAATAAGTAGAAGATTCTTTCGTCTTACAAATCCATGTGTCGGGAATGACATAGCACTCAGGTTCAAGATTTTCTTTTCCAGAAGGATATTCAACGACATACCAAACCATCATCTTTCTGAGATTTTTATTTTATTTTATTTTTCTTGTGAATAACAATGCCTGAAAAAGTACCTTCAATAAGTAAGCAAGAATAATTTAAAGTATTAGTTAACTTAAATGGCCAATCGAAAATAATGTCGAATTATGAGACCTTTTATTATGAGACAGATGAGGTTGAAGCTCAAAAATATACGTAAGGAGAATAAAGAGAAGTCGAGAATAAAGATATTAAAATATTGATTAACCCATTAAAAACCAGACAAAACCTTGCAAAGATACGAACAATGCAGATGAAACGAACTGTGCCATCCTTTGCATAACCAAAAAAAAATACCCGTATTTTTTCTTTTGTCGATTACAATTGTTTATAACAAATTATTCAAACAAATAACCCAAAATGTCGTAATTTTGCAATACTGAAAGCGGATATCGATTCTACAGGCGAAAACCCGACAAAAATCCATGTAACGTTTTATTGTCAGAGTTCAATTTGTTAGTGTAAAATAAGGATGAACAATTGTAGCATGTTGCAGCACTACGGTATTCCGCAGAACTACAACTATAGACGGATGAGAAGGATGATTTATATGTGAAAAGTTGATCCCTGTTTTAGACTATATATCACCCTTATAAGTATGAAATATCTTCAACAACTTCTACAGCCTTTTTTCTGAGGACTCTCCCAATGGTATTAAATGTTAAAATGGAACTTAACGCAATAATTTCTTTCATTCAATTATCTTGTTTTTTTCAAACTGATGGGCAGCATAGTTCGGCCGTTTTGCATTCGATTGACTTGAAAATTCAACTGTAGCTTCTCATATATATAGAATATCGCGGTAATTTGGCCGATTTTTTATGAAAAAAAAGTTCAAAAATGAATACAATTTGAAAAAATCAATATTTTTCTAAAAGCCCAAGTACTGCGATAGCTAAACTCATATATCGACGTGTCTTACGAAGAAAGACACATAACTGAATCTGTCCGCGAAGAAAGACACATATCCGAATCTGTCCGCGAAGAAAGACACAACTCGCAATCTAGCCACGAAGAAAGACACAACTCGCAATCTGTCCACGAAGAAAGACAAATGTCGGAATTATTCTCCCGCGAATATTAACGAAAAAAGAGTTTAAACTGTAGAAAAGGCTTGTTTTTTTTTTGTCAATGATAACCTACTCATTCTTAGCTTTCATTCCATATATTTTTTCACCTCGGAAAATCGTGGGATGTGCGCCATGTATCCTTTTTGCGGCCAGACGCGAGTTGTGTCTTTCTTCGTGGCTAGATTGCGAGTTGTGTCTTTCTTCGCGGCTAGATTGCGGGTTGTGTCTTTCTTCGTGGCTAGATTGCGAGTTGTGTCTTTCTTCGTGGCTAGATTGTGAGATGTATCTTTCTTCGCGGACAGTTTGAGATGTGTCTTTCTTCGTAAGACACGTCGATATGATGAGGAAGAAATTTGCATCCGTTCCACGTACCGTCTGAAAGTTGCTAGCCTGCCGACCGTTTACCTACTCAAAAAGAAGATGCTCTCCATTGATCCGCTGTCACAATGCCATTTTGTGATCAACATTGGGATAAAACATATTTTTCTTTGCCTTGAAACGTGTCTGAAAAACCTTCAAAATTTTATTTCAATTCCTTACTAGTCGTGGAGAAATAAATTCAAAAAGACCTCATTTTTCAGCCTTCCAAACAGGGATAACCCTTAAACAAGTATAGTAAAAGCTTGGAAAATAATTAATTTCAAACGTATGACATAAATGTTGTAGAAACTGTAGGATATCATTGTACTTGTCCATTAAATCAAACGAGTATAAGAAATATAGGCGAACGTTCAAATGAAAGTGGGAAACTTACATATCTATAAAATTTCATATGTAAAAAAAACATTACTTCACGTTCATAATAAAAGGTTCTGTTTAATCATTCAAATCTTGTTTATAATATGGTCAATAAGTAAATAATCTTACTACCGTTTTTGTGTGGGGTCTCAATGCAATCGTGAGTACATGCCACTTTTCAAAACTAAGTATCTTTGAATGTTAGTAATTAATTAACAGATCTCAATGTATGTAAAATTGGAAAAGTAACAAATTCATTTCCACAACGTAGTCTGATTAACTTTGCTATTAATCGAGATATACTCCAAGATCCAATATCAGTTTCTATTTCAGTGACAACAGAAATTCTCAATTTACTGGAGGAAACTACGGGCTCAACATACAAATTACGGATAAATTTCAATCTCTTTCCAATAATGTATGCATCGTTACTTTCAGTTCTAATAAAATTCAGCGCATTCACCACTGTGCAGTCGTTATCGATCAACAAACAATTATTTTTTCCATCGACAGATATTTAAAATTTTTCAAATTCAATACATTTGTATTGACAAGCAAATGCAAATTCAGCAGTTACAGGACCCTGTGTATGCTGTCGCCGCATCTCAAATTTTTCTTTCGAAACTATCTTGTGATCGTATAATAATTCTACTTCTTTACTTCTTCTCATTAATTGTTGAATTGGCTGATTGGGTTTTCGAACATATTTTTTTACATTCCCAATAAAATTTTCAAAGCGGAATGCTGTTAAATTTTCAATATTACCATATTTTCTAGCGTCATTGACCAAATGCAATAAATTGTGTACATTGTGTGACATATATCTTATTCCGTATATTGTTCCAAAACTATTAACAAAAATTATCAACAATTGTTCTGCATAATCAAGATAATTGTGATTTTTAGACAATATCGGATGACTTAATATGGTGATGGCTACATGCAATGTTACGAAATTCATGTAAACGTTTTTGTTTACAATATTTTTTATCACGACCACTCCTGTATATAAAAGAAACAGTCTCAATTCAGTTGCTTTGAAAAATTTTATATCCTTCAAACTTCTGCACTTTCTAGCAAAATCGCAAGGAATACTTTCATTGAGTGCAAGTAACCGATTTGACATAAGGTTTCGTTGAGCTTGAGACAACCTCAATGGTAGTGGAGCACATAACCATATGAGTAATAATTTTCTTGTGATTCCCAAAAATAAAAGATGCATCGGATCTAGCGGCACATTCGATACTAGTCCGAATCTCGGAATTTCATTAAGAATAGTTTTCCCCAATTGGTAATCTTCACTATATTCATTCTTCTTGAAAGCCTCGTCGGTTCTTCATAATGCTGGTTCACCAGGAAAACAAACACATCGATTATAAATTCCTTCAATTGTACATTTCGTACAACTAAAATAGCCGCTATGATTTTTGACATTCAATGCGAAGGCCTTAGCAGGTGCATCACGTATCAAAGCATGCCATAAAATTTGAAATTTTATATTTGATCTACTCATTCCATTGTTTATTAAAGGAATGGATTCTACTACAAGTTGTTTTAAAAACTCATTTGAGCTTTTTGGTTTATAAGCTCCACAAAATATCCCGACGAGATAAACGTCTTTTACAGATTTCTCAGAAGCTAATATTAGCCATAGAATTTTTTCAGAACTTGATTTTGCTAGTAGTGCTCCATCAATAAAAATAATTAAATTTATAACAGTGTCATCAATATTAAAAGATAATCGTTTGTCAATAATTTTTTCTACGCACGAAGTTAAACCAAAATGACAGTACTCCCCCCCTTCAATTTTATCGACAGGAGTATTTCTTGGAGTTTTAAGTAATGTCCGCGGATCTAATGGCAAGCACAATGGTGTTTCGGCTCTTAATCTATGTAGTAATTTTGAAAATGCAGATTTGGATAAATTAACTTCAACCGCCCACGTCGCAAGAATATGCTGCAATGTATTAGACATTTTATCAATCGAGAAGTTATCTTGATTCGAGTTATTATCAAAGTCTGTGTTAGAAGAAACATCATCAAGTAAACAGTCCCATATTTCATCTTCGGCTATTATACCGCAATATTCGCATTCATTATCTAGCTCACTTTCGTCATCATATTGGAACTCATTAAAAATATCTGCCTCATTTGAATTAACATATACAATATTGTCGACATTGCCAACGATCCACGACTCAGATTCGTCGGCTGTTTGATAAATGTTCTCATGGTCACGAACTGAATCATTCAACCCTTGACTGTTATATAAACCTACGAGAAAAGGATATTTAATGATATTCATTTATTCGAAAGGATAGTCGTCGTGATGAAATTTAAATTATTATTACATGAGGAGATCGGAGCGTCCAAATTATTCATGAATGCATTCAATTGCTCTTCATGACTTTCAAGGGCCGTATTTACAATCACTGGTGAGGATTGCTCATGATATTATAATAATTTTTTGTTTATTCTTTTTAATGAATTTTCTAATGTTTTCTGCGTTCTTCGTCTTAGTTGTCTTTCGCCGCATACTTCCTTTGTGATCCGACGTACCCTTTTATTTATATTTGCTGGTGACATCTAAAAGAGTACTTTCAAGTTTAAATCAACGTTTTAATGTTTTATTCATAGACAAATTGAGAAAAATACCTTGAAGGTCTAATGTTAAGTAGAAAGCTGCTAAGTTGCGTAAATTTTGTTCGTCATTAGTTCTTAAAGAAATATATGAAAATCAATATAAAAATCAGATTTAAATGTTTCATTAACTATATTGGCCTGACTTAATGGCCCTATCTGATTCGAGAGTTGAAGCCGTAAATAACTCTTTGTTTCAATAATTTTGGCACCAATGACTCAGAATCATACTTTCGAGCAATTGTTTAATTTCACAACTTTTTCAGAAAAACTAAATTGACAATTTTCGTAGAAAGTCTTCTACTCCTCGAAATGGAAATGACTTCACGCAATATTTTTACTTCATTTAAAATATTTTTTGGGGAATTTCAATTATTTTTCTAGGTAGAGACATCAATATAATGTTAATTAATATAAATCTATTTATAATTCATAAACTCATTGAATCAGTATTTCCAGAGTGTAGCATTATTAGTTGATTCTTATTATTCATATTTGAGTTAAATGATCGAGTATAACTTACTTGAATTAATGTTATTAAATTTGTAAGATGTGAATGAGATATTTATTAAACACACACAAATGAATCTATCCATGTTTTATTCCCAATATATATAACTCTGGAAATGTTGATAGGATAAATTTTTTGAATGATAAATCTATTGAGATTTCTTCCGGAATGAAAAAAATTCCATCTTTGAAATCCAATCCAATTGGAATCCCCCCTGGACAATTTTTCTTCATAAACGTTTTATCATTGATGTGTAGGCAAAAATTATTTTCGTTTGGTCTAACCATGCAAGTATAGAGTGACTGTATTGTTTTTATTTTTTGTTTTCATGGTGAAATTTACAGCTTTGAAATTGCTAATATTCTTTATAATCTTCGTCTGTGTGGTTGCTTTAAATTTTCATCTCGACTGATTTTTAGACTCTCTTATGATCATGATCATAAACAATTTTTGTCTGTGAATAATCATCAGATTACACACGCTAACAATTTTGATGAGTAATTTCTCATTCACATACATTTTGACATCAGAGATAATTGATAAATGTATGCCTTATTCACAGAACAAATCTTTAATTCATAACTTACTTCTGAGAGGTTTGAATGATACTCACAAATCTATAATATATTTGACAAAAAACTATTATGTTCAGTCAGTGTACCCAATGGAAATTGTAATGCGAGTGATTTCCTAGTTACATATATTTTAACCCAAGAATAATGAAAATGAATATATGCCTTCATACAACTATTCTCTACTAGTCAAAAATTCATATACCTCTTTGCAGAAAAGTTTTAGTACATTAAGAGACAAATGAGACAGGAAAGTATATATAAGCCGCTATGATTCTTATTAAGAATACATGAAAATGATTAGTATAACAAAATTGTGCTTTTTTGACACAGTCCATCATGACACCTGATAATAAAATTTTCTCTCTCTCTCTCTCTCTCTCTCTCTCTCTCTCTCTCTCTCTCTCTCTCTTCTTTCCCTCATCTTGACTACTGTTCTGCGGTATACCTTGACGCACCTCAAGAACAAAAACAAAGAATACAGGTACTGCAAAATTCATGTGTGAGATATGTTTTTGGTGTGAGGAGGGACGAACACATCACTCCTTATAGGGCCAAGCTGGGCTGGATGCGCACGGATATAAGGAGGCAATATTTCATGGCTGTACTTTTGTACAAGATCCTGCGCATCCGCGAACCGAAATACCTACTGAGCCTCTTCACTAGGTATGTGTCCACTAGGCCCTCCAGGGGTGATGCACCGGAATTCTCGGTCCCCAAAATGAGGAATACTTTCGGACTAAATTCATTCCAGGTGCAAGCAGCGCACCTTTGGAACTCCCTTCGGTCCTCGGATAGAAACCTGCCGTCTTTGTCAAGTTTCAAACGTTCCGTAAGAAAGTACTTTTAAGAATTAAATGAATGACCTTAACATCTTTTATAAAGTTCCTTACGATGACCATTTGTCTGAATATATGATGACCAGCTGCAATTATTATACCAATACTGACTCGTTATCTGTGATAATTGGTTCTACGAATTTTACTATGATTGACAAGGTTGATATGTCAAAACAATGTTTTAGTTAGGTGACCGTTATTTTTAAAAAAGAAGACTGATATTTTTGTAAATACGAATTTTGTATAATTTATACAATAAGAACATATCTATCTATCTATCCCTCTCTCTCTCTCTCTCTCTCTCTCCCTCTCTCTCTCTCTCTCTCTCTCTCTCTCTCTCTCTCTCTCTCTCTCTCTCTCTCTTCCTCTTTTTTATATCATAATAATATGATGATAAAGTTTTGTCTGTCTGTCTGTCTAAAGTGTGTGTAGATGTGCAACTTATGAATAATTTAGTTGTAATCATCTTTTCTATCGTGTGGATACAATTTGAGACACACATAATTTAATAATAGATTCTCGTGAATTGTAACTAACAAGGAGAGAGCCTTCGGATCACCAATTCCAATTAGATTCTACAGACATATATGCCTCAAATGAACATAAAATTCATTTTTATTATAGGAAACACGGAATCAACTTGTGTAGGGCAATAAAACGATCAGAATAACAAAATTGGGATTTTTTGACACAATCGATCATGACACCTAATGATAAAGTTTTGTCTGTCTGTCTGTCTGTCTGGCTCTCTCTCTCTCTCTCTCTCTCTCTCTCTCTTTCTCTCTCTCTCTCTCTCTCTTCCTCTTTTTTATTTCATAATAATATGATGATAAAGTTTTGTCTGTCTGTTTGTCTCTGTCTCTCTCTTTCTCTCTTTTTCTCTTTTTTATATCATAATGAGTGGTAAAAATACTTTACCTTATGCATCTGGATCAATGAGAGATCAATATCTTAGCACAGATAGCCGTCCCTTCAAACGTGTTCATATCACCAGTGATTCGACGTCTGTGTATAAAATAAAATTTTCCAACGGAACGGATGCCAATGCTTAGCCAAGCTTAGCCCAGGTCTATACTTAATGATACAGTCGATGAAGGATGATTACAGAAATATATACGCGATCATTGAACTTGACGCAACCTGCTCTTCATACTTCCAAAAGCGTCTAATTGGCAGACAGTGTCGTGACATTGGCTACCGTTCACTCACATATCGACGTGTCTTACGAAGAAAGACACATCTCAAACTGTCCGCGAAGAAAGACACATCTCAATTTGTCCGCGAAGAAAGACACATCTCACAATCTAGCCACGAAGAAAGACACAACTCGCAATCTAGCCACGAAGAAAGACACAACCCGCAATCTAGCCGCGAAGAAAGACACAACTCGCAATCTAGCCACGAAGAAAGACACAACTCGCGTCTGGTCGCAAAAACGATACATGGCGCACATCCCACAATTTTCCGAGGTGAAAAAATATATGGAATGAAAGCTAAGAATGAGTAGGTTATCGTTGACAAAAAAAAACAAGCCTTTTCTACAGTTTAAACTCTTTTTTCGTTAATATTCGCGGGAGAATAATTCCGACATTTGTCTTTCTTCGTGGACAGATTGCGAGTTGTGTCTTTCTTCGTGGTTAGATTGCGAGTTGTGTCTTTCTTCGTGGCTAGATTGCGAGTTGTATCTTTCTTCGCGGACAGATTCGGATATGTGTCTTTCTTCGCGGACAGATTCAGTTATGTGTCTTTCTTCGTAAGACACGTCGATATATGTTCGGCGCGTTCCGTTGGAAAATTCTACTCTATCAAAACAGTAAACAATGACGTCGAATCACCGGTGATATTAACACGTTCAGAGGGACGGCCATCTGCAAACTGTGCTAAGATTTGGATTTTTCATTGATTTTTCATTGTTGCTATACACAATGCCTTTGTGGCATATTATCCTGTTTGAGGATATGGGATTGAGAATCGTTCCTGACTCATGGATTATTCAAGAAAAAAGTAATTCTTGTTATTGGCCACCTGCATGTTTAACAGACTCGGAAATCATCAAAGCATCAGTGATGAGAAAAAAGCCTGAGGTCAATTGGGAATCTAAGGACTACATCCACCTGTACTCAAGTGAAGGTGAGTGTATTATTTATATTGCCTCAGCCATGCAGTTTACACAAGCGGATTTGATAATAAGAGTCAAAATTCATGAATCATACACAAGAAATTGACCAATAAAATTTTGTTATTGGTATTAGAAAAATTATTGGAAATTCATCGACTGTCTAATGTGTGTGTAGATGTGCAACTTATGAATAATTCAGTTATAATCATTCTTTCACAATTTGAGATACACATAATTTAATAATAGATTCTCGTGAATTGTAACTAACAAGGAGAGAGCCTTTGGATCACCAATTCCAATTAGATTCTACAGATATATTAAATTCATATTTATTAGGAAACACGGAATCAACTTGAGTAGGACAATAAAACGATCTCTTTCTCTCTCTCTCTCTCTCTCTCTCTCTCTCTCTCTCTCTCTCTCTCTCAGTTAAAATGACTGAAATGAATCCTTTTGTCAGTATATCAAAGAGAAAATATATACACAATTCACACAATTAAACTTACATTCACAGAACACATTGCTCAGACATCACACCTTCTCAAATTTGCAATTGCAATCTCCTTAATTGCTGATAGTTGCAATTGCATGAATATCTTGATGAGGGAGAATAGAATCAATCACTAATGGATAATGTTATTTATGATTGTTGTATCATTGTTATTGTTAGAGAATAACAATGATTTTATACATGAATAAGATTACTCATCATAAAAAATATATGAAATTACCACAGCTATAAGGTTTACTAATTATACACAATACGAAACCAAGACAAAATTATATTTGTGTGATGAGTAATCTTATTAATGTGTAAAATCATTGTTATTCTTTTACAATAACAATGATACGACAATCATAAATAACATTATTCATCAGTGATTGATTCTATTCTCCTTTATGAAAATATTCATGTAATTGCATCTATCAGCAACTAAGGAGACTGTGGTTGCCCATTGATTATGTTAATCAATTTGAGCATAAAAACAACTGTATTATACAGATGTTTATTTTTTTACAGGTGTATCATACAACAGGTATATTCAAAATTTGTGAATGTGTAAATTTTGGAGTAATGTGTTGTACGAATGTAAGTTTTATTGTGAGATAATTTGTGAAAGAATTGTTATCAACGATGTTGTTAGTAAATTTTGAAGCAAAATTATTAGTAAATTACTAAATATGTTTCGTCCAAGATCCACCTGATCGGACTCATCAGTAAGGTTTTCAGGTGGATCTAACCATAGACATAAATGTCAAATATCTAATACTCTAGAAGAAAAAAGAAAGGCAAAGATTCCGAGAAAACATTATTTCTATACATCTCACCATAAACTACACTTTTCCTTAACTTTCATTAGATAACAATTTGTTAATTTCACTATAACATTCAACACTCTTAAATTTATAACTAATTTACAGCAGGAAACTCGAAGAAAATTGAAAATAACGTTACATAATAAACGTGAAAAACTCCCTGTAAGCACGAGAGGAACTTAAAAACGCGTGTGTAATATTCGGAATCCAATCAAGAACTGAGTCGAGGGTATGAAATGAAAATCTGTTAGCCAACATGCATGCACTATGGATTTGCTATACCAAAGGTCCTCTGTGTTCCTTTCTTACGTTAGAAAAAAAAGAAAATGGAGGGTGTAATATTACAAGTTGTCGAAAAGCTAGAAGAGAAAAGCAAGAAGTATGTAAGTGAAATTTTCTACAGAGAATATATAACTAAGTTTGAGTATAGAATGAAGGAACATTCATATAATGTAATTTTGTCTTTGATTTGTATTGTGTGTAATTAGTAAACCTTTTACAGCTGTGGTAATTTCATATATTTGTGTGATGAGTAATCTTATTAATGTGTAAAATCATTGTTATTGTTTTACAATTGATTAACATAATCAATGGGCAACCACAGTCCCCTTAATTGCTGATAGGTGCAATTACAAGAAAGACAAAATTACATTATATGAATGTTCTTTGGTTCTATACTCAAACTCAGTTATATCCTCTGTAGAAAATTTCGTCTTACATACTGCATGCTTGTTCCTTCTAGCTTTTCGACAACTTGTAATATGACACTCGCTCCTTTTTTTTACATTCTTCTAACGTAAGAAAGAAACACAGAGGGTCTCTGGTATGAGTCAACTTCATTGTGTATGCACGTTGGCTAACAGATTTTCATTTTACACACTCGATGCAGTTTTCGGGCCGTCACTGTATGCTCCGTGACGGTCTCTCGTAGTTGATGTGGAAGGTGGTGACTGGGGTTGACCAGGAGGCCATGTCCTGGTGGTAGGACGAATGAAGAATGCACGCGTCGTGTAAACTAAGTATGTTTATTGCGCGTGGCTTGGTGTGCCCGGAGGGCCAGTTACAGGTATGCGCTCAGCCTGGCGGTCTGGCACGGAATGATGCTATGCGTCGTTGCGCGTGGGTGCTTGGCGCTGGTATGCCGCTGCATACTTACATGCGCACGCACCTTACGCCTGGGGCATAGCCCACAGGCACTCCCCCCCAAATGAAATGTTGACTGAGGGTGGCTTTTTATTAAGTACAAAATGACAATAACTGTAGATACTTGACATTTGTTAGGCTATATCTTTTTCTTACTGGCTACTAAATTTTCATGAAACTGTTAAAATTCAAAAAAAATTTCCCGAAAGTCAACATTACTTATGCTGATAACGCTCGTATAATATATATGAAATGTGTTTGATGAGTTGCACAGCACTCTTTTTTAATAGCTAACATGATACATTTCTGATTATTCTAGATCTTATGCCTAGTACTATAACTAAGGGATAAGGGTAAATGTCATCTTTATTAACTTAAACTTATCTTTTTGTTTAACGCAAGTATACTCTTATGCTGCTAATTATACGAGTGGTTACAATATGAATAACAGTAATCTTAATTGTATTGATAAAATTACTCCTAGCCTTATGGATATTCTTTCCTATGAAATACATATCTATAACTAGGCTGCTAAATAGCTTTATGCTCTCTACGCTAGAATGGGCGCATTTTCCTTATTTTCAATGTATTGCTTGAGCATTTGGCGAATACTCGCAATTTCTCTCTTAATTCTACGCCTTTCCATCTCGAACAATTCTTTCTTTCCTACTGGAAAGTGTTGAATTTCAACTCTACTATTAATCCTAACTCTCTTGCCTTTGCTGCGACTGCGTTTTTTGTCCTTTTTGAGAATGGATTTTGCTTGCTCTACGTGCAAGCTCGCAACGTTAGGGTCTGCCTGTCAGTTGCGCCGCAAGATGTTGGGAACGTGTTTTTGACGTTTTTGAGGCAGTTGCTCCGCACTCTCCCCACTCCCCCCCCTCCGCTCATTCGGTGCTACTACCGGTTCGTTCACGCTCGCGCTGATTGCAGGTTCGCTATCCTGATAGGGCAGTAAATCGAAGAGAACTCTTGTAGTGTCTGAGCTTTTTGGCTCATTCCCTACCGGTTCATTTGCTATTTCGGGGGTTGTGATGCTGATGTTAAACCGTCTGAATATTGTTTCGTCTTCCAGAGATGGATGAATTGAATCTAACCATTCTTCCGGAAGAATGTGCGCGGGTTTAAGGAGTGCTACTGATACCGTATTGTGAGTGCCATTGATATCTATTATAAAGTCGCGACCGTTTTCTAAGCGTGTAATCACCTTGTGAGGACCCGAATAAGGCCTCGCCAAAGGTGCTTTTACTGCTTTTATTTCATAGAAAACGTGCGTGCATGATTTCAAATCTTTAAAAACAAATGATTTTAAGGTTCTATTGAGGTGGTGCCTGACTGGGACTGGTTTAATTTTGTTAATGTACGTTCTAAATTCGTTTAAAAACTCTTGTTTATCCGGCTCTTCGTCTGCGAAAGTGCAAAATTGCCCTGGCAATCTCAGTGCCGAGCCGTAAACCATGTCCGCGGGGCTCGCATCGGTGTCATTCCTGACTCGCGTCCGCAACCCAAGAAGTACCGTGGGTAGGATTTGAACTCAGTTCGAATTCGCCGAATGGCATCGTAACGCTGCTTTAAGGTCGCGATGGAAGCGCTCTACCATGCCGTTGGCACAGGGATGGTAAGCTGTTGTTCTGATGCGTTTGCAACCAAGTAGTTCGAGCAGTTCTTTAAATAATCGCGATTCGAATTGGACGCCCTGATCCGATGTTAAATAAAGCGGCGTACCGAATCGCAAAATCCACGTGTCATAAAACGCGCGCGCTACTGTTTTAGCGGAAATATCCCTTACCGGTATTGCTTCGGGCCAACGCGAATACCTATCGACGATTGTGAGCAGATAACGGTAACCTTCACTCTCTTGCAGCGGACCCACTAAGTCGATGTGAACATGTGAAAATCGTCCGTCTGGTGAGGTAAAATGCATTGGTAAAAACTTGTTGTGTCGCGTGCTTTTGGACTGTTGGCATTGCGTGCAGTGTTTTACCCATTCATGGATGTCTCGTCCCATTCGCGGCCAAACGTATTGTTGTCTAATCTGTCTGTCAGTCATTTTTGCATTCGGATGAGCAGGGTCGTGGAATACGCGAAAAATTTCTTTTCGAAGCGATGCTGGAATATACGGTCTCATCACGCTCTCGTGCGGATCACAGTAGAACGGTGTATGGTTCTCTCCCCAAACTAACCTTTTGAACTTGAACGGGTGATTCGGAATTTCTAAAATTTCTTTAAGTTGGGCATCGTTGGCCTGTTCATTGGACAATGTATTTATATCGAAAAGGATTGGAAGTCTAATTGCATTGATTTGGGCTAAAACTTTATCTCTAAATTCGTCCGAATCACACTTGCTCCAGTCAAAAGCTGTGGGGGCTGTGAATCCGTCGATTCTCGATAGCGCGTCTGCTACTACATTGTCTTTACCCGCGACGTGAACTATTTGCGCGCTAAATTGTGAAATGTATTGTAATTGTCTAACGCGGCGCGGGTCTGATTTTTCCGGATTTTGCTGCATCGCGTATTGTAGCGGTTTGTGATCAGTGTATATTTTAAAAGTTCGGCCTTCTATAAAATCAAAAAAATACCGTAAAGCTTCGAAAATGGCTGTTAATTCGCGATCGTACGTTGCGTATTTGCATTGGGCTGGGCTGAATTTCATTGAGAAAAAACCGAGAGGACGCCACGCCTCGTTTTCGGACTGTTCCAGCACCGCTCCCATGGCTGTGTCGGAGGCATCCGTCACTAAACGTATTTTTGCGTTTTCGTTTGGAAAAGCCATCACTGTCGCGTTTAATATTTGCTCTTTGCACGTTTCGAATGCCTGCTCAGCCTCTGCTGTCCAGTTGACTGGTCGGCTGTCTTTTTTCTTCGCGTCTTTTAGATATACTGTCAGATGTCTTTGAGTGTCCGCTGCACGAGGTAAAAATAACCGGTAGTAATTCACGATTCCCAAAAATCTACGTAAATCGTCGATCGTTTTGGGTTTTTCGTACGCTCTAATGGCCTCTACCTTATCCTCGGTCGGTTTATATCCGTCGCGGCTGATATGATGTCCAAGAAAAATGAGTTCTTCGACGCCGAACTCGCATTTGTCGGTGTTTAAACGGAGATAAAATTCATCTAAACGCTTCATGACTATTTCGATGTGTCTCACGTGTTCTTCCCATGAATCAGACGCTATCAATATATCATCTATAAAAATAAATACGAAATCTAAATCTCCAAGAGCTGCATTTAAATAGCGCTGAAAAGTTGCACTCGCGTTTCTGAAACCGAAAGTCATTGCACAATATTCAAACAATCCAAAAGGCGTGATAAGCGCTGTTTTTGGAATGTCATCGGGATGGATAGGAATTTGGTGAAATGCTTCGGCTAAATCTAATTTTGAAAAACATTTTTTTCCGTGCAAAAACATGGGAAAATCACGCGAGTTTCGTACGGGATATCGACCGGGAACCGTGATTTGATTTAACCGTCGATAATCTCCACATAAACGCCACTCTCCTGTTTTTTTCTTGGTCATGTGAATCGGACTTGCCTACGGGCTTGATGAAGGGCGGCAAATTCCAGCTTCACATAACCTCTTAAATTCTGCTTTCGCGGCTTTTAATTTCTCCGGCGTTAGACGTCGCGCGCGTTGGTAAACCGGTGGCCCTTTTGTTTCAATGTAATGAAACACTCCTCGTCTTTCTAGTGGAACGTGTTGTTCGGCCCCCAAAACCCGCGGATATTTCTCAAGGATATGCGCGTACTTGTTTTTGGGGTCGACTACGCTAATGCCGATGTCGACAACACCTTTCCCTTTGCCGTTCACGTATTTTCCGGTATCCGCGTTGATAAGACGTCGAAGTTTTAAGTCCGGCAGGAGGTGGTGGAATTTTAACGCGTCTCCGCCTAGGATCGCGTGTGGTACGTCCGCTATCAGGAACGTCCATTCGAATTTCTTCGCGAACCCGATGTCGATTTCGCACCTGACAAGACCGTAAGATTTTATGCGCGAACCGTTGGCTGCAAATACGGCGAATTCGGTGGGTTTCCCAGGGTAATTCGCGGGTTTTGGCCAAACAGAAAGGTCTGCACCCGAGTCGCAGAGCAAATCAATGCCCGTAATTCTCTCTTTAACATGGAGACGAACCGATGATGCCGCGCAATCGGCCTCCGCGATTACGGGCACCTCTAGTTTTTTGCATCTTTCTGCTTTTTCTCTGGGCTCTTTTCCCTTTCTGCGCTCGAGTCTGGGTTTTTTCCTTTGCGGTCGCCCCAAGCACATGGTTCATGACTGCACTTGTAGGCCTTTTCGCGGTACTTGAAATGGTTGTAACACCACGAACCGTTCTTGTTGTACGCGCGTGAACGCGACCTACCCCACGGTTGCTGTTCATCCCTTTCCTGGGCCCGCCCGCGAGTCTGCGATTCACGATTTGCATTTGATTTCTCGATTGCTTCGATGCGCGCGATCACTGCCGCTATCGCTGGGTCTGTCGCGACGGCCGGTTGATGGAACTGCGAAATCGCGTTTACCTGCTTTGCGCTGCGCTTGAGCACGTCGTAGGTTTTCTCAGCGCGCTGCATGATTTTCTGCTCATCTTGCGTATCGAACACGTCCTCGATGAGCAGAGCTATTTCGACCGGCAGCTGGTTCTTCCAAATGCGCAAAACGGTGTTTTTGTCGATCGCGTTGCCGGCTAGACTGATCAAATGGTTGTAGTGATCGGACGGGCTTCTACTTCCCATGGAGGAGCTGTTCAAAAGCTTTTGTAGCTTATCATCTTGCGTCTCTCCATATTTGCGCATTAAGTGCTCTTTTAATATATTGCATTTATTACCGGCTGGAAGAGTCTTTAAAATTTCCGCGATTTCTTGCGCAACTTCATTCCCTAGATTATTTAAAACGACCCAATACCGCGCGTCATCGGATATAATATTGCACGCGTTCATTTGCTCTTCTAGGGTAAAAAACCACGCGTCCGGCGTAGCTTTCCAGAAGGGTTGAAATCGTAAATTGGGCGTGTAATTGGACATAACCGGTTTTTGCTGTTGGAAGTTGTTCGGTACGTTGTTAAAAAGGGTTGAGTCAAACGGCGGATTATTATGTTCGAAATTTATTAAAGGGCCCGTTCCTCCTAGACGCGCGCCTGAGTGAACCGCGTTCGCGTCCGTCCCCGTTTGCGCGACGTTCTGCGGCATTTGGAAGCTCTGCGCTGCTGCGTTGAGCACCGAAATAGACTGGTCGGCGGGTGGGGGTGGGGGTGTGGTGGGCGTTAAGCGCTGGAGAACTGCCTCTATGCGGCCGACTAGCGCGTCTTGCAGCTTGGCAAACTCCTGCCTCATCTCTGCGCGCGTCTGCTCTCTCAGCTGATTGAATGCCTCGTTGGCGTTGCTTCCCCCCGCCCCTTGCTGTTTGGGGACTTCACCCGGCTGCGAGCTGTTTTCAGCTTTGTCGCCTTGCGCGTCGGTGTCCGGCATTTTTGCGGTATATAATTTCCCGTTTCTAAGTCTACTTACTATGCTATTATCATTTAATGAAAGAAAAAATGCTTCCGATTTTTTATTACTCGTCATGTGTTTACCTTTTTTCTGTCAAACGCTACACAATGCGCATTTGGCAGCGAAAAATCGTGTAAGCACAGACTGATCTGATTACAATTCTAATTTTACCAAAAATGAATACGCGTGAAGTAAACGTTATTCTTAATTCAAAAAAAAAATTTTTACTTCAATGGAAAAATCGAAAAAAAAGAGGTTACTTCTAATATGCGCGTTAATAATAATATATTTGTAGTTTAAATTTTTATAATAATCGGGAGCACTGTTTGCATCTACGCTAACTTATTTACTAACGCTTGTACCTGCGTCGCACGCATCGCTGTTGCGGAGAAGTTGCGGGTGGACGCTGCGCTGCTGCATTGATGGTCCTGGTGATGCTCTCCGCATCACTCCCGGCCGCTCACCAGCTCTGCTCTCGATCCTCAAGGCGCCGGTGATGGTGGCTTCACGCAATCCATCGACGACTGCGTGCGCGCTGGGTGGCTCAGATGGGCGTACACGGTGCGGTTATCCCAGCCTGCACAGTGTTTGACGTAGCCGCTCTCGCCATTTGAAGGCGACTTGTTGCACGCCGCAAGCTGCAGTGGCGGGCGCTTGACGTCAGTGACGTACGGCGGCTGGTTGGCTTGGCGTCAGAGACGCTCAGTGGCGGGCGCGCTTGGCGTCGGTTACGCTTGGCGGCGGGCCCGCTTGGCGTCAGTGACGCTCGGCGGCTGCAGGCGCGCTTGGCTGAGGAGCGCCCGGCGGCTGGTGCGCTTGGCGTCCAGGGCGCTTTCCAGCTTCACTGGACTTACTTGCAATTTCCCAGCTTTATCCATTTTGTGCTGCTGCGCCTGGTGCTCCCTTGTCCTTGCTCTGCTGCTGCTCCATGTTGATCTGACTCCACGATGATTCAAATGTCGGGGTCACCACTATGGCCTTTTGGGCCGTCACTGTATGCTCCGTGATGGTCTCTCGTAGTTGATGTGGAAGGTGGTGACTGGGGTTGACCAGGAGGCCATGTCCTGGTGGCAGGACGAATGAAGAATGCACGCGTCGTGTAAACTAAGTATGTTTATTGCGCGTGGCTTGGTGTGCCCGGAGGGCCAGTTACAGGTATGCGCTCAGCCTGGCGGTCTGGCACGGAACGATGCTATGCGTCGTTGCGCGTGGGTGCTTGGCGCTGGTATGCCGCTGCATACTTACATGCGCATGCACCTTACGCCTGGGGCATAGCCCACACAGTTCTCGATTGGATTCCGAATATCACACACGCGTTTTCAAGTTCATCTCGTGCATACAGGGATAAAAGTACTTTTTCTCGTTTATGATGTGACGTATTTTTCAATTTTCTTTGATTTTCTTGCTGTAAATTACTTATAAAATATAGTTTGATTGATATAGTGAAGTTAACAAATTGTTATTCAATGAAAGTTAATGAAAAGTTCAGTTTATGGTGAGATTTATGGAAATAATGTTTTCTCGGATTTTTTGCCTTTCTTTTTTCTTTTAGAGTATTAGATATTGACATTAGTGTCTAAGGTTGGATCCACCTGAAAACCTTACTGATGAGTCCTATCAGGTGGATCTTGGACGAAACATATTTAGTAATTTACTAATAATAATTTTGCATCAAAAATATACTAAAAATTCTGTTAATCATAACATTTTCTCAATAAATCATCATACATACCTACAATTCATAACTAACAAAAGGTTCATCACACATACTCAAAGAAGGTAAAATATATTTTGAAAATCTTGACTTGGTCTTGAAAACAAGTGTACGAGACACTTGTGCAAGCTAGTTTGATTATGAGAATCAACTAGGAATTAATTACTCTGGAAAGGCTGATAGAATCAGTTATATGAATTATGATCTACAGAGATATGTTCCCTGGCATCATAGGAAGCTAACTGTAGAGTTTGAAGGCCTAACACTCTTTAGTGCAGAGATATGAACTCCTATAAAGCTTTTTCAATTCCATGCTTTATGTTCTATTACTAATGGAGCGCATGATCACTATTTCCTATGGTCCTAATACGCTTCCGCTATAATGCGCAAGATTTCTTGTCACTTAAACTTACATGATTATCATGTTCTTGAGCTGAAAAATATTAACAGATTATGAAAATCCTATTTGCAGTTCAAAATGCTATTATTATAAAAATTCTCTAGTACTCACCATCTTATAGAAATTATATTTATTTATCTATTAATTAGTTTACTAATTCTATATTATAATAATTGGAATGCAGTGTCAGTATATATTTTTTTCTATTGATTAGAAAAAATTGTCAATCAATCATATTGAATTGGAGACTATGAAATATATTCGATTGAATAATTACTTTTCTCTTCAAACTCCCACATGTGAAATAATGATACATAATAACTATGTGCTGGAATACTTTTCCTATGTGGACCAAATTTACATTCATGAAAACCTAATGAAGTTCCTCCATTTTCTCCAACTCTCACAGTTTCAGATCAGATATCAGATTCCCAAAGAATAGCAGTATTGTCTAAGAAGCATGGAAGCAATTTCGAAGAGGGATTTCCTTTGAGCAGATAACCTAGTATCCTTGGAACCGATTATATAATATTGGTGACAGTATCTATAAAAATTAGTTTTGCTTACGGTTTGATGTGCTATCAGTAACCTATTACTGAGATAATCAATGTGGGCTGAAATATGTCCAACTTCAACTTATCGATTTGAATGTGCAGACCACATTTCGAAGGAAACCCTTTTACTTTCCGAAATCTTCAGTTCCTTGATCGATTTCATTATATTACAATAATGACAACCAATTTCATTATAAATCTTTGATGTCAAGTCTCTGTATTTCTAAAATCCATTATCATACTCTTCACTATGTTCTTTTTTATTAGAAATAATGTCTGTACTACTGATGCTTGACAAACTGATAACAACCCACGTGCAACTTATGTGTTTGGAAGTGGAGCGTAATGTATTTCAGATGCGAAAATCCTATTGTGAAGTTGTTTTATACTCAACCATGTTTTTTTATATAAGGCTATGGTAAAGCGCAGTAAGATTCGCACCACCACCCAAACACAGACGGTTGACTGAATAATCCTTTTCTACATGATCACCATTCTGTAATATGAAAGTATCCAAATTATTATGAAAGTGTGGTTAGAATTCAGTTTCGGAATCATTAACTATTTCAACAGAACAAAATGTAGCTCCAAAAATTATTTATAGTAAAATCTTACCTGGAAGTATCACATGAACAAAAGCAAGCAAACTTTATGGCTTCATTTAAAACAAAAAATAATAAAACAGTTCACTTATATATGTATATATTGACTGCGACTATGTATCCGACTGCAACAGCGAAGTGCAGGAGCTAATTACCAGTACTCGCCAGGCATTGGTCAGAAACACTGAGAAACACAAAACTAGCCGGGTCGGTGTCAGCTAAGGCAACTCATATCAGTGCCGGATGATTAGCTATAAGGGTGCCTTGTGAGAAATTTTTGTCGGGATAGATAGGCTAGCTAGCGACTTCTGGGCGAGCTATTCAAGGGGGTGGTGGAGGGGCACGATAGATTGTCCGTGTTTCTGTATACTTTTGTAAGCTTTCGAACGTTTTTATACGTTTTTTGTACATAGGGTTTCGCTTCGAAATCAATATCCACAGTGAAACAGATTTTCTTGAAATTTGCATTCGAGAGCTTGCAAAAAATGTGTATGTTAAAATATTCATCATATTTTTGAGAAGTTCGCAATCATTTGTCTCCCGACAAGCTGCAGGGTATCTGAATAATCAGTAAATGAATAACTTTTTTCCGAATAATGATATTTCAATCTGCATTTTTTCTAATCATGTGGAAGGGATAGATCAAAGGACGTTTTATTAAAATTATTCTTTTTTATTTTTCATCAGATTCGTATGAGAAGAGTATTAAGCGAAGAATTGAACTGGATGCTGAAATGAATGGTAAATATAACTTTGGATTGAAAATGATCAACAGTGTATTAAATGCTTTTGAGTAAATGTGAATCTTTCAAGTTTCCTCTTCAATCCAATACAATATTCTTGAATTTTTATGTATTTTTCCATGACTTGTAGAATCATTTCTCATTTACATTTATTTCAAGTTGAAGCAATAAATAATAATGGGTACTAGTTATACACTCGCGCTCCAGACGATTTATTGTCAATATTTCCAATATCATTTCAAACTGTATATCTGTCAATTAATATCCAATCTCATGTTAGATAACTGAACTCTACTTTGCCGTCCATATGACATATCGCGAATTGGCCTTAATAAAATTAAAATTTCATGATTCCGCACAGAATATCAGAAGGTAGTTCAAAAGTTTTCAGAAACCACCGCTATAACCATTCTTACCCCATTTTTATGCCGGAGTTTAGAAACACGGGTTTTCTACCTTTATAAACTCTATTTATTTATATTCGGTTCATGTTGTAGATAAATATACTGATGCAGCAACAACAACTATGCCAAGGGAGGATCTGTTAATATCCATTGCTAGTGAGCATTTTTTATTTTACGAATAACATAACCATTTTTACTTTTGTATAAATCTATATATTGTCTATATGATACCAAAATTTGTCTACAACATTTTCAGGAAAACAAGTACAGATTCTCAAAAATGATACAATTGTAATAAGCGAAGCCATGTAGAAGCTTCTGCTGATGATTCTCACAGTCCCATATCTCTTGATACATTACATGTAGCAAGAGATATGCAGCTGCCTAGCCAGAACTTAGAAAATGTTTGTCAATTTCATGATCAAATGGAAAATTCTGAAGAACAGCAGAAAGTAGTGAGTAAAATGTTAAGTTTATCACCATGACATGGATGTACAGCAAGTTTCGATATTTGATACGGAAATGTTCTATCCTAGTTAAACTATTTAAAGAGATTCAAAGGATCTGATTCCCATACCAGTTTAAGGATGATGCTTGGGAAGTGTATGACGGATGAAGTGGCCAGCTCACACTCTTTTGCAGGCATGGAGATGAAAAAGGCATTTAAAGACCACAGGCTCTGCGAAGTCTTACAAAGTAAGTATTATTTTATTATTGCTGTGAATAATAATTTCAATTAATATGTATAAAACTACATATAATCACGTACATGGGCATTTCTTTGTGAAAGCAAACGTTAAAAATTTAATTTGACTGAACATTTTTTTACATTCTAGGGAGTCCCACCATTTTACCTAAATTTCTTAGGAAATTTTATTTCTGAAAGTATTCACATCAAGTAATTAACAAGAATTTTTCTAGATTTCTGGCCAATACCTAGAACAAGTTTCTTAGCTCGTTCTCTTCATTTACACAAAATAACATTCCGTACATTACAGTATTGCTTGAAATAGTACAACTTGCTAGAATTAATGCTGGACTCCTGTGACTGTAATATTTGTAAACGTGCGGAAGTCATGTCTTGAAAAGAAGTGAAAAAAAAGTATGAGTAAAATTTTAGAGTAAGGTCACATGTCGGAGGGTCGCGAAATGGAATCATATCTCAGCGGTTGAAAATTAGTAATATAATTTGTTTTCCCATTAGAGAAGCTTTATGTTGATGCGGTTCCCAATTCGCGTCCCATCAAAAACCAGGTCGCGTCGGTTCGCGTCCCACCAAAAACTCAAGTACCATCGAAAAACGAACTTTGCGATCCTTTGCAAAACCAAAAAAAGAAATACCCGTATTTTTTATTTTGTAGATTACCATTATTTATAACGAACTATTTGAACAAATAACAAAAAATGTTGTAACTATGCAAAACTGAATGCGGATATCGATTCTGAGGGCAAAGATACAACAAAACCCTACGTAACGTTTTTTGTGAGAGTTCAATTTGTTAGTCTAAAGCAGGGACAAACTTTTCATATTTCGATCATTCTCCTCCGTCTATAGATGCAGTCCGGCGGAATAAAATAGTATATGGCATGCTACGAATGATTATTCTTATTTCACACCGACAAATTGAACTCTGACAGAAAAACGTTACATAGGTTTTTGTCGTGTTTTTGCCCGTAGAATCGATATTAGCATTCAGTTCTGCAGATTTCCAGAATTCTTTCTTACTTGATTAAATAGTTTGTCATAAACAATTTTCACCGACAAAAGAAAAAATACGGGTATTTCTTTTGCTTTCTCAAAGAGAAAGATTTGTATTGGGGCAAAAATCGACCCATCGAATCAGACCTCGGGACTTTGATTTTCGTAATCTACGAGTCGAAAAACATGGAAATTCAAAAGTATCTGTATGTATGTGTGTATGTATGTATGTATGTATGTATGAGTGTGCGTCCCGTTTTTTTTGGTCCACGATAACTCTCGAAGGAATGGTCTGATCGTCTTGAAAATTTTGCACACATGTTAGTCGCGGCAAAATCTCGGCCGAGTTTAATTTTCAGCCAAATCCGTTGGTTATTTCCCTAGCAACCGTTTTAACGTGTTTTCTCACAAATCCTCATAAGTGCTCACTAGGGCTATGAGAGTCGATGAGAATCGATGAGATATTTGCCATAGCAACCACTGTTCATATTCTTGGCAACCGTTTGTTTACATCTCTAGCGACCGTTGCTTCGGAAGCCGGAAAACCAGTTTTACGTCACACTCGATGGCCAATGACACTGAATTGTTATATTTTCTCCATAGCAAACGTTGTTTACCTCCCTAGTAACCGTTACGAAGGTTGGATATGATGAATTTATGGCCCATTTCCATCATTTTCAATGGCAAAGGACACAAAATCTTCCCAATAGCTCCTTCGCAACCGTTGTCACACCAGGTCGAATGATCCATTTATTGAGGAAGCGATACAAATTGAACTGATTAAATAATTTTTTTGTAATTTTTGAAAAATGAATGGTAGTATCTACGCTAGTGCAATGGTGAAAATATAGGTTTGGGACAGGTTTGTGGGTGATGTTGAAGCCTCTTTGAGAAAGTATACTGCTAAGGCACTTGGCAGCGGTTTTTTGGTTATGCAAAGGATCGGAAAGTTCAATCCTCGATATTCATGCAAGATTTTGCTTGTTTTTTAATGAGGTATTATTAATAAGATCGTATCTGAGAACAGCCGACAGCAAGATTATAAAGTCGGATCTCGGAAGAACGAAGAATGAGAACGTATTTTAGCGTTTGAAAATCAGCAATATAATTAATTTTGTTTGAGCAAGGTTTGTGCCGATAAATTCCCATCACGGAAACGAAAATCAGTCACGAGTCATTCGAATTAATAAAGTGTATTCATGTCATAATAGAATAGGTTCATATTTTTTCGATGCAAAAAAATCATCCTCATTCTATTTCGAGCTTGTAGCCCAGAAAAAGGTCATAATCTTACAAGTAAAGTATGAATTACTGAGTGAGCATTAATATGTGAGAGTTAACAATAATGATTAACATCAATAATATGTATCGATTCATATTTTCATCCTAATCAATTTATCTATTCCCATGCCAGGTATCATGATTGATGTAAATTACACGTTTGATAAGGCCAAAAACACCACCCAAAATTGGCTGAAAGAAGCCAAAGCAAGGATGAGACCAAAAATAAATGCAGCCAAAAAACAGTTTGTGCCTCATAAATTATCACTACTTGACTCAAACAAAGTTTTAATCCTTAGTTTTATGAAAATCAAATATTATTTTCTTGCAATACGAGTTCATATTCGTGTCCGATATTTTCAATTGATTTAATTGAAATAATTTCTAACGTACTGTAGAATGTGACATTATCTCAAATAATAAGCATATGTTATGCTATACAGCATTGTTTTACAATAGGAGTAATCTTCTGTCGTCAGAATGGAGCTTTTAACTTTGTTTTATCAGTCAAATATTCTTCTAGAAATAAGTATAGTTCTTTTGCATGAATATAATTGAAAGAAAATAATTTTGCACATTTCCAATTTAAATCGCACTGTAGTTAAAATGAGTTCATTATGTACAATTGTATTATAATTCACATGAAAACAGAAATTTGACGGTAGAATAATCTTAGAATCAATAATTCGTTTGAAGGAAAATCGATGAAACTGCACTATTGGACCAAGGGAACATCTGGTCAAATTCAAATTTATCCGAGGATGAACAGGAGTTGAAAAAGAGCCGGGATAAGAACGAAAAAGGTAATGATTATGAAAAAGACGACTTTCTTGTTACTTCTTATATCGTTCTTGCTATATTTTATGTAAATGTACACTTACAGTCAGGATCTAAATTTTATTCCACGTTATCGAAGATTTAAAAATTCTGACTTTTCGTATTGAATAGGCCAGGCTCGATACCCTCAAAAGGAGCGAAAAAAGACATAAAATAGTAGCAGGGTATGGAATATAGGAAAAGAAAGGCAATTTAGTGTACTAAACAGAGGGCAAAACTGAAC
Source organism: Aphelinus atriplicis (assembly GCA_020882685.1). Lineage (NCBI taxonomy): Eukaryota > Metazoa > Arthropoda > Insecta > Hymenoptera > Aphelinidae > Aphelinus > Aphelinus atriplicis. The sequence goes on along the minus strand of CM037073.1, from coordinate 59,178,467 downwards.
TCGAGCAGAGTCCTGGAAATGGGGTGTATTTATAGGGATAGAAAGAGAGTTTTCACGATTTCGGAGAAAACTAGACTTCCTATCGAGAGAAGTTGAGCATAGAATTTGTTGGTGATAAAAAGATCTACAATTTTTGTATTCACCATTTTTTCACATAACCTCATAAGTCGTGATAGTTTCTTTTTTTTTCTTCTAGTTCACTTAATCTCGAGATTTTGTTATGTTTCTTGGTTAATTTTCTTTTGATGAAAAATGTGAAATAGTTGATAGTTTAGTTAATTTTCTCTGATTGAAATGATTGATAATTTAGTTAATTTTCTCTGATTGAAATGATTGATAATTTAGTTAATTTTCTGTGATTGAAATTATTGATAATCTAGTTAACACCCTTGATTAAAGATTTACATTGGATTCGTAGATTTTTTTTAAGAAAATAGTTTTCGTTTGGTTTTGTTTTGAATTCAGCAAAAATTTTGTATTATTTTGCGATAGCGCATACGTGATGCGACAGAGCGCATGCGTCAATTAGAATGCACACAAATGCGATAGAGCGGATGAAACTGCGAAAATGTTATAACAATTGTGCGAAGAGCGCCGACCGATTCGCAGGGTAAGAACCCGTGCAGATTATTGTATACGCACGCGCCTAGTTGCTCGCAGAAAGAGAGAGAGCACCGCGAAATAAAGATCGAAAAGAAAAGAGTAAATCGTAGAGTCATTTTCCCAGTACACATAATACCTATGTCTGATAATGTTTTACTTTATGTTGAAGTTGATCAAATTGGATCACATTAGCCTTTATATGGGAGACCAAGTCATCGGCGCTTTCTTTTGTGATAAAGCGCGCCTGGGAGGTGGGTGTCATGGGTACTTTGTACCGTGAGGTCTCCCTGTTCCAGCATTTACCCATATTTATGTAGCGCTGGCGAGAAATCGGCAGCAGGGCCGAGCGGCTGACACACAAAGGTAAGAGAGAGATAAAGAGAGCGCGAGAGAGAGACAATAACAGCGCGACATCACCGCCGCACCGCGGCAGCCACAGGTGCCGGGCGGAAGCGGGGACTGTGTGCCCAAGCGCGAGCGCGATTGGCCGCAATCAAGCCCTTTGTTCCCCGTACGACTCTCTTACCCTGTGTCTTGTGCCCACGTGCTGTGCCGTGCTACCGGTGTCCACGTGCCCTGTGTCCGGCAGCAGCGCCAACACCCCGAGCAGCCTATTTGCGTCCCGACCGAGACGAGGCCCGCCTGCTGAGCGCCAGCATCACCGGCTGCGGAACGCCGGCATTTTCCCTCCGAGCGCAGACATCTCTCCACGCCGCCAACGTCCACGTGCTGCAAGCAACATCAAGGTTGGTCTCCACGCGTTGCCCTTTCTCTCTCTCTCTCTCTCTCTCTCTCTCTCAATCAACCGCGCCAGGTCCCCCCTTTTACTCGTACCCCGGTAATTGCTAATAAAGCACTATTTCCTTTATCTGTGCGCGTTTCTGTGGCCCCGATTCACCACTTGAATTCCTTACACATGACTCTGAGAACTCGCCCAGCATCAGCGCCGGGTGAGATTGCCCTCTCTCGTGTCCCTCTTAGTATTATTAATAATAATTATCATTAATGGGCATGAGCCAGTGACAAGATACAATAGTATTTGATACTATAATATAAAATATATTTCAAATAATCTTTGAATGAACTTTTTTTCTATTCATTCTGTATTTGAATACAGCAAAAAATTCATGTGCATGAATTAATATTGGGTTTGATTAATTGCGAATGATTTGCTGAGAAGTTTGATATTGATTGGAATCAATGAGAAAGATGCTGGTTGACACCAACAAGGTAATAAGTAAACGAATGACTGTAAGGGTAACTCAAGCCCTTGGCATGAGAATATGCAATGATGCTAAATAATTATTGGTTGAAAGGAGCATGGAAGTATTAGTTATAAGATTGCGTACATATATGCGCCTGCACGCGCGCGACGCGGTATACATGAATCGTCGGGTAGATTCAAAATGTATGTATATAGATATATCTAACCATATGCAGAAAATATGAAAATCGGAATAATACTGAAATGATGCGTAGGACTATGTAAAATCAAATTATGCGGACATACGGCTCGAGACGCCATTGTTACGGGACCAGTAGAAAAAGAGCGAACTATCCAGACATACTTGATACACTGTGATACGAGTCAACAAATTACGCGATCTGTTGACTGCATTTGTGGCGTAGTTTATTATGAAAAAATATGATTCAAGCTTAATTCGAGTCTGCCTAAGTAGTACTAAGATCCTTATGTGGAGATATGCGAACAAATCGTAACTCATCACGTAATAATGCTATTTGTTTATTGTTAATTATTTTTACACTATATTTTTCGCTAAAACGTTACAATAGCCATTCGTACGTGATCTCCAAAATAGAATACAAGTTGAAATATGAAAATCCAATTATTACATCGCGAATAAACAATGTCAACAGCTTATTGATTAATTATGTTGACACGGATTGTGACGTCGATTTTTTATGAAAGTTAAAACTGTTCACGGATAAGTTTCGAGAACTAATGCCTCGATCGTCTAATGTTGAGTTTTTGGCAAATATAGATGAAAACACCCAAAAGTTATAAACAATTAGTTGAATGTTATAAAATAGTGAACTTAACAAAAATATCTCGACATTAGGCAATTGGCATTATTCTCGGGCTTTGATAGACGTTGAATACGCGTATGTAGCGACAATAGTTATTGCATAATTAGAGTCAACAAATTATCAAAATTAGTGGACTTCGTAAAAAGCGAACTATGAGAGCAGCTGTAAATATCTCGATTATAGACCCTTAAGGAACCAGTGTGCGACTTCACACTGTGACGTTTATCGGCATTCATCAAATGAGTAAGCTAAAAAACGAGTCAACGCGATACCCTGCGATGGTGCGTTAGACTATATAAAGGGCCGCCCGTCCGCTAACGGGGCATTCTTTCGCGAGCATCGGTAGAGCGCGTATCGGAATACGATCGTCTCCGCGTGCACATAACATCATGTATTGCGAGCGGCCGCGAATCTTATACTTGCGCGTTAATTGTAGCCTCTTTGTAAATAGATTTTGGTAGTATTCAATAAACGAGTAACTTTATTTTTAATCAATCTTCTCGCAATCATTTACCAAGTCCGAACCATATTAAAATCACAGACGCTTAACCACATGTTGGCAGTAGCGTTTTACAATCACTCACTTGCTAAGCATCTAACCTCTTGTAGGAAGTGATGCTGCATTTGAGTGCATTACACACATATATTAGCCGGCTGGCCTAACCACACGTTGGAAGGGGCCAAGCTAGGTGACACGGCTGTTAAACCAAGCGTCGTGGTTCATTGCCCGATGCCGGTGTTTTCATGCCAAATACACGATTTTTACACTCACAAATCTTAACACACACATATACAATCTATGTAAGTGGGTGTCCTGTACGAAACCCTGCAACTTCATTTTGACGAATATGATACATGGCAATAATTTATTCAATGATAACGTTTCATGATAAAGCAAATTCAAATACTTGATATACCACGAGTATATCTGGCGACCGTGAAAAAAAATGCCCAAACGCACCTATAACCGATAGGTACGTTACAACTGGCGACCGTGACAGGACACTCACTTATAAATTCGGGTAAAATAATACGCATAATCACGTACACATTACACAATGGTTCGGACACGTATTCAAATTGAAGCCGAAAAGTCACTTGATAAGTCATTTTTAGAATTCGAAGAAGAATTGATTAAGAAAAAAGGCTCAAGAGCGATTTCTCGAGCTGCATTAAAACGTTCCGAATGGGAAAAACTTGTTTATACTCGTGTTAAAGAAATAGGTTCGGATGTTAATCAGCACGATGATCGAATTCAATTATTGGAAGATGCCGAGAAATCGTACAACAATAAGCTTAAAGAACATGTAAACGATAGCACTAAGATTCACGGACGGTTTGATGAACAGATTGAAGCGCTCACCGACCAACTCACGCGCATTAAAGCGAATAATGAAGAATTGTCGGACGCGTTCGGAGATTTATGGAAACAAAACGAAACGCCGCGCGACGATGCGAACAGCGATGAAGAGCTGAAAAAGTTTTCGACACTTATGCAGAGTTTTCGCGCACAATTAAAAAACGAGATTTACTCCGAATTGAAAGAAGAGCTGCAATGCGAAATGCGTAAACTATCGGAAAAAACGCAGGAACTGACGGATAAATGCGAGTCTCTTCAAGACGACATAAACGCTATACTGCACAAAAGTAATCTAATTCGAAATGAACAGAATGAGGAATGCGCGGATTTAATTCAACGCATTAATGAAACGGCGCAGCGTCAAGAAGAAGCAGATACACGTCTCACCAAGTCGATCGAAGAATTGAAAAATCGATCAATGCCGGTGCATACTACTATACCACATCACGAGAGATCGCGGAATTTGCGTTTCGAAGTACCAAATTCAAATACTTGATATACCACGAGTATATCTGGCGACCGTGAAAAAAAATGCCCAAACGCACCTATAACCGATAGGTACGTTACATGACTATGTATGAAAATGATTGAAAATGATTGATCTGGATAGAAAATAGACAGTAAGTGATTCGATGTATCCAATAAATTATAACGAAAGTCAATAGTCTAGCGTGCAAAATTGTAAATATCGGAAACAATTGATTTGAATGGCAGTTCAATTGAAATCTCTGACGTAAATAGAGATTGATATCGATAACGTAATGCACAGTAATTTGACGAACATTGTAACCGATTAAAAAAGATTTACCTGGATAGAAATTCATTCTTGATTTTGATAGAAATCCGACTGGAATTGATTGAAGTCTATGACAAATATGAAGATTGTGACCTGTACGGTAATTAATGAGTTGTTCAATGAACATTAGAATCAATTAAAAATAATTCATCTGCATAGAAAATCATTAAATCCGATTGAAGTCTATGGCGAAAATGAAGATTGAAATTAATAGGGTGAAGAGTGACTCGACTAACATTGGAATCGACTAAAAATAATCCCACCACATAGAAAATCATTCAATCCGATTGAAGTCTATGGCGAAAATGACGATCGAAATCAACAGGTAGAAGAGTGATTTGACTGCGCGTATCTCATTGCGTTCCGATTTTTAACATACATAGCGTTACTGGGCGTGCAAGATGTACCGAACATCAAACTGGTCATCTCGTATATATCCGGCCCCCTCGTCCAGTCGGCTCCTCGAAACAGATATCTCTGTACTCCGCGATCTGATTTGACAATTTTTACGCGCAAAAACATGTCCTTTATGTCGCGGTCGCCGTAAACGTTTCCTTCGAAAACGCAGCAAAACGTCGGCCAGGGATTCTAACAAATCGGGGCCTTTGTACCATAAATCATTCAAACAAAAGCCTGACGTTTTGGCCGCGGCGTCGAAGACTAACCGTACTTTGCCCGGTTTATTCATGTTTTGTATCCCAAAATGAGGTACGTACCATTTTCGCGACCGCTCTGCATTTGGCTCGACTTTCATCGCGTATCCGTCGTTCACGAGGCGCTCCATTTCTGCGTAATATTTTTCTGCGTACGCTCGGTCTCTATCTAATCACTTTTCGAGGGTGATTAGTCACTTATACGCTGTTGAGTAACTATCGACTTGCGGCATTTCATCACTGCGTCACAATAGCCCCGTCTCCCACGTATTTCCCGACAGAATATGCTCGTTTTTTCTAATATCCTCATGGCCCTATCTTGAAGTTTCCTATCTCGCGCGTCATCTACTTCCCAATTCTGCATATTAAAATAATAATTTATTAACTCGTCAAGCTTGTCGGACGTATCTGAAAAATCTTGGCGGCCGTCTCCCCGAGCGAGATATATTACATGACTATGTAAATTTACCGAGACCATTTTCACGACATGCTCCGGTATAACCGTGAACTGCCCAACCCAAAAGCGATCGCGATACAGTCAGCCCACTATCACTCAGTTTGCGAAGTTCGCGGGTCGCGATCAAGCGCCAGTTGTCTTGGCCTATGAGCACGCGTGGACGTGCATTTTTGTATGGCGGTACGACTATGTCGAGTTCCTGTTGCATGCGGCTTGTTATTTCTGGTTCGAGAGATACCGGAATTATATCCAGTTTTTTAATGGTTACCGCGTGTTCGATTAGTACTTCCCCTTCCGCACCTCGCGCTCGCATATGGACCTTTCTGCAGTTCGTTTGCACACAATCACTTCATAACCCTTTCATCGAAATCTCGCTGTTTTTCCCTTGAATACCTAGTTCTTTTGCCAATATTTCTTCAATCATAGTGATTGTCGAACCTTCATCTTTCAAGGCGAATGTATCTGCTGATCCTCGCGGCCCATACACGCGGAGTGGCACTACATTGATTCGCCCGCATCTCTCTTCTAGTCACGGTTGACTCGGCTCAGATCCGCGGCTTCCCGCGTTCGCGGTATCCGTTTCCCGAATTTCGGAACGCGGCGCATATGTGGCTGTGGAGCGCGGTATGATGCGTTCCCTTACAAATTGCACAAGTGTCCGACCCTTTACATTGATAACAGCGATGTCCCGGTTGCAAACACTGATAGCAGACCCCTAATTTTCTAACTATTAACCACTCGCGCTCTTGGGTCTCTTTCAGGAAATCTCGACAGGTTGATAGCGCGTGCTCGCGCCTTTTGCAGTGTAGGCAGCGGTCGTCGCAATCGTCGCGGTTGCTTGCGTGCTCGTCGCGGCCGTTGCAATCGTTTGCGCGCTCGTCGTGGCCGTTGCAATCGTTTGCGCACTCGTCGCTTCTCTCCGTTTCGCGCTCGCAGCGTATGCCATCTCTGTTCTTCCGGGTCCTGATTTCTTCGCCGTTACATTCTGATTTTTAATTCTAGATGATTGCGGAGATGCTGCTTCCAAGCTGAGTGCCCCCCAGTCTATCGCAAATTTGGCTTCTTGATGTATAAATGCGGTTATTTTCTCTAGATACGTTAATCCTTCCGGTAACGTTGCGACGTAACGATAATAATCGACTGTCATAGCTTTTGGGAGCTTGTTCATCACGCTTCTAAACAAGTCCGGGCTAAGCAAATGCTTAGCTTCTTTAAGCTAAGCATTTGCTTAGCTTCTTAATGCTTTGCTCTTGTGAGCTCGATTTTTTGAGAGCTTTGACAGCGCTCTGAAGACGCGTAGCAATTTGCATCAAGTTCAAATTCCCGCCGTTTATCGATGGTGAATCATAAAATTTGCTTTAGCAGGCTTCCGGCTACCAAATCTCTATTTCTGAATCGAAACTCGAGTGCTTCCATAACCTCGTCCGCGTCATCGGTAGTTAATAATAAGGTCTCAACTTCTTCATATGCTTCGCTTTTGAGAGCTTTCCGAAGCCGTACTGTACATTTTCCGCATCTGCATATCCGGCCAATTCCATTGAGGTTTGATACGCTCTTTTGAAGTTGCTAAATTAAAGCGGATCACCGAAAAACTCGGGTAGATCACGCGAGGACGCGACGCGATTTCCAACACGCGAATGACTCTCGCTCAGCACAGCATCTCTTACAGTACACAAAGTTTCTGTAAGTACCTCCGCCAATTGGTCAGCTGAAGAGGACGCTCCATTGTTCAACATACCCAGGCGCTCGCGGGTCGTTGCTGGTCGTCGCCGTAGTACGGGCGGTGTGGCCGCTAAATCGGGCACGTTCTCGGTTTCGGCGTGCTCGGTCGTGCGCTGCTCGTTCTCTCGTTCTTGCTCCTGCTGCGACTGCACGACGTTCGGTTCTTTGCCCTCTTGGCCAGCGCTCTCCTTTTTGGGGCGGTTGCTGCTCTCTTTCCAGCCATTTCAGAGCGTGGTCCAAACACGGCGAGAACTTTTGTCACATGTTCACGTCGGTCACACTTATCTGGAGTCACTAAATTCGTACAGTCACTAAATTCACAATTTGAAAAACACCGTCCTCAGAATGTACGAAATTCCTCACCCGGGGCACCAATTTGTTGACGATGAGGACGGGTTTAAAATGATCAAGTGATTTCAATCGAATGTTTTATTAAAAATTTTTTATACGTGTTAATATTTAATTATATCTAAGAAAAAAACTAGTTAAAACGCAGTACAATTATTATTCGAATCGCAATTAAAACTGATACGTAACTCTAGAAAACAAATTTAATCGAATCTATCAAAATATCGCGTAGAGAAATTGGCACACTCAAAGTTATTTTGCAGATGTTTGCGTTTGAAAGGCTCAAGCACCAGTGACCAGAAAAATGTTAACCATCCCTCGCCGCCCTGCACTGCCTCCCCCCGCTCTCTCTTGCGGGGGTGAAGGGAGAGATCCTTAGGCCTCACCCCCTGCGTAAAGCCCTCCGTTACCCTCCGTGCCGCCTGTGCCCTCGTCCCCCAGCCTACAGCCTCGGATCGGCCTTGCGGCCTCCCCTATCTGAAGTGACCTTCTCGATTGGGCGGGGTCCCTTTCGGTCGAGGTCGAAAACAGCCTCAAGGCGATCGCACGAACGCGAACTCCCCTATCTGAAGTGGCTCCCGCCCATGGAACGCCCTCGCGGCGTCCGTGCACGTAAGGACGGAGCTGTGGGCGTCTGTGTGCTAAGAGCGGGAGGTCGACTTCATAATCAAAATTACATTAAAAACGACGAATAAATCCACCAAGCCCGAATTTATTCGTCGTTTGAAACATGTGAACGTTAAAAAATAATTATTTGCAAAATTACATTAGTTGAGGTAATCGAACTATAGTTCTAAGGTTTCCAAATCTATCTATATAATCTAAATCTTTGCGCCGCTATACGAATTCAAGTATGCCTCATTCCCTGGTTTTATCTCTTGCGCATTTGTATTTTCTCGACGATCATGTTACGGCGCTCATCGTCCCGCACTCGTGCAAGCATTCGATTACGGTTTTCTCGGCAAAGTATTCTTGCAGACCTTCGGCTCACTGACCCATATTACTAATTATAGTTTGGGATTAGACACGGAGCGTACAAACAATAAGGCCCAATGCGCGAACGAAGCGCCTAACGATTCCGTTCGGGCTGACTGACTTGATCCGCACGCGCATCGTTTTATTGCGCTGCTGCTCCGGTCGAGTCTCTTGCTCATGGTGCGCTATCTCATACGATAGATAATCTGGGCCCGTTTGTGTTCGGCACGGACGGTTTTTTCCCAACGCTGATCCGTATATTTATTTCAGGCCTAATATCAGTTTTCGCCTCGATATCCGGAACAATACAAATGATTCAAGTAAAAAAAATGAAGATGGTGTCCCTGACGCACTTGAAAAATATTATTTCTATTTTATTTTAGTGTTTAAGTTACATAATTTCATAACCTAGTTAATAACATAAAATCATTTCACCAGGTGGTATATCGAACGAAGATCATGACGGTAACATTACAGACGTTACTTCTATTTCAGAAGTCGAAGACAATCCCCTAGATGATCGCCTACATGATCCTGTAGATGATTACTCGACCGATCCCCTAGACGATCCTTTAGAAGATCCACTGGAGGATCCCTTGGACGATCCCCTAAACGATCCCTTACATGATCCCCTCCAGCTCCCCTAGATGACCCCCACATGATCTTCTAGCATTGAAGATGTTTGTAAGCCAACTCGAAATACAGCTTGAATTTCTCACATAACCGTTTTCCATTCACTATTTCGTATAGAAACTAGCATCCCCCGTCGTGGCTTCGCTCGCTCTTTAGGTTATGGTGAATAGAAATTAGAATTGAAAACTGGAATAACATTAAATCTAATTTTCCAAACAGTTGAATGTTGGAAAATGATGAAAAACAATGAATTTTCTCTTCACTATATACTATGAGTATAATTTGGTTTCCAAATTTACTCGTCTTCTGACGTACGTAAATCTGTAGAAAATGTAGGTATTTTCGCTGTGTGCGTCTTCCAACAGCGACACTATTAACCTAGGCTCTAATGGAGGTCAATCCCAAGTTTCAATTGACGTCTGCTGCATTGGAATCGAAAATAATAATTGAAATAAAGTTACTGGAAGAAAATTGGAACCGATTGAAAGCTATTGATTTGAAGGAAAGTCCGATTGTAATTGATTACATTCTATGACAGAAATTAATATTAAAACCAATAAGGTAATGCGGGACTTGATGTAGATTAAAAAACATATTGAGAATGATTTATCTGAATAGAAAACGGATGGAATTGGATTGAATTCTATTTTATGAAAAACAGTGAAATTCATAATGTTTCAATCAGATGATAGATTATTAACAATGATTAGAAGCGCTGGATTGGAAAAAGACTGTATTACACGGAGAAAAAAATGATGCCTTAAAAGCATCAGAGGCGATGCATATATTGCCGCCGACTCTCGAGATGGAATTGTTACCCCCACGCGATAGCTTTACTGCAGCTCCGCCATGCGTATATTCCATGGGTAGGACGATACAAAATTTCCAGCTGGCGGATGGTGTTTTGGTAGCCGCCGGTTATGGAAACGCCAATTGTAGAGGGGATGAGCGCCGTGGATGAGTCCAGCACTCAGCAGTCATATATATCTGCAGATGCGCATGCGCTGTCTACAACTGGCGTTTCCATAACCGGCGGCTACCAAAACACCATCCGCCGGCTGGAAATTTCGTATCGTCCTACCGCATGGAATATACGCATGGCGGAGCTACGTTTAACGCATCCGAGGATACCAACATTGCATCCGAAGTCGGATGCACTTGAGCTATCGGCAGCACTGATGGATTTAAGCTATCATTTTTTTCTCCGTGTAGGGACCATTGGATTATCCAGTAAACATGAAAATTAAAATCGACAGATCAATGAGAGACTGGACAAATGTTGAAACCGGTTGAAAATAACTCATTTGTATAGGAATACATTAAATCGATTGGTTTATACATGAAAAACGATAGAATTCTATTACGGTTGCAACCAAATGATTGAGTATTAGAAATTATTGCAGGAGATTGATCTCAATTTCAGTAGAATAGGAATAGATTGGAACCGATGACGAAAATCAAGATTGAAATGTATAGGGTGATAGATAACTCAATAAATATGGAAACCGATTAGAAATAATTCATATATATATAAAAATACATCATAATCGATTGGTTTATATTAAGCAAAACTCGATAGAATTCCATTAGGGTTGAAACCAAATGATGAAACATTGGAATTCATTGGAGGAGATTGATCTCAATTTCAAAACAATAGGAATAGATTGAGATCGATGCAAAAATCAAGATTGAAATGTATAGGCTGAATAATAACTCAATTAACATTGAAACCGATTGAAAATAATTCACATGCAAAGAAAAATATCAAAATTGATTTGATTATATGGGAAAAAACGATAGAATTCCATTAGGGTTACAAACAAATTATGAAATATTAAAAATGATTGGAGGAGATTGATCTCAATATAATTATGATAGAAATAGATTGAAATTGATGACAGGAATGAAGATGGAAGTGGATAGGGCTATGAAAACATTGGAACCGATTACAAATAATTCATCTGAATAAAATATTCATCGATCCAAATTATAGAATAAAATGGCGAGAATAAGAATTTATTGGATTTGATGGAAAAGCATCCATTTGGATAAATAATCTCTTAGAATCGCGTTTTTGGATCGTTATCGCACATTCAAAAATTATTCAAAAGATTAAATCTTATGCATGTTTATTAAAATGCAATTAGAATGTATTGAATGAATGTGAATTATTGAAATTGTGATCAGTTCTTGGAAGAATTCTATTAATTGATTTGAATATATTTCAATGAAACTATTTCTATGTATTTTAATTCAATCTCCAATCCATCCACTTTTATATAACTGAACTGTTAGAATTGAAATTCGGAAACGCGATTCCGATGGATTCATTTCCCCAATCTTTCTCAATCCGTCATTTTAAGCAGGATTTATCTCCACAGTACTCCGCTGAATGAAAAGCTTTTGCTTTTAATTTCTTGGTTTGAGCATGAACCTCGAATAAGTTGAATTTATGAGTTTTTTTCTATGACACTGGTGGCGTTTTACTAGATTATCCAAAATAAATGTAATAAAATGGAAATGATACGCACACTACGATCAATGAACTGTTAAATTATATCTTAAATCTTCAAATAATATTTCATCATAAGACTTCAAATTATGGGATTCAAATTATGGAAATATTATCATCCCATAATTATGGGTACTTTCGAGATGCATCTCTCGTTAAAGGTGAAAAATGGATTCAACGCTTGATATCGACCGGTCGCAGCCGTAGGTCGCGTTTGGAGGGGGATTGTAACAAGGTGTGCATCTGAGAGCTAGTCCTGGCTGGATAGGGACCTGATATATCGACTTCACTCCTTCTATCGGCTAGAGAACGCCGAAGTCGGCAGTGTGGCAATCGAGGTTCGTTCATATATATATATATATATATATATATATATATATATATATATATATATATATATATATGAAAGTCATATATTTAGGCACATACCCCGGTGGTAATAGCCTTTGGAAAAAAAAATAATTTTATTTTCTGTTCATTCTGTACTTGGTAATAATTTCGTAAATTTTCTGTGCGTTCCCCACAACTTGTGGAAAGCTTCCTCTTGTTCGGCAGTGGGAACTTAACCCGGAAAATATAACCCGGGATGGTCACTGTCTTGGAAGGTATGGGAGTGGCGAGAAAATTCTCAGAAATCCCGATTATGTCGGAAATTTTCTAGCAATGTGGGCTTCGAGGAAAGAAAAATTTGTTTCAAGCCGGCTCATATTAATGTGGCCGATTTCCGAGGGCATGAAGTGGGTGTGTGGAGGGAAGGTTGTGGGGGGGGGTCTGACAGACTGGCTACTTTTCATATACGTCGGTGAGGGGGGCAGCAGGGAAAGCATTAAGATCCTCAATGGAGTATATTGGAATGAGCGGGTCGTTTCTGGATTTTCTCACGAGGATGGATTTATTCTTGTATATCAGATAAATTTGAACACTAGTATGGAGGTGTTTGATGGAGTGAGGTTAGTCTCCGGCTCACTGTCGGTCTCGCCGTTTGCGTGAGTTCAGATTCTAGACAAAAAATTGGCGTTACACGCATGAAGGCATTCCAGAGCGAAAAAAAAGCAATTTCGCTGCTGCGTCGTGATCATCACAATAGAAGATCAGTATCCCCGTGAACTATAGTTCAGAACTATCCTCAAGCATTAATGTAGTATCTATTTTTCTACTCAGAGAATCGATCTGCTGCGAATTTTGTTGGATCGCGCCGGAGAGGACGTTTTGAGTTTCAGGCGCCTTCTGCATCAATTCGCTTTGCACAGTTTTGAACAAAAAAATAATGTTTGCGTTCGAATTTGGAATATCTTTGTAAAGTGCGATGATGTATTTAGAGGTACTGGGGTCGTTCAAATAAGGCGTAAAAAGCGCGGGCATATTTCCGCTCGCATTATTAGGCATTGCTGATGGAGAGAGGTTTGGCGTCGCCGCACGCTTGGACGAAACAGCAGAACACGGAGGAATAGCTGATTTGGTGTCCCTACATCCTCTGAAGGAGAGAGAGGAGAGGCAGGAGTGCGCGAGTCGCGGATCGTGAGTGCAGATGAGGGCGCGGATTGCAGGGTGAGGGCGGAGGAGCAGCTGGCGCAGTCAATCGGATACTTGAATTTTGAGTGCAATCCACGAGCGCGGGCCTGTTACTCGAACCACACTGGACAAGCTTGTCACTAATTTTGAATGTCTTTTTGCAAATTATGCAAGACTTGCGTATTCGCGGCCGAGGCGTCATGCGATGTTGTTCGTAGTGGGGAGAGTATTGCGATCGTCATCCATCTATTGACAGTGTGCGAAGTGAGTCCTTGAAGAATCAGCCGACACTGTAGATCTCGTTGGTGCGAGCGATTAGTGGTAGTGGTGGTGGATTAGGGGGTGATGAGCGCGCGCAGGCTGATTGATAACGTAGCGATCCGTGATCAATTGAAAGCGTCCTCGTTATTCTCAGAATTTTAAGGATATTACAGGTGTAATTGGGTGCCCCGGCTCAAAAATTCACGAGCCGAACTGATTTTTTTCGTGAGTGCAGAGGCCAGCGAACGCCCAAGACATCTGTAGCAATCGACTCTCTCGAGACGTATTCAATTGATCAATATACGTTTGATATGCTGGAGCAGTGTGAGGGGCGTGTATCACTTACCGCGGAGGGAGATAGAGAGGAGTGGTACTGTGTGTGCTTGATCCATGTCATCACACATTTGAGTTAGTATTTTCAGCCATGGAGCACTGTGAGCTTTGTCAAAGCTCACAGTTTGGGATACTAAATATTAATTTATGTGCGTATTGACATATTGCGCACGTACCGTACGACTCCAATGTTCATAACAAAATAAGAAAAAACATAAATTATTGCCTGCCTTGACTCGTTACGTCGTTCGCATGCTGTCCCGATAGCGTCCTAATTCGGGAGTTGGCAATCGAAGCAATCAGGGGGGTACCTTCCTAGTATCTACTTAAGTAGCAGTACTCTTGCATCAGTTTACATGGTTGGTTGGTAGAGGCATCAGGCTTCGATAGAAACTCCATCTTCCATATTACAAGAATTGTGAATGATCACAAAGAAGAAACTAGTGGACGATTGAGAGAATGCTTAACAAGATGAGAAGAGTTTGACATATGAAGTATGCTTTGAGATGGACAAGAACTGAAAGCTATTGGTGAATTCTCCCGAGTTCCAAGAATAATTAATAATTATCTGCATCCAAAAATCATTAATGATAAATATTTATCCATCGGGCTCAGTGGACTATTCCGAATTCATTAAAAAGTGAAATTGCGAGAGGAAGGATCCACTCTCTCTGGGCTGGATCCAAACCAGCACCCTCCTGATCTCTGACCAGCTGCGCTGCCCATTGCACGACAATTTTTCTACATTATCATCCCATCTGCAATGATTAAGTGTTTCATTGCTTCATTTATAGATCGTTACTTTGTCCACATTCTCCCAGCTGACTGTTGAGCAGCTAAATATTTTCACATGAAATAGAAGCTGAATAAGAGGAAAAAGGTTTGGGTAATCTGACGATTTGTAATTGGAACGATCGAATTCTTCGTCGTTGCGAATAAGGTTGGTTACGAAAAAAATCAATTTTTGCTCCAGGGATGCGAGGATCAGTTATCTTCCCGGTGGTGCAATACGCAGAGCAGTAGATGAGGAATCAGGAGGATACTGGCGCAAATACAATCTGCTTTTGAAAAAATTCAAGGTGACCCACTAAGTCTGATAGATAGATATTTATCGTTGAAGATGTTGATCACTAGATGTAAGATTATTCAGAGAAACCTGACAGTGCAAAATTCAGCTCGTTTATCAAGCAAACCTCACTAAAACTGTAGATGAACAAACCTGCATCAAACGAATGCCTAATTGTGATATATGATTCTGGTGTAAAATACCACAAGGAAAAATACATTGTTTTGTGGCTCTCTCTATACAGCTCAATGTCTCATGAGAACGTATAGCCCTCTTTGAGCATTCGACCAGTCCAAGATGATTGACCATAATTCTACGGTATAGAAATAAGTTCCTCCGTACTATATGAAATTTCTGCATATTTTTCATGAGAACTGTTGGTCAATTCTTCACGTTGATTGCTCTCACATTTAATTCCACACTCGCGTCCATTCAACCATGATTGATATTCAAGTTAATGATTCAGGCTACACTGTCTTGGATAGATAATGAGGCTATCCAACCAGTATGATGATCATATTTCATAAAAAAATATTCGGGATTCTTATTTCTAACTCGAGAATTCTCATTGAATATAAACTTACAGGGTAAAGATAATCTTGTATTGCCTCTGGTCATAATGGGAATTGTAGCTGTGATTGGAGGTATCTCAGGATTGAGACTACCAGAAACACTACATCAGCGATTGCCACAAACAATAGAGGAAGGAGAAGCTTTTGGTAAAAACTGGACTTGTGGGAACTGCTGTCAACTGGAACCTGCGAGGTAAATTTATTCGCAATTTCCTCTGAATCATAGCCTCCTATCATTTTTCGATACTCCAAACAGTCCTTATTGTCACAAAAGATTTTATATTTTCTTCAGTGAGAAATCCAAGGTCTATCCTACCACCTGCCGTCTCCGGGAAGGGCTGGTCCCGTGCGCTCGGCGTCCCGCGGGCCCGCCTCAGTTGTTCCTGTGGGGACGGCTTCTCGCCGACCTCGATGGTGGCGACCCCCTCAACGTCGTCTTTGGCACTCCCCTTTCTGTGCCAGCTGTACCGCCCTCAGGACTCCTTCCTGCAAGCGTCGGGCTACCTGAGCTGGCCAGATTGTGGGCTCCCTCGTCTCGAGCCGCAGGGTCCACCGGGTCAGACGCAGGTAGAAATCGTCAAGGACCTCCCCCAGTCTTTTCGGGGAAACCTTTCTAATCCAGGCCAGCAACTCACGAAGGCGGCTAGCCGCCATATAAGGCTCCATGCCCGGCGCCTGGTCCTGCATCCCGCCCAGCAAATGGGCGCTGACAGATTCCACCTGCTTGACCCGAATTTCTTCCGAGGTCAGAGATGCTGGTAGGGGTGGTATTACCGACGGTGCCAACGTCATCTTCTTCTTTATCTCAGGTTTGCCCTCTGTGGAGAAATAGAAGGAGAGGAGGGTTAGCTCATAGTTCACGATGTAAGGATCTTGTGTAAGGATGTAAGGATGTCAGGATGTTAGGATCTGTTGTGATCTCGTCGATCGGAGCAAGATCACTCCCGTGTGGAAAGTGCTGGGTGGCTTGCGCATGCCTTTCTGTCATCCGGGACCGCATTTTGCGAGGGCTTTGCTTGTCCCTGGCGCACTCGGAGCTTCTTGCATCGCATTGTTTGGGGGCTCCGGCGTTGCTACGCTCGGGAGTTCCGGTGCCACTGCGGTCGCATGCGTGACCCGTTTATCCCGCGTGTCATCATGGGCGCTTGCTTCCCGGTTTGTACCACGCGGACCACGCGATGTGGTTTGCCGCATGGTTTCGCGACTGCCCCGCCCACAGGTACGCGTGGGATGTTGTCACTAGGGTCGCTCGTTCGCGTGCTCGCTTGTTGATCGGCTGCTGGGGGTTGATGTTGATCCGTGGGCTCGTCCTGAACATCCTCTCGTCCTGATTTTGTGACGGTGTTATTGTCCTCTCCGTCGTAGTGCCTCTTGAGGTGGGCCGAGGTTATTGGTTTGTATACGTTCCCGGCCTCGACGGTTAGTTTGAACGAGATCGTTCCTAATTTTTCACTGATTTTGAACGGACAGACGGAGTCGGGTACCAATTTCGCCGAGATTCCTTCAGCTGCGTACGACAGTACGTGGTTGGTCTTCCAGACCAGGTCGCCTACTTCAAAATTGCACTCTTGTCTACCTTCATTGTAGTAATGGGCTCGAAATTCTGACTTATCATTTTGTCTATCAGTCGCTGGAAAGTCGCACTAGCGAATGATAGCCCAAACGGCATTCTTTTGAATTGATACAGTCCCATACCGGGGACTTTGAATGCGGTTAGGGGTCTCGATTTTTCGGCCAGCTTGATCTGCCAGTACGCGCTGCTCATATCTGTAGGGGTACACTCCTTGTTACCCCTCACGGTGCATGCGTACAAGCGGTCGAGGCTTCCGAGCCAGCGAAGACAGCGTGCAAGCGGCAGTTACGCTCGAGCTCACCGAGCGAGCGGTCAGCCTGTGGAACAAGCGAGAGCTGTAGAACCTCAGATTAAACTCTTTACAATATTTACAGAGTCCAGCTTATTCCCCAGCCAGGTGGTTTGTGGAGACCATCCTAACCAAATCTCTACATTGGTGACCCCGCCAACGTCTGCAGCCAGCACGGAATTCTCCGGCAAGCTCTGCAGGGACAAGCAGCGGCGGAACAGCGCGAGCCGGCATCACCGCCGCCGGCGCAACATGTGGCCGTTGAAGCCGCTCTCCAACACGACGCCTCGGTGCGTTACGAGTCTTCGGCGCGGGGACCTGACCGCCCTCATCGACAGAGCTGAGCAGGCTCTCTCTCTCCATCTTCAGCGGATCTTCGCTTTGCCAGTGTCGCACCTGCGACACGTTCTCTCCGGCTGCTCGAGCTACGGCATTTTTGTCGCGCGCATCTTTGTCAGCGTACGTGGCTGGCCATTTCTGGCCGCCGCACTTTCCATCTCCAGCACGCAGCGGTCCTGGAGGACCGTCAGACCATTGGTGATCCCCAGCTTGCTCGTCGGCGCTGCTCGTCAGGCACGCGCATGGCGCGCTTTATTGCTGTTACCGTCTTCGCTGCCTGGGCCGACATCTTTCCCGTCAAGGTCGCTGTGCTGATTCCAGCCAGTGACAACGTCTCCGGCGCTTTGAAAGCAGCAGCGGTGCAGCCAGCGCATCAAGCTTGACTTTTGCAAGGTATTAGTGCGCGCGATCAGTTAAAAATCGAAATTTGTTTGAATAAACTTGAGCGCAAAAATTCTCAACGACCATCAGGCATACAATAGTCGTTGGACTTTGTTCGCCGAATCGACTGACTGCCGTATTTACAAACAGGCCAGCGATTCCTCTTGAGAATTTTCCTGTTATGTTAATAACATGTGCATATTCCAGTAACTTCGTGAACATACAGCGAATGAATATTTGCCTCCACGCGGCTGACAAGATCAGAGAGGGACTGTAGGTCGCACTGGGTTTTAGCAATGGAGGCTTCCAAGGAGTCAAGCTTATCAATTTTGTCTACCTTGGCGAGGATGCGGCGAAGGATGTTGTCGTGTTGGTCGTTTCTGCATGAAGAGAAGGCGCTGGGCTAGGTCGTCCGCCAGAGCAGCCAGCAAAGAATTCATCACCACCAGGGATTTGTGCAGCTGAGGATGAGGCAACTGCGTGAGCAGGAGCACAGTAAGTGCAGCAGCAAACAGGCCTGTCACGATACTGCACTGTGATAAATGCTATGCGGCATTTATGCCAGCGCTTGGCACAAAAACCGCACGGGTTAACGTGCATATTACTGCGCGGTGACTTACTGCACTTAGCGCAGAGCAGTGGGTCCTCATGTCTCTCCTTACGCCTCGCACCATCATCAGATGGATTGGCCTTATCGGCTGGTTTAACAGTCGAGGAGCTATATCAGGTTCAGCGAGAGGTCTTAGTTGACTATAGAAAAATAAAAAGAAAAATGATAATGAACGACCTTATGTTGTAGAAACGACTGCAGCCGGGAGGCGAAAGTTCAGCTGCGGGCGCACTGCGATGCAGAGTAGGCCTGATGACGCTCGGTGAGCTGAGCGGGGAGCGAGGCGAGTGAGCGCAGTGAGACCATGGTGGGAGCAGAGCGGGGCGGAGCCAAGGGGCCGACTACGCGATGAGCGCTCACGCTATAGGCTGTCGATGAATTATCGATTGAGCACAACAGCTGATAAGGAAGGTTAGAGACCACGTATTGCTGTGTATATACATGAATATAAACATGCACTGACACACGGGTGTGAGCAACGAATTGTGCAAGTGTAAATTTATTGACACGAAAGCACAAGAAACTGGGCACCAACACTTCACTTACAGCAGTCAAAAGTTCAACCACCACAGTTCCGCGAAACAACTGTGCCGCAACAACAATGCACACACACAGTAGCAACAACAAAGTCCACGACCAACAATAAGTTCACAATGAGCAGGCAGCACTGGAGCACAACGAACAGCGTCGTGGAGGCAGCGAAGAGAAGCAAAGGCGAACAGAACGACGTAACCTGAAAGTTAGTGAATCAGGTACACCCCGGCTCAGATTGCACGAGCCAGTCAAAAATGCTCGTAATAGCAGGAGCCGACGAGTCTCCCAATTCACCTGTACGACGAAAGTCGAGAGAGCGAGAGAGATAAAATTAGATTAGATTAGATTGATTTATTTACTGAACATTATGTTGTACAATGTGATCATAGTTATACATACAGTTACTTATGTCTAGATGAATAATATTAATTCAACTTAATTTAATTTAGATTTATTTGATCTAGTTCATTCAAATTTAAGAGCGAAAAGAAAAGTCTAAGAGCAGAGCAAGCTCTCACCACGGTCGCAGGCAAGGAAGTAAAGAAATAAAAGTTTTTTGAAAACAGGAAGAGATGAAGCGTTAGTTATTACAGTGGGGAGTGAATTCCAAAGATAAGTTGCACTGACATGGAATGACCTACGGAGGAAATCCTAACGGAAACTAGGGACAACAAGCTGCGACCGATAGCCACCCCTACAGGGACGAGTACTGGTATTCATGAGAAAATACTCTGCGAGATACGACGGGCTGCCATACTTAAGAATCTTATATATCATACAGGCCATGAAATAGCTTCGCCGAGTATATCATGAGCCAGTTTAGTTCCTCCCTGTAGAGAGAGATATGCTCGCTCCTTCTCACCCCATAGACATATCTTATGCTTGTATTATAAAGCCGTTGGAGAACCAGGTTTCGCTCCTCAGAGAGTTCGCAGTACATAGGAGAGCAATAACACAGCTTCACAAAAAAAAATAAAAAATTGAACCAGAGACTGGACCACCCTACTTCTCGTATGTGAATGTGAATCTCGTATGTGATCTTAATCGTATGTAAATTCACGCGACCGCGATCAAAATAATAGAACGCGCATCTCGCGTACCGATACGAAGACCTGGAAAGGGAAAGCGGGCCTTGCTATGTCAATCGTCGCCTGCAGCTGCGCTGTTTCGGCAAAACTGACCGCGACCCCCGCGTCGTAAATTAGCCGTCGCCTAAGTGCAACACCGGCCGCGTCACCGATACTGCATCTCGAAGCGCCTTAGATGATGCGCTCCGGACGGTTAGACAATAGGTTTTTCCGCCGAGCATCGATGGCCGCCAGTCAAAATGCAATTTATGCATCCGCCTGAAGCCAAGAAGTCAGTTCGTTAAGCCTCCTCAAAATCAGAGCGCCAATGACGACTGACTAAATACACCTTGCCCCTCCCGCACGCGCTTCGGAAAAGCGGTCACCAATGACCACCGACCGAACTGGCGTACGTGCCAAATTTTTTATTGCTTTTTCGCGAAGATCGCTCCCCTCTAGATGACGCTAAGTTGAACACGCCCAGGACGCACACGTCCCCGCGATACAAATTTTCCTGCGCGTCACCTAGAAAAAAGACGCTATGCCCTTTGTTGTTAATAGTTATTAATTTTCATTTTCATTCAATACGGCAATCTGCCTAAAAATCCCTGAACTTCCAGAGGATATAAATTTTATCTCAATATTCCCATTTCTCTAGGAGATTCTCTTATTGTTCAACAAATATTATTATCAATTATTCATAACTTTAAGCGCCTTTAGCTATTAATTATATTGCCAGAGTTTCGATTCCATCGAACGAACCGATAAGCGAGTAATCCGCGCTTTTATGTGAAATTTCCCCACGCATCGTTGATTACGTATGTTTAAACAATAGTGACGGTCTCACACTTCAATAACTTTTTGTTTCTTATCTATTAACGAAACTTTTGGCTTTTCCTGAATTCAAAAATATTGATCTGTTCGCTCGCAATCGACCGAGCATCATAAAAAAATGCATTTCATTTTCATTCGCAAATTATCATAACTTTCGGTTATTCGAATGGAATAAAACTTTGGAAATCATCAGATATAATATTTTACTTATAGGAAACATCCTCAGTTTCTAGATTTCATAACTATTTCGCGCATTATTCGAAAACTCGCGAATCTCCGAATTCAAACGCTGTTCAGCACTCGAATTCCACTTATGCGGATGGCGCGAAATGTGCGTTTCATCGTAATTACCGATATCTGTAATTAGTATCTTGTAGTAGAACTTTAGTTCAAACCATTAGCCTTATTTCAATAAACTTAATTTTGATTGGTTGAAGGGACGAGTTAGAGGGCCTGTCCTCGAAACCCCGCCCTTGAATCTGGCGCAACCGAGGAAATCTGTATACGGTCCGCGGAGGGAAGCGTCACTCTTGTCCTAGGCTCTGACCGGCAAAGTCCTCGCTCTTGGAAGTGAGTAGTGTTCTTTTTTGGGCTAAGTACCCACAGGGCTAAGTCCCTTTTGCCAATCTCATTCTTGAAGTGAGTTCTGTCGCTTAGCGCGGACTATAGTCGCGGACTCTGTCACTAGGTTGACAGTCGACGTTTTCCTCTGAGGCTGAGGAATTGTTTGGAAATTAATGAACCAAAATCAACAAAAGTAAGTGTTTTCTTCTCTCTCTATCTCTATTCACCTTCCTACTCCTCATCCTTATAACTGATTATACCAGAAGAGCCACTGTTAAGGTCTCTGAATAATTCATTGAGAGCGTTCACCACTACGAGCCTCTCCTCGAGTCAACCAAATCCCTTTATTTTTCCAACCCTGTATTTTCTGGCTCCTCTCGGTCTTTGAGAGTTAAACGAGGCTAGATAATAAATATACAGAGGTCTTTAGACAGGTCTTATTGTAAAATCACGCGTTAAAATCTCTGTCCTCTTCTGTATTTAGTAGATTTAGTAGTTCTACATCTATCCCGTAACCTGAGCTATAAACGAAAGCTTGGCTCAGAATTTCGCGATTCACTAAGCACGCGCGCCGCGTCAAATATCCCGACGTAACAATATTATTCTCGTTCTTCAATTGAAATGCATTAATTTCGTTTAACAATTTTCTTAGTTTTATTTTATTTTGTATTTTTTTTTATGTCTTTTATTTATTTTATTTTGTTTTTATTTTCTTCCCTTCATTATTTTCAGTCAATGGAATTAACAAATACACACTCGCCACGGATCGGTTGTTTTACAATTTCCGATGAAATCCATCTACAATACGAAATAATTTTTACATACGAATTCATGTTATGCAAAAAACTAGCTACACTGCTATTGAAATGCAACATGCCGATCAAAAAAGGATGGAAAGGCATTAGATACATTAACCATTGGATAGAATTTTTTGCTTAATGGTTCTTGAATATATATTTCTGCAAGTAATCAGAATAATAAAATGATTTCCATCTCTCACTCAATAAGTCTTAAACGTCGGTTCGTACAATTTTTAGTTTCTCTTCCAATCTCAACATCGAATTCTCTTACTTTTACATCGGAACGACTCAAACCCATTCGAGTAACAATATTATTTTCTCAGTAATTTGCATAAATTCAAGCTGGAACACCCCGATTTTCGATTTACAAATTCCATCTTCCGGAAGATCGATTCCTAAGACACTAGTTTGATATTACAACCTCAGAAAAACACATTGAGTATCATGAAAGCTTGAGACATTAGTATCTTGAGAGAGGGAACTTATGCACACTTTTCATTCATTGCATTATAACACATGCAAAATAACATGTTCAGGATAGAGGTTCAACTTTTGTTAACGTATAATGTCAAAGTAAAATGAAAATGTACAGCTTATCGAGAAATTGTGAAACAACAGACCAGTGGCAAGCAAGTATTCCTTCTGCGTCCTTCTGTGAAACCACAAAAGGATGAAGCTTCGGTATATGAGAATATGATTCTAGCAACTCACGACGGAGCAACTGGCCAGAGCTTCGACACAAACGTGGTAACTAAACCAGAAGCTTCGAAAAAACTACGTGACCCCGAAAAACTCAAGAAACCGGAGAAGGAT
The DNA here is from genome assembly GCA_020882685.1 of Aphelinus atriplicis. Classification (NCBI taxonomy): domain Eukaryota; kingdom Metazoa; phylum Arthropoda; class Insecta; order Hymenoptera; family Aphelinidae; genus Aphelinus; species Aphelinus atriplicis. The sequence goes on along the minus strand of CM037073.1, from coordinate 59,154,811 downwards.
AACCAGAATCGTACGGAAACTACAACAAACGTCAACACTCACGTAGCAAGCGTAAAAGAGAAAAGCAAGCGATACCACTGATCCGGCGCCTAGAAAACGCGGAAGACCAGAAAGTACTAAGTATCACTGAAAATAATAGTAAAACGGCACAATAGTATACAAACTACAATAGTAATACAAACTACTAAAAGGACCTAACATTTCCCGTATTTGATAGTGAAGAAGGAACCAAAGGCTCGGGACCTCTACAAGCAGTACTGGGTCTGCGTCGCCGCAGAAGAAATTCAGTTACTAGAATATATTTTTGTTCCTTTCCTATCAAAAAATCCTGAGCCGTAGTTCCGTTTTTACTATCATGAAAATCCTCAAACATAGTTTTGTTCCTTCTATAAAAAAAAAATACTAAACCATAGTTCTGGAGCAAATGTAAAAAAGCGTTCAGGCACCGATTCGTAGTCAAGATGGACGACGAGGACGTGTGGGAGGAATCACGAGAACTGATAAAAGACCGACAGTACACGAGCGAGCGCAACAGAACAGTGGCCACTCGGGGCCGTTATTGCATTTGGGGAGTCCCAGCAGTAACACGGGGAATGCGAACACGCCTAGGAATGCAAACAGACCTATGGGTGGTCCTAGCAACGCGTTTGTGGAAGTTTGGTTTTTCCCGCCAGAAGCCTCGAATCCACGGATCCGCGAAATGGAACGACGAGAGTGCGAGCTAGGGCGGGAACGAGCCACAGATCCGTAGCCAAAAACCAGCAGTTGACGCTGGGACATAGGGAGGCGGATTGTAGGATGAACGTGTGCTACAATTGCAACGAGAGTGGGCACTACTCCGAAAAGGAGTCCCAGGTCAGTTTATTGCCAGGTATTCAAAACACTGGGAGTCGAATATGACTCATGGTCTGTTTGCTACGGGCTTAACTCAATGACGGAAAAGAGGAGGGTGGGAGTGCGATAAAGTCCCACGCGCTTCATGCCACCACAGATGAGATGGGTTACCCAACTGCGAGCCACCGGGAGGAGAAGAGAGGTCCGATTATGCCAACAAGGAACGAACGGACTCCAGCAGTGATGAGGGCAGTGGAAGAGTTCGAAACTTGGAAGTAATGGGTAACGGAAGTGCGACGAGTGAGTGACGACGCAAAAGAACGAGCAAGAGAAAAATCGGCAAAAATCCGCGGACAGATTGATGAATATGACTCGTGAGCTCTGTCGAGGGATCAGTTCGGGTCGAGTATGATCGTAGAGTGTAACGTTGTCAAAAAAGACAACAAAAATGCCGCTACAAATCACGGGGAAAATCTCAATAGACCGCCCCAAGCTGACTACAGTACAGAGCCGAGACAGAGGGTAGCCGCGAAATGGAACGACGAGAATGCGAGCTAGGGCGGGAACGAGCCACGGATCCGTTGCCAAAACCCAGCAGTTGACACTGGTAATGGCAAACAAACGAAGGACCGGGAAATACGCAGTGTTGAGTGAGAGTAGCGTAGATGTAAACAACGTTTCCAGCGGCAGTAATGATGCGCCCAGCGTTGGGCACATAAGGGGAATGAACGAACACAAGAGAGTGTCTGGTCTAGAGGAATCGGGAGTGAGTAAGTGTCGATCGGAATATCAACGGGCGCAGAATGCATGCTGCCCCGGGCATACGCGATAAACGGAAGCTTATGAATAATTGTTGATCAGAAAGCGTTCAAGAAACGCAGTGAATTCCGACGAGGATGAAATCGATTTCGAGGTCAATGAGATGCACGAGTTGTGCAAGTTGCGAGGAGCGAAAGGGTCTCTGCTGGAACACTGGTTCAGTGGGGGAGAGTGCAGTCGAAAGTACCGAAGACATGGGTTGCCAACACACACCCACGTCCGGCAACGATGTCGTGTGCGCTGACTTTGTCCAAGAAGGCACGACAGATCGAACGGGCATTGATGACCCAAGTGATCTGGCCGAAATCACCATCAACGAGGTAGTGAGCGACAACCGAAATTACTTGGGCATAGTAATCGGGGGTAAACTCTTCAGAGCATTGTACGACACTGGCGCAACATACACGGTGGTGGGCGACAGTGTCACGAGCCATCTCAAGAACGGGCTGATACCGAACACGATGGCGGTGTACAATGCGAACAGGGAGAGGATGGACATGGCGGGCAGAACGAAATTGAATTCGAACGCGGATATAACTATCCAAACAATGGAAGTGTTAGCCGCGCATAACCTAGAGTATGATGTGTATATCGGGAAGAAGTTCGTGAAGTTCGAAGAGGATGAGGAAATAAAATCTCGATGCACGGCCAAGGAAAGTGGAGAAAATTTTTGAACATCTCGACCCGAGTGAACAGTGATGATTATATGTAAGCAGAGTGCGCGGGAATCTTGGCCGTGAATGTTGAGAACCGAGAGAAAATCAAGAGACTAGTAAAAAAATACTTACGAGATGAGGTAGATAAACAGAGGGTAACCACGATGACTCAACGTCACATCGATGTGCAAGGGCCCCTACTGATCAGGCAGAAATTGGGAAGGATGTCACCATCGGTCTAAAAAATCACAAAAACGGAAGTACAGAAAATGTTTAAGTAAGAAGTCATTGAAAGATTAGGCAGTGACTGGTGCAGTACGCCAGTCATTGTACAGAAGGGCGATGGGTCGTCACAGTTTTGCATAGACTATCGAGATTTGAGTAAAGTAACGGAATGAGACGCGTATCCGATTTTAAGTTCTGATATCATACTGGATAAATTGCGGAGGGAGCGATTCATTACTGAAATCGATCTGAAATCAGCTTACTGCCAGATGAAATTGGAAAAGAACAGTCAGAAATACACAGTATCGTTGGAAATCGTACGCGAGTACTATTAGCCCGGCAGCTGCCACGACGTGTACGACTATGTTAAATCTTGTCAAATATGGCAACAGTGCAGAACATTGCAGCAGCCGCCCTAAGGCCTAATGGGCAAGCGTAGCGAGGACCAAGTATGGAACGTAGTGGCCGCTGATACGACAGAATTGCCCAGGGGCAAAAGTCGACACAAATACATAATCGTCTCTATTGGTCTATTTTCGCGATACATAGAAATCAAACTGGTGCGAAAATCCGCGAAACAGTGGTTAGGCAAGCTTTCAGCGTGTTCGTCCTGAACAGGTGGGGAACTCCAGAGCATTTTCGAACCAACAACGGGAAAGGGTACGAGAATAAGATTGTGAATTAGAATTAACCCATTAAGTCCCAAATTGCAGAAATTTTATTGGTACTTTCGAGCTCAAATATTTTGATGAATAAGACGGAAGGCTCATTGCAAAATAGTCATTCCTACTATTTTCGGGTATGCTCTACACGATACAATCGTTAAAAAGACTGAAAAAATTGATTTTCAATAAATAATTAACAAATTAAAATAAAAAATGCGATTTTTCGGAGCACTTTTTTTTTCAATCCAAAATCAGAGGAAGAAGGAATTTTATTTTTACGGTCGCAAATGTACATTATTTCAAATTTTCACGAATCTCCAACTAAAAATGTACAACATCATGAGCCGCCATCTTGAAACCGCCATCTTGGATACGGAATTTCAAAAATCTGATGTCAGATTTATCATCAGCGCCCCCAAGAACCCATTAGTCCAAATTTTTACGATTCTCCGACTAAAAATGTACAAAATCATGAGCCGCCATCTTGAAACCGCCATCTTGAATACGGAATTTCGAAAATCTGATGTCAGAATCGTTATCAGCAACATTGAAAACCCCTTTATACGGAATTTCGAAGGAATATATCGAATATGAAATTGAATGCGGTAAAATATTGATAAAATGAAAATCCAAAATATTGATAAAATGAAAATCCAAAATATTGATTCCCGTTTTTTGGCCGCCATTTTGCTGAAAAAAATCATAGTCGAAGAAACTCAACGAATTTGAAAAGTTCAAATATTTTGTGCACTCTTGTGCATATTTGCGACCGTAAAAATAAAATTCCTTCTTCCTCTGATTTTGGATTGAAAAAAAAAGTGCTCCAAAAAATCGCATTTTTTATTTTAATTTGTTAATTATTTGTTGAAAATCAATTTTTTCAGTCTTTTTAACGATTGTATCGTGTAGAGCATACCCGAAAATAGTAGGAATGACTATTTTGCAATGAGCCTTCCGTCTTATTCATCAAAATATTTGAGCTCGAAAGTACCAATAAAATTTCTGCAATCTGGGACTTAATGGGTTAAGCTCTACTAAACATCACGCACGTAACGACGGCACCCTACCATCCTCAGGCTAACGCTGTTGAACGTTGTGATAGAACGATCATGACTATGTTGCCGAAGTTTGTGGGCAAGGACCATCAAGATTGAGATAAGTACTTTAGCAAGCTACAGAATGCATATAACACGGCGAGGAACGATTAAACGAGAGTGTCGTCGGCGTTTCTGAACTCTGGGTGGCACTCAACACCGATTAAAAAGCACCGCGATAAGAATGGGCACACGCGGAGAGACTTCGTTCGAGTCCCTGCGTGCCGGAATGCCCTGCGTGTTGAAATCATTAGAAAAAATAATGAAAATATACTTTTTAAGATATCAAATATATTTTTAGGGATGAAAATGTGAAATTTTTTGAAAACTGATTACATCATTGGAAAGCTGAGGAAAAACGACATGAAAATAACCTAACGGATCATTTTCTCAGGTACATTTTGACATGGTAAATACGAGTAGAAAACGGCATGTTATATATATATATATATATGACTCACGATTTATCATGTGTATCGTGCTGTTATAGGCGTAGGCGTAATTCACTATGTACTGTGACGAGGCTGGACCTCATCACAATACATAATATCAACGATTGCGCGAGACGCGAGGCGGCCGCCGAAGGATCGTAGGGACGATACTTCATGAAGCAATCGTTTTAGGCAGGGAGAAGGGGGAGAGCGGAGCACAAAGTCGCTGCGCGTGCCGATAGCGCGCAGTGCGACAATTAGAATCGAACAGTCACGCTTAACTGAGCGATTAGCCCGCAACCTTTGTTCGAGCACGACACCCTTCGTCGTTGACCCGCGTGTGCGTGCGCCCTGGGAAGAGAGCCTTTTTTCTCCAGCGTTGAGCCTGCAGCACGAGAGCGCCACCCCACTCCGCCAAGCCGAACTGGTGGGACGCCACCGGGACAAGCCAGCAGCCTCCGTCGACCGCCGCCAGACAAGCCGGCCTTTCGCGGCAACGTGATCTGCACTGACGGCGACAGCGAGAGTCGGGCCTACGCGGAGGCAATCTGTAAGTACGCACCTGCGAGTACGTGTATTTTATTGTTGCGAGCATATCAGCGAAACTCGTCGGCACTCGCAGCCGACGAGCGGCCCTCAGCGTCCGCGCGACGTACTGTTAGAAGCCCGTGGCCGTCCTTTCGGCTGTCGCGGCACGTGTAGTTTAAGCGTAATAAACGCACCTTTTATTCTACTCTAATCGTCATGCTTTCGCGCCCTAGCTCCCCTTCTCCACCGTGACTCCTGGAACGTGAACGCGGCACTGCACCACGCCGCATCCGCGAACGGGCCAATCAACGAATCGGCCTGTAACCGTTCTAGCCCGGGCGTGCGCGAAACTCCCTTTTATTCAAGCCTTCAGTACGAGGCATTAACTGAGCCCAGCCCTGCATCGAGGGACTTGCCGAGCAGCGGATGAAGAGGGCATTCCACGCCCAGGACAGCGATCTCCGTATCCCCGATTCCCCCCTTTATCCAGTGGCACGCCAGTGCCACCACCTGGCGAGTAAAGCCAGCTGGTGGCAGCGTGACACTTATACATCAACATTGGATCATGGATTTCTCAATTTATTTATTAAATAATCCAGATAGGCTCAATCCGGTCTGATGATATTGTAGATTGCTCTTAAAAATCGAAATTCCTCCACTTTATAGCTTGATTTGTCTCTCGAGAGATACGTTTTTCTTGTAAAGAGTCCTGATTTGTAGGTTAAATTCAAAGAATATTTTCGTTCCAATTCTTCTCCAGTAAATCTCGAATACGACCACCGACTGCGAGATATCTCGCATCGACTCGAACTCGCTTGTATATATTGTAATTGTGTACGTCAGTATCTATTCAATGTTTTAGTTTTTATATTATTTTTATATCTCATTTTTGTTCTTAGAATCAATCTTTCTTCTTTATACATCAACGTGTGTGATAGTTCTGTTGAATGGTTACGGAGCTAGAACCTACGCAAAACCAAGAGAGTGCTGTGTCACTTCATAGATGTGCCAACTGAGCGCAAACTTACTAGGAGACCGCTTGGGATTCGGGTCACCAATCTTGACCAAAATTTTTTTCATGTTTTCTGGTGGCCATAGTAGAGAGAATCCAGAATTTTAAGGTCCAACGCTCCCAAACTTTCAAGATATTAATTTATGTATCCTGGGTTGAGACGTTGTTCTCGTCCCAAATGACAATATGTCTCTTCAATGCAATTTCTGGCTGTGTACAGCATACCTGGAACACGAAAATTATCACAAAGAAGCGTTTTTCAAAAATATATGAAGAAAGGCAAAGGTTAAGTTGACTTATCTGAATTCCCTTGCGTCTTGAATAAAAATCATCTTCATCAGCTGCACACGATCAAGCTCCAAACCTGCTGGAGAACACTGTGGCGGAAATTAATCTGGAAACTTTTCTTACAATTACTCAAACTGTAGTGAGTAAGCAATGTCTACTTGATGAGTACACATCACATGTCTAACTGACTGTGTTTACAAACGACGCTTATGGTAACCTGCAGCGCGAAGTCGGTAACACAGGTACTGCGCTGCAGGTTACCATAGGCGTCGTTTGTAAACACAGTCAGTTAGAAATGTGATGTGTACTCATCAGGTAGACACTCACAATAGTTTGAGTAATCATAATGGAAGTTCATGGATCAGTTTCCGTCACAGTCTTTTCCAGCAAGTTTGGATCTTCATCGTGTGCAGCAGCTGATGGGTTTTCATTCAAGACGCAAGGGAATTCAGATAAGTAAACTTAACCTTTGCCTTTCTTTATATATTTTTGAAAGATGTTTCTTTGTGATGATTTTTGTGTTTCAGGTATGCTGTACAGAGCCAGAAATTGCATTGCAGTGAGGAAAAAACTGTGAGTAGGTAAGTTTTAATATTATTGGTTATTGTATGATATTGGTCGACACATGCTCAGAATTGAAGTTTTCATGAGTGAAAATTAATTCTGACACTGAATTGTCGTCCAATTATACTAGATTTTTTGACTTTGTGCTAGGATACATGTTACTATTGCTTCAGTATCCAAGCACAGAGTGAAAAGTCGATAATCGTTGATTTTTCCATATATTTCATGTTTTACTCTATGTGAGTAAGACATGGAAGCAAGATTTGTTGAGCATACACATAATTTACTTCTTCTATATGTTTTCTAGGATAGAATGTGATGTGGTGTTCAAGTGTCAACAGTTAAAGTGCAGTGCAGAGAGGGAAATACGTCTCAGATGACATATTGTCATTTGGGACGAGAACAACGTCTCAACCCAGGATACATAAATTAATATCTTGAAAGTTTGGGAGCGTTGGACCCTAAAATTCTGGATTCTCTCTACTATGGCTACCAGGAAACATTAAAAAAATTTTGGTCAAGACTGGTGACCCGAATCCCAAGCGGTCTCCTAGTTAGATAGATAAGGAACAAGCTACAGCAGTGAAGGCAGAGACGCTTTTATACAAATCTCAGATCAAGAAGTTCAAACTAACCAATATTTGGAACTTTCTTTTGCTTTCATTGTAGCAATCAAAGTTGCTGGACAGCAATTAAAAGTGAGTGTTTTTAAATTTTGGTTTTATTTTTATGCTTGTTCAAGCCAACTCTAAAATTTTGTTGTACATCTATAAATATCATCTGTCAAACCTCTTAGAGACTGGACTGCTGGAGAGTTTGCTCCTGAAGTGAGCTTTTGAAAAGTCAAAAGAAACATTTAGTAAAGACATTTCTTTGTTCCAGAGAGTATCATTCATTCAACAACATGAGTGACAATATTTCAATCCATACTCTGCCAAATAATCAGTCAATAGTTCAGCTAGAATGTGAAACAGCATTCATTGCTATGTCTCAAAAGAAAAGTAATATGCACACTACCTCAGCCAAGCTGCATGGAACGGGGGTTTCATTGTGTTTTTGCAAACGTCACCTAAATCGCCATTGATCTTTGCTCACCTGCACAAAATCTTTCTTGTACAACCTGTTGCAGATTTGAAGAAAGCTGCACTTTCAGCTAGGGTTACTGAAGATGAGTTCATAGTATGTTTTATTATAAATGTTCCAATGTTCCATTCTTGGTATAATAATGATAACCAAAATCTTGTTTCTCTGTTTTCAGGCATTTTTAGTATACACTTGTGGCTTGCTATCAAACACTGATAATCATAAAGGATTTGGACATAATAAAATTATACCTAATCTGCCCAAGGAAAAGTTTGAATCTATTATCAAGGAATCCAAAGCTTACAAAGAAGACTCAGCTAGTTTACAAACACTTTGGAATAAATTGAAAGATGCTACATATTCGCTTCAAGACAAATTCAGAAGCTTAGGATTAGGAAGTAAAGACATTTCTAGGTACTTTTCTACAAATTGTATTGAAGATGATGCAGAACTTATCAATGAGTATATGCAGAGTAAGATACTAGAGTCTTACGATACTAGATGTTTCAAGATAGAAGAAAAAGGTGATAATTACAATTATGATCTTGTTCTTGGAGTCCTTATGGTGAGGCAATTTTCCTTGTATCAGTCACTAATTTGAAAAATAAATTTAAAACAAAATCAAATTGATTCATGCGCCATTAAACAGGAGAGAACAAGAGACAATTCAAAGGAAGCCCAAAGTTTTCGAGAACAACTGAATGCAAGATCCGCGGAATACGTTGAAGAAATTTTGAGCCCTCACTTTGGTGGTATTATACAACTAGTAAAAGAGTCAGAGCAGCTGATAGAAAAAGGACAGATTGATGACTTAAAAAGGCAAGAAGGAAAAGCCTTAACTTTAGTGCAATCGTTTACGAATAATTGGAAACGTGCTTTAGAAGAAATTAGTAGAGACGTCGTAAAATCATTTCCTAGTCTCCTTCTTGGTACTTCTTTAGTGCAACGAGCCATGACTCAACTCGTGCAGTATTACCATAGGTTCCATAAAATTTTTTCCACTAATGCACGACCGCAGTCAACAAATATCCATCACATTATGGTTGAGATTAAAAAGTATAGAACGAATTATTAAATTTAGGCTTCTCCTCCCTAAGTCGCAGCATGTTTGTACATGATGATCATATGCGTTGTTATCTTGGTTTTGTTAGTCCAAGACTTCAATTGGGTCGTGCAAGAGATGACCGCACCACGTTTTTATTGTGACTGAAGTAACGGTAAAAAATCTTCCTGATCATATGATGACTCCATTGACACTTATTTATATATATTGATTTATTTTGGTTAGTAGACATTTTTTATCTACCAGTAAAGATAATTTCCATAGGTTTGTATATAGGAGGCGTGATTTTCATTCCAACGATGTATTAGATATAAAACTCATTATTGTGATTTAATATTTTGTAAAAGAATTTCAAAAGATAACATTAATTTCTATAACAAGATCGAGACTACATTGTATCTTTTCAAACCCTTTGAATCATACATACATTTTCCTTGCAGTGATATTTCTGAAATCTTGATATACTTAATATTATTATTATCATCATGTATTTTAGTAAAAATGCATTTCAGTCTCAGAAGTATAAAACCTTCCTGGAGAAATGTAAAAATCACATGTTCTAATATCCGTTTCGGAATTTTTTTTTTGAATTAAATAAATACAATTAGAATAAATTGTTATTTTATGATTTCTGGTAAAAGCTTTCAGTCATAAGAGTACCAAACCTTTCTTAAAAAAGGTACAAATCTCTGACAAGTAAAGAATAGTTCTAGAACAGTCATATCTGTGTAATATTGGGATATTCAATTTTATAACATTGTATCAGATCCTGAAATAGAAATAATGATTATTACTATTGACAGCTAATTTTCTCTTCTAAACATCGACCAATCGAAAAAATATAGTATAGTTGTTGTATGCGTGTTTCAAACACAGATCATTTAGGAATTTAGAATCCAAACTATGAGATTTGTGACATGGAAAACGTCTCCAAAACTACGGAACTTCCCGGTTCCGTGTTACAAAAAATTATTTACAGCGCCGCGTGCCAAAAGGGGATTCTCTGACTCTGTGCTGGGAATGGCACAGGTATTCGGTTGGAGGATAAGGAAATAAATGAACACTCTCCAGTTAAACTTTAATCACACTCGATTGATTCCCTATCCGTATACAGGCTAAATTATTATAAAACACTCATACTCTCTCCCGCACCCCCAACCATACCGCCCGCTCACTCGCAGTTAGAACTGCCCCGACACACTGCTCCCCACCGCTCTCCGTATGTATTACGCTCGGCCTTATGCGCGTGTACACCGAGTGACCGGCCGATGCGCCTATTACGGCAATCTCCACTTACTCTCTCCCGCGGCGGGTCCGTATCCACCGACACTCGGCGGAACCGCGCGCCCCTCTCTCCTCCCCGCGCCGAGTCCCTCCACTCCGCTCTCTCTCACTCAGCCGCCGTCCGCTCTCCGGCCGATGCGCACCCCTCTCTCCTCCCCGTGCCGAGTCCCACCACTCCGCTCTCTCTCACTCAGCCGCCGTCCGCTCTCCGGCCGATGCGCGCCCCTCTCTCCTCCCCGCGCCGCAGCCACGTAACTCGGCTTCTCCCACTCGCCGCCTTGCCTCACCGCTCTCTGACGCGCAGACTGATGCGCGCCCCTCTCTCCTCCCCGCGCCGCAGCCACGGAGCTAGGCTTCTCCCACTCGCCGGCTTGGTCCCCGCTCGCCGATGCAACAGCCGATGCACGTCTCTCTCTCCTCCCCGCGCCACGGACTCCGACGCTCTCTCTCTCTCTCTTACACACACTAACAACAATCTCACAACAATCGCACAGCACTTACGCAACAATCACTCAACAATCACACAGCACTCACGCAACAATCTTACAACAACAACAACACAACAATCAAGTTACAATCAACCAACAATCACTCAGCAATCGTACTATAACTAAGCAACAATCACGCAACGACCACACAACAACCGAGCAACAGTCGCACAACAATCACACAATGCACAATCTCACTCACGCATTGGCCCCCACACTCCCAATCCACAACACGACAGAGTGCCGGCCGGCTCTTTCTCCTCTTATCGCTAAGTCGAACAATGGAAGCTCTGTTCCCCAACGGTGACACACGCCCTCCCCCAATCTAACGGCCGCGGTTTCCCCGAGCTCTCGAGCTTGTCGAGACGCGCTCGCTCTCCCCTTCTTTGTTACGAAATCACCTCCGCGATTTTCCGCCCGCGTCCCCGCAACTTTGCGCACCACGCTCAAACTGTTTGTCTCCGGCCCATGCAATTCTCCCCACACTCTCCCCGTAACTAATCCGCACCCGAAATCCGCACACCACTCTCGCCCAGCCTTGTTGCGCAAGCTCGAACTTGCACAACCCCTTTCTCTCGCTCTCACGCCCACACACAGGCCCCAAATACACCCCGTCCGCGTGATTTCAAACCACCTACCTGGTTTGAGAGAATACACACGCTAGTCGCCTTTGTTAGGTGATAAGCGAACCGCTGTAGCTGCACTCTCCGCCTAGACGTCCTGAACTTCCTCGCTGAAGGCCGCAGTTATCCGCTCGCACCCCACTCAGCACTCCGCATACAATCCACGTACACGCTCACATCTCGCGAAGTCCCCAGGAGTCGCACACAAAGAAAATCGACAAGCGATATGGGTTTGCGTAGCTACTCACTGGAGGCTGGCACTCGACTGACTCGCCAATGGCCGCCAGCCCACGCACGCCTGTTGCTCGCCACCTCCGGCCCTGCTTCCAGTACATGGCGCCCTCCGCCCGACCATAGGAGACTCACGAGCGCGCGGTATTCGAATGCGCTCGAGAGCGCCTTCCACCTGGCCGCGCGCCCCTTACGCGCTCGCTCGAAGCCCCGCCTCGCGAATCTTCCTCGCTTCGCTATTCGCGCATTCACACACGTACACTCACACACACATTCCCGTATATATACATATAATTCTCTGCTTTCGGCTCTCGTTCTCCGGTTTTCCGCTGCACACTTGTACAGCCCCACTCGACGAAACTCACATGAACAAAGAGAGAGACAACACAATTAGAAATGTGTATCTCTCTCCCAGTTTCGACAAATCCGGGAGTATCCGATTCGAGAGTGGCCGCGACGGATTCCCCGTCGCAGATTATAAAGATCAATTCATATACAGGCAAGATCACATCAATCCTCTTTTAAAACCTTTGGCTTATACACAAAATGGACGGGAGACATGAAGCCAAAAATTAGCATAAATGTCCTATATGTTCAAAAATACATTATTCCCTGTGATTAAAATTATAACAAGCATTACTGATTGCAGTAATGAAGCATTGAGAAACCGTTATTTTTGTTCCCATTTCTTGCATTCTATTGCTCACTCGCCGGCAATGACGGTTGTCGTTCATGTTTTGAAACGAATCTTGAAATCTGAAAAATTCTACTAGAAAACCAGCGTGAACTTGCAAGAAAATGAATTGATCTCGATACTTTCATAGCTTGGATTCTGAACAAATTTCTTTATAGAACTGTTACGGTCTAACCGGCTTGTCGAGGGTGTGAGGCTCGACGTACGCGCGGAGACTATTTTTATCTAACCCGGGTTCAAACAAACAAGGTCTCGCATTTCCCAATTCGGCGGGAGCCAGAATGGGGCGGTGATCCCGGAAAACGAATCTATGAATGAAAGGTGCGTAGCGCCGTGCAGGGGTATCGGGAATAATAGCGCCTGCTGATATGCAAATGACCACTTACGTTGCGGTCTTGGAGCTGCTGCTGGCTGTTTGGGCGGCGTCTCTCGCTGTCGCAGGTACGGTCGGAGCGGGCGGTCAGTTTCCCTTGCCGCGGCGCGGATTTTCAAGTAGTGAATCGTTAGGAGTTCGGGTTTTTCAAGTGAAAATATCGAAATTCTTTTTACTGTGTTTTTATTAAAGCAACTCTATAGTTAATACAACGTGCTACAAACTTATGAGTAACAGAACAACGGCGCGGTTTTTAAAACACAAATTCGACTACGCGAGGAGCAGAGGTTCGGGCTCAAATCATGCCCTCTCGGTGTAGTGGGCGCTTTTTATAGAGGAAACTTGCAGGGGTTTTGACAGGAAGATTACAGGCGCTTCTGTTTGCACGGCTGCAACGAGCGTCGGAAAGCGTACATTTTGGCTCCCGGATTACCTAAGATGGTCATACGCAGCTCTTTTCCTGGAATCTTCGTGCCCCAAATCCATAATTGTTGTTAGTCCGGATGCTCGCTTCTGGCAGAGAGAAAAGTGTTATCAAAGAGCTGCTGCCACGGCGCCTGTTGATTTTTCCGCTTCAATGCACTGCAGCCTCATTAGCATTTACAGCGGGGGGTCGGGCTCGGCGCTCTCGCTAGTTCTGCCGGGCCGAAATACACGGGAAGATGCCCTTTTTCCTGTTTGTTTTTGGACCGCTCGGGCTGGCCCCTGCTCTCTGGACAGCGAGCTCCTGGAGTCATTCAGCGCAGGGTCTAAGGCGGCTGGCAAATGCATGCCCGCTCCCGCAGCGTAAGCGTGCTCCGAGGACGGTCCTGTAGACCTTCGAAAACTGCATGTTGCGTCATGACCTACTTTCTGTCGTCGGCGCGGGGCTCGCTGCTTGTGCTGGCTTTTTGTATCTAACGTGGTGCGCCTTCTCCTGGACCGCAAGGGTTGCCCTTTGCTGTCTGGGCCGTGGGCTTTCAGTATTATGTTTCATAGGTCCTTGGGCAGGTGGCATATGCAGTTCCCCCCTGTGGCTCGAGTGGATCGGCTTTTAAAACAGGGCGCTATTATTACGATGGGCCAATGGGCTGGTGCTATTACCCGAAGCCCATGGCTCGTGCGCATACGGCGACGTCCGTGCAAAATACGCACGTGACAGAACCATTTTTCACTCGAAAGGAATTTGTACCTTTCTTCAGAAAGGTTTGATACTCTTTTATCTGAAATGCGTTTACCAGAATATTATTTCATTTCAATTGCAGTATTTCTTATTTTATATATAATTTCAAAACGGATCTTAGAATCTATGAAATCAACCAGGTCATTGCAAGAAGCAAATGAAAGCATATATTAAGTGAGGATCAGTATGAACTTGCCAGGAAATGAATTGATCTCGATACTTTCATAGCTTGGATTCTCATGTCTTTAGAGAATGGTTCTCTACTCGCCAGAAATTTGTACCTTTCTTCAGAAAGGTCTGATACTCTTAAGACTTAAATGCATTTACTAGAATACATAAAATAATAATAATTTATTCCAATTGTATTTATTTAATTCAATATAGAATTCTGCAACGAATCTTAGAATATGTGATTTGTTATACCTTTCTCCAGGAATATGAAGTAACTGTATATTCAAAGAGAATTATCAATGTAAACTTGCCAGGACAAATATGAGTTGATTTTTCTACTTTCATATGCTCACATTTCGGTAGCTGTTCGGGACGAGGACAGGTTAAATAAACTTTATAAGCGACCAAAAAGGAAAAAGCCGGCAGATACTCTGACTTTCCCGTTCGAGTCTCTCAGGCACACTGCCGCTTGCTCGCTCTCCCGTCCCTCACGGGCGGCGGGTGCACCAGACCCGCCCCATCTGCCCCCGATTTACCATATGGTGAGGGAAGCGTCGTTTCTTATGGGACACTGCCCACGCGCACGCGGCTCGTCGCCGCGCCCTCCCTGCTCCTGCTCATTCCCAATGGATGCGGGTGAGGATCTTCGTGGGCCCGAGTCCCACTCCCCCTGCTGCCGATCTCGCTCCGGCTGCCTCTCACACGAAGGCCCTGCCCTCGGCTAGCCGCGACTCGCATTTGTCCACCCTCATTGGTGGACGCGTTCGAATCGGTCGTAAAGCCCTCCCTTGAGCGCCGGCGTGGCTGGACACCCGTGTGGGGTCCACCGAAAGTGAGACTCAACAACGCAGTTCCACTTTATTGCGGGGATTGGGGATTCCTGGTCGACGGCGCGCCACGAGGCAATGGACGCGCCGCTCAGCGCTCACGGTGTGAACGGTACCTTCTATTGCGGGAATTGGGGATTCCCGGTCGAAAGCGCGCCCCCTTGGCATGTCGTTAGACGCGGCTTATTGCTGCAGCAATAAGCCTCAGCAATAATTCCCCATGGGGCTGGGGACGCCCGCCCGCTGGCGCTCACAAAGAACCGCGATCTTCCCCGGCCGAGAAAATTTATGATTACGTCCTTGAAAATACCCGTGCAGATGCGTGCCGAATTTTCTGCTCGGTGAATGTGTTGCGCGCGATCGCCCGAACGCTTAATGTGCAAAGATATCCGGAACAGTAGCTCTGGTATATAATGAATTTATGTATGTCTTTGAATCTAGAATAGTACGTATAAAAAAATTATAATATAATTAACAAATGTTAGATAATTATTCAATATATAATTTCAAAACGAATCTTAGAATCTGTGAAATCAATCAGGTAATAGTTCTTTACTCGTCAGAAATTTGTACCTTCCTCCAGAAAGGTCTGGTACTCTTAAAATCGAAAGCATTCTTTACTCGTCAGAAATGTGTACCTTTCCTTGGAAAGGTTTGATATTCTTATATCGAAAAGACAATCAGCTTAATATATCAATTGTATTGATTCCATAAAATTCCAAATTTGATATCAGAATATGTTAATATAGACTGTTAAGGTTTTTATAGTTTCGATAGCTTAGGAATTAATTTATTCATTCATTTATCCCAATATTACACAGATATGACTGTTTTAGAACTATTCTTTACTCGTCAGAGATTTGTACCTTTCTTAAGAAAGGTTTGGTACTCTTATGACTGAAAGCTTTGACTAGAAATCATAAAATAATAATTTATTCTAATTGTATTTATTTGATTCAAAATAGAATTTCAAAACGGATATTAGAATATGTAATTTTTACATTTCTCCAGGAAGGTTCTATACTTCTGAGACTGAAATGCATTTTTACTAAAATACACGATAATAATAATAATATTAAGTATATCAAATTTTCAGAAATATCACTGTAAGGAAAATGTATGTATGATTCAAAAGGTTTGAAAAGATACAATATAGTCTCGATCTTGTTATAGAAATTAATGTTATCTTTTGAAATTATTTTACAAAAAAAAAACCCCAATAATGAGTTTTATATCTAATACATCATTGGGATGAAAATCGCGCCTCCTATATACAAACCTATGTAAGTATACCTTCAATTCCATACTTATAAATTTTAGGTGAACTAAACGTGAGTAATTGAAGGGCAGATTTGGGACACAAATTATTTTTACTGGTAGATAAAAATGTCTACTAACCAAAATAAATCAATATATATATATATATATGGGACGTTCCACGTCAAGTGAGCATGGTCAAAATTTTGTTCGAGATTCTGCATTAACAAATTGATTGGTATCCATCCCCAGAATACTCAAAAATTTTTTCAGATTTTTAGGTGCATGTATGTGGAAGTTAGTCTGTGCACTCAAAACCTGAATTATTCAAAATTTAACTTTTTTCTCAATTTTGAGAGCCCAAATAATCTTGTATATGTGGGAAAATGAAAAAAAGTTGAGAACAAAAATTATGCTGAATATTACAAAGATTATAAAAAAAAATTGTTTGACACCAGAATCCTCCATCCGGATAGGCTACTCTATTAATTAAACATGTTTCAACCAGTTTGGCTATGTTCGCCCACTTATTTTTGACCTTTCAAGTTATACGTACAAACCTTTGTTCGATAGCTTGAAAATGGTCTCCCTGTTGAAAAAAATCGACTGGATTTCCAGCTGGATTTGCACTGGATTCCAGCTGGATTTACGCTGGATTCTAGCTGGATTGTGACTGGATTCCAGCTGGATTCCAGCTGGATTTGGGCTGGATTCCAGCTGGAAACGAAAAATCCAGGTGAAGTGATGCAGGGAAAATCCAGTGAGTTTCCCGAATAATCCAGCTGGATCCTGAGATAATCCAGCTGGATTTTACTAGAATTAGGGTTATATCGTTATTATAGATCCAGTAGATTTTCCGGATGATCCAGCTGGATTTTTTCGGTTCTAGAACAGCGGGCTACGGCGGCAAATCGGCGAATCCAGGGATTATCAAAAATCCAGCAGGATTCGTTCATAATCCAGCTGGATTCGCTGCCGTAGCCCGCTGTTCTAGAACCGAAAAAATCCAGCTGGATTGTCGAAAAGTCCAGCTGGATTCTTTCATAATCCAGCTGGATTCGACGCCGTAGCTCGGTGTTCTCAAACCGAAAAAATCCAGCTGGATTGTCGAAAAATCCAGCTGGATTATCCGGAAAATCTGCTGGATCTATAATAACGATATAACCCTAATTCTAGTAAAATCCAGCTGGATTATCTCAGGATCCAGCTGGATTATTCGGGAAACTCACTTGATTTTCCCTGCATCACTTCACCTGGATTTTTCGTTTCCAGCTGGAATCCAGCCCAAATCCAGCTGGAAATCCAGTCGATTTTTTTCAAAAGGGCTCATACATTTTTTGGAGATATTCCAATATCTCCTGCAATTAATTGTTTAAATCTGCAATATCACAATCCCCTTCTTGTTAGTTTCAATATATCAGGTCCACGATGAAGCTCACAGTGAGTATATCATGCCTTCGGGTCATCAATCTCAGCCAAACTCTACAGATATGTTCCCTGACACTGGATCAAGCTACCGGTAGAGTTTGGAGTTCCAGCGCTGCCTTGTTATAGAACTTTTTATGACTTTAGACTGAGGCAGCTATATATAGATATACATATCTGCCTTGATTTGTCTAAAATCCACATAATATTCATAATTTCATCAAGAAAATAATGTATTTCACCTTGTTTGGTACTATGAATAAATATTAACTCATGTAATTGACTTATATTGTGTGAACTGCAAGGCTAAGGTTGGAAAAGCTATTGACCGGTTGTCTCAAATTACATTCCTGGTTAATGTTTATAATTTCATGTGTAAATAACTTGCATGTGATTTGAGACCACCCGTCAAGAGCTGTTCACACAATATAAGTGAAACCATAAGTTATAATACTCATTCATAGTACCAAACAAGGTGAAATACATCATTTTCTTGATGAAATTATGAATATTATGTAGATTTTAGACAAATCAAGGCAGATATGTATATCTATATATAGCTGCCTCAGTCTAAAGTCATAAAAAGTTCTATAACAAGGCAGCGCTGGAACTCCAAACTCTACCGGTAGCTTGATCCAGTGTCAGGGAACATATCTGTAGAGTTTGGCTGAGATTGATGACCCGAAGGCATGATATCCTCACTGTGAGCTTCATCGTGGACCTGATATGTTGAAACTAACAAGAAGGCGATTGTGATATTGCAGATTTAAACAATTAATTGCAGGAGATATTGGAATTTCTCCAAAAAATGTATGAGACCATTTTCAAGCTATCGAACAAAGGTTTGTACGTATAACTTGAAAGGTCAAAAATAAGTGGGCGAACATAGCCAAACTGGTTGAAACATGTTTAATTAATAGAGTAGCCTATCCGGATGGAGGATTCTGGTGTCAAACAATTTTTTTTTATAATCTTTGTAGTATTCAGCATAATTTTTGTTCTCAACTTTTTTTCATTTTCCCACATATACAAGATTATTTGGGCTCTCAAAATTGAGAAAAAAAGTTAAATTTTGAATAATTCAGGTTTTGAGTGCACAGACTAACTTCCACATACATACACCTAAAAATCTGAAAAAATTTTTGAGTATTCTGGGGATGGATACCAATCAATTTGTCAATGCAGAATCTCGAACAAAATTTTGACCATGCTCACTTGACGTGGAACGTCCCATATATATATATATATATATATATATATATATATATATATATATATATATATATATATATATATATATATATATAGATAGATAGATAGATAGATAGATAAGTGTCAATGGGATCATCATATGATCAGGAAGATTCTTTACCATTACTTCAGTCACAATAATAACGTGGTGCGGTCATCTCTTGGACGACCTAATTAAAGTCTTGGACTAACAAAACCAAAATTTTACTATACACCCCGTTACAATAGATACATTCAAGTCCACCGTGTATATTTTCCGTATGCCATAACTTCTCAAACCCACAAATGACTTATTCTTCATAAGTCACGACTCCATTTCGTTCTAAATTTCTATTCACAGTTAAAGTTTGTCTGAAATCTTCTCAGAGAGTCACTTCAGAATGGAAATTATAACCTACAGGTGATTTATTCATGGGGAACTTTCCCAATAATCATGGATACTGGAAGAAAAAGGAGTATGGGAGAACGCCCGTCAGAATCACGATTGCAAATTATAACATAACCATCACGATTTTTAGATATCAAAATTCGACAAAAACTCAATTTAAGTGATAATTTAAAACTCTCGCAATTTGTCCCTGGATGATAGGATGGGTGCAATACCAGCATCACTTGACAAATGCTTTCCAATCTAAATTCGGAAATCCAATAATGAAAATTTGTTTTAGTTTTGATCTTTGAGGGCCAATCCGTGATATGGAGCTCAATTCAAGAAAATTTTCGTATCGGAAAATTAAAACTCCATATATATTTGTATTTCGCGACGTTTCGCCAATTTGGTTCATCGGCCTCATCAGGCAGTGTAAAATTATTCAATACATTATCAAAATAAGAGAGTGGGAGGAATTCGAAAACGAATTTTGAATAATGGAGGGTGGAAAAACAAATCTGCATCACGGGCTATGATTCAAAAGCGACTAGACTCCCGCAGTAGAGAGTTTTTACAATACAAAACAACGAAGATGTTCAAATTCCTTCCACTCTTCAATTTTGATTATATATTAATTGATTTCACATTTCCTGATGAGGCCGGTGAACCAAGCTGGCAAAACGTCGCAAAATATAAATATATATGGAGTTTATAGTAAACGTGATCATAAACGCTCATTTTACGCATCGATTTTCGTGCCTTAAATGAGATTTTACGCACCAGTGTTTTTTCCTAATTATTAAAGCACTAATGCGTAAAATCGGATTTTACGCA
Organism: Aphelinus atriplicis; assembly: GCA_020882685.1. Taxonomy (NCBI): domain Eukaryota; kingdom Metazoa; phylum Arthropoda; class Insecta; order Hymenoptera; family Aphelinidae; genus Aphelinus; species Aphelinus atriplicis. The sequence goes on along the minus strand of CM037073.1, from coordinate 59,134,559 downwards.
CTCTAATCGATGCGTAAAATCCGCGTTTGATCACTATGCCATAAAATATTGTATGCAACTCGTGAAATACGATTCCACGCACTCGTGTGACCGTCTAGCCCTCGTTCGCCGGCTTCACCGACGACTCGGGCCAGCTTGTCACACTGGTGCGTAAAATCGCATTTAACGCACTAGTTGCATAAGATACTATTTCATTCGCCGATACGAAGATTTTCTTGATTTTAGCTCCATATCACGGATTGGCCCTCAAAGATAGAAACTGAAACGAATTTTGAACAATGGAGGGTGGAAAAACAGACAAGTGTGAAAAGTTTTAACGTTCTAGGTACTCATAAGTACAGCACTATATGCTCAAATCAATTGATGGATTTTTAAGTATTCGGAGTATTCATATGCACATATTCACATAACGCAACTGCAATATACAAAATTCGATGGGAACCAGCGAGGACAGATTATGTGAGCGAGGTGAACGAGAAAAATATCATATTGATTTTATCCTCTCACGCAAAGCATTTTCTTTCGTGGACATTGAAATATCGAATCATAAGTAAGGGGTTGGTTATCGAAACGAGTAGGGGTGTCGTGTATATGGAATCAGATAATTTTCAAGTGTCAAAATATTGTAATCGAATAAGTGTTTGGAGGCAACACCCTGTATGCTTTCCTCGTCCTACAGAACAAACGGATGAAGACTGATCAAAATTTGTGTTCCAAAATTCTGATATTCTTCTAGTACTGAAGCTTACAGTTAGAAGAATCCCTGAAAAATGAGTGACAGTACAGTCCGTGCAATCATCTATGTCTCCTTTTCTTCCTAATCATTTGTCCGAGAGTACTTTTGGGATACACTATCAGTTATTATAAGCAGTGAAATGATGAGTGAGCCTACCCATGAATGACATGATGTCTTGAACTATATTGTGCTCAGAATCCCGTGAACTATACTCTTAAATCCTATCTACTGTCTCGTGAGTGATATTATCTAATCTGATTTCAGAGAAAATACACACATCTCATCATACGATTCTATATCTCCTGATGTGAGTTTAGAGCTGTCAGCAGTTCCGGAATTGATGTCAACAGAGAGGATGAAGAGACCTAATATTAGAAATCTCGTTCGTCAAGCTAGTATAATGGACACTCAGAAAGATTCGGATGGATCGATCAAAATGACCTACTGGTTCTGATGAAGACAGTAGATATATCTCAGAAAGAACTTGGAATTATTCAATATTATATTTTTTAAAATATCCATGTGAAGAATGGGACTCAGTTAAATATATGTGATATAATGTCATCAACCAAACGCATTCTTTAATATATGATCGGCAGTCTAGATGATTCATTTATTCACATTCAAGAATGTTGGTCAAGGTGATATGACTAGGCATGCATAGCGACTCCTGATATTTTCCATATTATCCATATTATCCCTTTGTCCAGAGAGAAATCGATTGGAGTCAGTATTATAATTTGGCCCATATAGAAGGTTTCACTGAATATATATGGAAGACCTGCGGATGTTTGTCATATACAGAGTGAAGGCTTGATATGGATGAACAATAGAAATATACGAAATGTAGCTTCCTTTGATGTGAACGAAGAATAACTTCGTTAATAGGTTCTGTTGATAAACTTTGTGCGTTTTTTTTTTGTACCCGAACCGTTTATTTCCACAGCCATTCTAGGACACGAACCAGTTCCCCGGAAATATTCAGCGTGAATTATTAAAGATGTCATGCATAGACAGTATGTCACTAATATATGAAGAGGAAGTGTTGGGTCTCGGAAACATCATTTTTGATGTCCATTCTTGATGCATGTCTCATTTTCCCCCTCATGTTTTATTCTCCTGCTCCTACTTAATGATGTTGGTTGTTATGATGAAATTAAATTAATTCAAATAGCTCCCTATTTCTGCTCCCGTCTAGCTCTCCTGATCAACTTTATTTAAAGTATTTGTTCTCGTCCTTCCAATTTCTCGGAGTAACGTGATTTTTTCGCTTTAAAATTTTTAAATCTCCTTCTTGCTTCTTTGCGCTGGTCTTATCTGGGAGATGAGACCAACGTCTTAACTGTCTTGACTGGTCCGTGATTAAGATATGTAATCAAACAAGGAAAAGATCAGAAACTTTTTCATGAATCTCTTCTTACATTAAATAACATCTTCTTCAAAAATGGGTACGATAGGCACAGTATAAAAAATAATGAGTTTCACGAGAAAACTTGTACAATTTAAAAAATGTATTGTTTTTATCAATTTTCTCAACATTTTATCCCATTTTCATATAAAATTGAATGACCTTAAAAACATTCTGCTGGTCTAATGCAATCACCATAAGATTTGATTCAATTTCCAAAGAGTACTATACAACTGCCGCCGATTATCAACTCATTTTGCTTAGGAGATCACTTCACATTTGGATCTCCACTTCCATATGACTGACAGTCGCTGATCCTAACCCCATTCCGGATCTCCTGGGGAAAGTCATCGCCAAAGTGACTTCACTTGGTTCTGGGGTTGACCGACAGCGCGTCGCTCAGTTTTGTGTTGCCCATAGTGATTGTTATGTGCCTTGCAGGTGCAGCGGCAGCTGCCATGCAGCTTCCAGCTTTGTCCTCCTGTGCTGCCCTCCAGGATCCGCAGAACTTCCAGGTCAAGAAAATAGGGAGTAAGTGGTCTGCTCCATGACTGTAGCAACTACCCAGGATCAGAGCTCCCCCTACTGCAAAAAATCAGGTGATTTCTCAGGTGATTTCTCATGCCAATTTCTCATGTGACCTTTATTACATAGAGTAAGTTATTCAATTTTCATATTGATTTAATTTTCTATTCAGTAACAGTTTGAGCATCAATAAGTATCTGCGGAAAAGCGTTGAATCGCAAAAATGTTTGCGCGCTCATACGAAAGTACGTATATATAGTGTAACGGTCAAAACGCATAAGTATGAGCGGATGAGTACGTTTACAAATAGGAGTAACATTCGTCATATCCGAGTTGGCCGTGGGGTAAAGTACGAGCTTTATGATCTCGCGGACCGGGTTCGATTCCCGCTCAAGGCGAATATTTTTTTTCTGGAGGAAATAAAATTTCCTAGGTTATCGACCTAAGTAAAGTAGATCAAATCGGAAAGGGAAGCGAAAAGTCAAAAGAGGGCGCGATAATCGAAAAATAAAAGTACGAAATTCGAGATTCGAATTTACCGCGAAAAGATCATTCATTGGAAGGGAAAGGGAACGGACCATGGAAGGAGGTGACGCGCAGAACGAGTCCTGCGCAATAGAGGTGGTGGGAGATGACGCCGAATATCCCTTCCATCTGTCAATGGGTATAAATAGGGCTCCCGGAGAGGACTCGGTCACTTGATCCAGAACTACAATCGAGAGAAGACATCAGAGGAAGTCCAACGTCAGCTTAAACACGAGGCAAGGTATAAGGGTAACATAACCTCCTTACAATATCCTAATCCTTGAGAGACTTCCATCACCGTAGTAGTTGATTGTCGGGGTGGCCCGCGATCAATGAACAAGTGACTCTCTCATTCTATCATTCGGAGTATAAGTCCCGGGGACTTAGTTCGAAAATGAATGATAGAAGCTTACTCATCCCGTTGAACGCGATACTTGGAATTACGCAACCAAAATATCAGAGTAGGTGTTAGCCAGGGTGTCCTGCTAAGACTGAAACGATAGCGGCATGGCCAACTAGAGTAGGAGACATAGATCTCCGTTTGAAAAGGTTGAATATAATTCTAAGTTGAGTAAGCGATTAACAAATGGTGTGGTGAATTCCTGACTAACTTTGAATGTTTGAACTGTTGGAAAACCTATCCCGTAGACTGTCCTAGATCTAACATGAACGAGAAAACAATGAGAAACGGATGACATGGATTCTGAGAAACGTGGGAAAACCAAATGAATCTATTTACCTTTACATATCGGATGAACAGAGTAGATTTACGAAAACTTCATACGATAAATATTGGATTGATTCATTTGGGGCAATCACGGCAAAAACCTGAGGACCTGGCATTATGACCAGTGTTAAATAATGTTCATCATTTGTCAAAGTTAAGTATCTGTATAATTCCCAACGAGGAGTAAACATTGAAAGCCGTTGAGAATTGTCTGGATTCGGACTTAGTAAAAAGATATTAGTCCGTGTAATCCGGAATCGTATGACGACGCTATCACTCGTTATTTGGAAGGAGTAGGAAACGAAAGCTCCAAAGTATCGATGGATAGATAGTCATTCCGTTCTTGGATCCGTTACTTTGAGTCGTTGATAAATCAGTTATTTCAATTTTTATTTAACGTAAAGTCAATTTCTTTTCAAACAAATAAAAGTCAAATCGATGAATTTAGAGTCATAAGTTTAGCATGTATTTTATAGGAAATAAATATTTTATGAATGATAAATATACTGTGATTTATGTGTTTCAATTTAACCTCTCATACGATCACCACTGCGAACCTATTTAATTTTAAGACAACGAATCCTGATCCTGCTGTTCCAGATCGGACTTATTGCACCGAGTAGTCCGCAACGAGGATTAGTTAAGACGCTTACTTTAAGAATTAGCGATAATAATTAAGTAGGCGTTACAATAGTGAATTTTCTGTGACTAATTAAGAATCAACCTCTTGAATCGTTATTTCAGAATTTTATTTGCATAATCTATGAGTTTCAGTACGCGATAACTCACAGAAAAATTGTTCAATCTTCCTAAATTTTTTTTAATTTATTTGGTGGTAAAAAGTGAACCGCGTTCAATTTTCAAGAGCAACGGTCGTTTTTTTTCTTATCGCTATCGTTGCTATCACATTTTTTGTAGATTCGTGATTTTTCAAAATGTACCTACCAGTATTTCCCACGTTTCTGAAATTAACACAAAATTTTCATTTTCATAAGCAACAAAAAAAGGACGTGATGAATGAGTTTCTTTTATTTACAATCTTCTATTGAAAAATATCATTAAGATCTTAGAAACAAAGATCCTCTGGAAAATTACATGGCTGAATATGCAATTTGGTTAGTTTAAATATCACTACACTTATTAGAATAGATTTATTATACCTAAAAAGTATACTGTAGCTTCGAATCAGTAGTGCAATAAATTTGGCAATGCACAAATGAACATTTTGTTATCTACTTCTATGATAACACAGATTTTTTTATTTCTTCCATTTCAATCACTACGTTCAAACTACTCTTAAATGCGAGCACGCAATACCAAATACTTCTTCTGCACGAAGAACATTACAGATACAATATTCCTTACTGTTCGTTTCATCAATTAAAAATTTTTCCATGCGAATCTATCTTTCATTCTGAATTTCAGCAAAGGAGTTATTAGATCGAAGTTTATTTATTCTGAATAATTCATGTACACAGCCATCTTTTATTATTCTATGAAATGCCAATGTACCCGTAGACAAGTGCAGCCGATTTTGAAAATCTTGATGAACACTGCATCCCTGCCCAATGTATGTTATTTTTGAAGGCTTCATAACGTTTTTAACTCTAGCATACAAAACTTCATCACAAAAATGTTTGATTACAGGACTTACATTGATACACACGATTCTGAACAATATTACTGTAATGCTTTATACTGACAAATCTAGAAATTTGTTGAGGTACACCTTTGGCACATTTCATATATTTCAATAGATCTTGTTTTTCAGATTCGAAGCAATATGTTGAATGTGCCCATAATGGACCGAAATTAAAAACACTTTGAGAAATATGTAGAAGTTGGTGAATATTATATGTCATCGCAGTTAATCCAAAATATTGTTCTGTTTTTGAAACGAATTTACGTAGAAGTGAATCTGCTCTATTCAATTCATGAATTGATATATCATCCATCAGAAGTATGTATAAACCTTCTTAATAGTGAAAAATGGTCAATGAACTTTTTATCCAATATTGATGAGAAAACTGGCACACTGTGATATAGTAAAAAGTTCTGCCACTCTCGAGCTTTCCAGTCATTTCTAATTTTAAAAGGTCGAGTTAGCCGCGAGATTTGATTTGTTTTAATTTCAAATCCAGCGACACAAGTTCAACATTTAATAATAACGATGCATAACAATTAGTTATTTGATTGGCAATTTTATATGTAGAATATCTAGAGTAAAACTAGATATGATTTTGATAAATTTCAAATTTATTAAAGGTGACGGAAATTTAGTACAATGGGCTTTTCATAATCTATATTCAACATCTGCTCTATTATTGTCTCTTAATGGTAGTTCATTCAATAATATGGGGTATCTTATGCTACCTTCAAACTGTCCTGGATGGAGACATATCAATTACAGCCATATTTTCCGTTGAACTGCTTGATTCCTTGCATCAGTTCTCGAGCAACTGAATCTACACAAGAAGAAATAATGTGCAGGTTTACATTTTCTCCCCTGTTTTTTACTGTGATGCCTTGATTTGATATTCTGTTTATCATGTCCACGAACGGATCTGAAAATACACTCATTTCTGGTTTTTCCTGTGGAACCATGAACTACACGTGATCAAATTATCCATCCGTTCTTGAATTGGCAATTCATTTAGCATCAAGTACATTGGCCAAATGAAATACTGAGATCCTTCAAATTTTGGAGCTCCATCGGTATTTAGTATAGCTGTAGCATAATTATTAACATTGTGTTCTCTGGCCCATGTTACGAATTTCTGGTAAATATTTCTATCGTATATATTCTTTATATGTCTTCTCTTATGCATTCTCTCATCTAAAATATAGGAATAGTGACACCAATTCATATCCAATAAATCCGCAACTTGTGAAGACGGATCAATGAGTATGAAAAATCTTGACTCGCTAGGACAAGACAAATCCAATTCAATCGAACACGTAGGACAGTCAGTAACATTTTTCACATCTTCGAATACTCCAAGATAAGAAGAGCATTCGTGACAAAAGGTGTGAAACTGAACACCAGCATTCCAGTTTAATAAATTATCTATGATATATTTCGATTCTGGTAATACTTGTTGAGCAAACATAGTATTTACTAGTTTGAACAGGTTTGTTATTCCTGTAACTGACAAATTATTTGAGATGCTAAAAAATTTTAGTAGAAAAACTTTTCCCAAACTCCTATCAACTGCTGTATCAATCGTACGGAGTGTGGCGACTATGTGCTGGAAACCAGCCCAGCTCCGACTCTTCCGATGCGTGACGTAGGCGCAGGGGGCGGAGCTTAGCGGTGTGAAGCAGGCAGCGGAGCGAGCGCGCAATGCTTACCAGTGTAGCTCAGGCAATCAATCTGAACGGTCGGCTTCCAGTGGGAAGCGAGAGACGAATTAACATCCGATTCCATCAATAAACAGCTTTTGTAGTTAACCACGTCTGCTTCTTGGACCAACTCCTAGCCCAACACACAGAGCTTGTGGGAGCTCAGGCAACACCGTATCAAATCCCCACAGGAGAAACTTTTCACTCCTCATAAACTCATGTAAACTCTTAGGTTTTGTACTTGATCTACTATTTTTATCACTTTCTTCAAGTAAAATATCTAGTAAATCGTTATTTGATTTGAGACCTGCTGATTCATCATTACTCTCCCCGAACTCTTGAAAAATTTAAAACATTGCTTAATTATTCTCGATCAAGATCACTAATCATTCAAGTTCAACCATGATTTATGCTTCTATAAAGTTCAAATATTACAGTGCGATGAAAATTATTTTTATTCACCTACTGAAAGTAACGACGTGGGCCAAGAAGTCCATGTATTGAGACGGTGGGAGTATGGTACTCAATATATAGATCTCCAAAATTTAGAAGAGAACCCTCGGATATTACAGAAGGATCCTTAACCCATTAAGGCCCATGGCCAGAACAGCAGAGATACCATAAAACTAATTATTGTATCACGTGCTTTTTTGAAATATATTGCTCTCTCAAAAAGAAAGCTTTGTAATGGGGTAAAAATCGACTCATCGAATCGGACTTCGGGATCTCGATTTTCGTAATCTACGGGTCGAAAAACATGGGAATCCGAAAATGTCTGTATGTACACTTTTTTCTGTCCTACGATAACTTTCGAAGGAATTGTTCGATCGTCCTGAAATTTTGCACACAGGTTGGTCGCTGGAAGATGTGGACTGAGTTCGGTGTTTAGCAACATCCGTTGTTTATTTACATGGCAACCGTTGCTAGCGTGTTTTTGATAAGTTCCCATATACTTCATGATAAATGATCATTTGGGTTTGTATATTTATGGAATTCTATGAGAATCAAAGAGACATTTCCCGTAGAAACCATTGTTGATGTCTCTGGCAACCGTTGTTCATATCCCTTGCAACCGTAACTAGGGAGTGGGAAAAGTCTGTTGGAGGTCCATTTTCGGAACTGTTGATGACTAAGAAGTAAGAACATCGAAGCTCCGACATTTATCATAGCAACCGTTGTTTACGTCCTTATGAATCGTAAGTTGAGGTTCAATTGCAATACTTTCTTTCTTTTCCTATTTCCATTCTTTAAACAATAATCATTGCAACCAGGGTCGTAAATTCGGAAAAGTAATGGTGTCAATCGATACAAAAAAAACAAGAAGAATACATTTTTTCGATTTGAGGCTCATGTCCCTAACAATCACGTTATAAACAAATGGAATCCAGTGATATCAGGGAAGTTGATTCACTTTGGATGCAACTTTTGGATGCTCACTTTGTTTGAATAATTATTATATAAACATTGAATTTTTATAATAAATGAACAGAAATTTAAATGAACGACAAGGATGATATATAGAACATGTTTTGTTGAGTGACCACTATTTTTAAAAAGATGACTGATATTTTTGTAAATATGAATTTTGTATAATTCATACAATAAAATATATCTATCTATCCATCTCTCTCGATCGCTCTAATCCTGAACATTAGCTCGAAATAAAATTCGAAAGTTCGGCAAAACTCTCAGAGCAAAGCAATCCGCCTCACGCGATGAAACCCAAAATGAACCCGAACCAAGGGAGGAGGGAAACGGACTGCCACAGCGCCAGCCTGCCCTGATAGGGTCGCGAGGCGTCGGAAAACGCTCGAGCACCTCAAGTCAGTAAAAGTACAGCTGACTAGGTGTGACAGAAAGGGGCGGCACTCCCCTTCAGGGACCCCAGGTGCCACCAGACACCTGAATAACGATGACCGCGATTCGGTCTAGAGAAAAGTGAAAAATTTCGAACTATATAGGGAGTAACGTCCTAAAAACATTGTAAATCGAAACATTGAAAATTTCCGTACTGCTGGCGTGATACGACTTAGGCGAATGGTGTATATCGTGCAGATATAAGGACTTAGAATAATTTCGAAATATATATTAGGACTTGGGAAAATTTTGAAAGCGTGGGGCTCAAAGCGAAAGCATATATAACTCAAAGTATTGCTGATTAAAAATATGAAAATTTAAACTGCAAATTAATTTTTAGATAATTAGTTGCATTGTTGGAAAATTTTAACAATTAGCTTATACAAATTCAAAATAACAAATTTAGTTATGACAAATAAATTGCAAATTCATTAAATCTAACAATTGTTAGTGCAGTCTTTAAATAACAAATATTGTTATTACTGTAATGAATTGAATTTTTACTGTTGCTTTGTTCGTTCGGTGACCGAGACTAACAAACGCTAGCACGGGATAGATATTTTAAATAAGCAATACTTCTATTTTTCTCATACTGTGTGACAAATAACCTGACTTCGAGCTTTGATAACTTATGCTTTGATAGCTTATCTAACATGACGTACTATTTTATTGTGTGCTTTTACTCATTACTGTGTGCAATAACATTGTGAATTGTCTGCGTGCTAATAATATATTGTCTTCCCAGCGATTATTGTGACCCGTTCGTTGAAAACTTCGTGGTTCCGTAGATTGTTGTGCGTTATTGCAATTAAGCGGTACGAACTTTATAGGGATAGGGTGTCAGCTCGGGTTCCAGCTTCAGCATTGACAATCTAGTCAATTAAAGTTTGTTCAAAATGGCAAACCAGAGAATGGATTACATAGACTTAACGGAATGGATATTGAAAATGACACAGGTAGAATTTGACGAAGCAATGAAAAGGTTGGAACTAGAGATGACAGGTTCACAAATAACGGACGTACAGCGATTACTGAATAGGTTGAGAGGCGATCATACTTCCGAAGATTTTATTGCGAATGAGGATTTCACGTCAGAAGAAGAATTAGAAGAGTACTGGAACAATTTGCTGATCGAGTTTACTCAATATTTAAGAGCATTTTGCCCAATAGAAGCCAATGAAACGGCGAGGAGACTGAATAAAAGTAAACTGGAGCGTACCGCGCTAACAGAAAGGGAAATAACAGCAAACAGCTTCCACATTCCCTTGAATCCGACAATAGCGGATCCCTCCGGCTTTGTTGCAACCAGCAAAACGAGTGTTGAAACGAGTAGGGTAACAACCGTAACGACGACATCAGCAGGCAACACGGTGGTAACGTCGACTGCGTCGGGAAACACATGCATGGTCAGTGGCTCAGGACCCACACCAAACCAACAACCAGATCTAGTGCTCGTTACGTTGGAGGACGGATCACAACAATGGTTACCGAGACCACTCGTAATTCAAATGTGAAAACTCCAAGAAGCGCGATTGGAATGCGAAAAAGAAAGAGACAGACTCGTACGACAACGAAATCTTGCGAGTAGCACACGGTTACAGAACGCGCCCCCGGCCGTACCGAGTAACTTGAACCTGTCGACGTTAATGCCTGGTAGCAACGCAAATAGCCGATTCGTAAATTCGACGCTACGGGAAGAAATCCAGTCACAGAAAACGAATAGAGTAAATATTCAGGACACATACGACTTAAATTACTACGATAGGTCAGTAGCACTATTATCAAATAGTAACCAGCAACACCAAAGCGGTGAAGGATTGGTACCGCAAGGAAATCAACAGCAGGGGGAAGTAAGGCAGAACAACCCTCAAACCCAATACTACCAACCTTGGGGGAGGGGGGCCCACAGCAACGCTGTGCCGACAACGTCGAATCAAGAGTGTACGTATCCGTCAGGAAGACGTAGCAACATGAATAATTCATTCATGGATGTCGGGAAAATAGTTCGTTCGTGGCGTATTAGTTTTTCGGGACAAGCGGAAACCACGAGCATAGAAGAATTCTTGCAAAGGGTCGCAGAATGCAATAGGACATCGAATCTGACGGATGTAGAATTGCTGAATGGTATGACGGAATTGCTATCGGGAGTAGCCAGGCACTGGTACCGCAGAACACGGGAAAAATGGAACTCGTGGTCGGACTTTTGCGATTCCGCGAGATTGATGTATGGGGTCGACCGTAGTTTCCAACAGCGGTTAAGTCGCGAAGCCGAGAAACGAACCCAACATCCAAATGAATCGGTACGGGATTATATAATTTGTCTGCTCACAATCATGAGTAAGATGCAGCCGGAATGGCCTATGGAAAAACAGCTAGACCTACTGCATGCTAATTTATTACCGTCGATACAGCGACAAATTAATCGCGAAAAGCTTGTCGATGTTGATGCATTCGTGCGTGGAGCAAGAGATGCAGAATATTTGATCAATGCGGAAAAATACTATCAGCCGCCGCCACCTCCATCCATGAGTTTGATTCCGGAAACTGCGTACCATGGAAAGACTACGCCAAAGCCAAGAGTAGATTCTTCGAAACTGCAACAGAAACCGGCTTTTGCCGCAGTCGAGGTTTCAAAGGCAGTACCGGCGATGTCGGAGATTGCGGACTTGGTGAGTAAGGTGGTCAGTCAGCAAATAAGTGCGCTAATGCTGAATAAAGCAAGCAGTACGCCAGCCGCCATGACCAATGAAAAGTCTTCGGACGTACCGACTCAACCCGGAACTCAGCAACCGAAGAAGCGACCAAAAAACTATTCGATGCTGGTAATACCGCTTCCACTCAGAGATGAGCGTAACAAGAATAAGCCTGCTGGACCAAAACCAGACCAGCTATGTTGGAATTGTGCGTGGCCGGGATACACGGTGCGGAAATGCCCTGAGTGCGGCAAACACTACTCGACGGGAAACAAGAAAGGGAGCACAGCATAGGGGAGGTCCCTGTAGCTCCCTGTGAGATAACCGTGACCTCGGATGAAGAGCCAATGTACCCAGAAGGTACCGTAGTGGGACCTAAGCTCTTGACAGATACCGAGGAGGGAACCATTCTACCGGAGGATCTGACCCGCCCCTTACCACCACATGGACGGTACGGGATTACTAAAGTAACGGTAGGTGGCTTTACAATGCGCGGAATGGATGATCTCGGGGCGTCCAGAACTTTCATGGGACCAATGGGCCTGCAGATTGCAAGTGAATCGGATGCAACCATCCACGAATATAACGGGCCAGCAGCAAAACAAGCCGCAGGTGATCCTGCAAAAATTATGGCGCAGCTGTTGTTACCAGTCAAGGTTGGTACGGTTGAACATATAATGCCAATCCTAATTCTCGAGCATTGTCAATACGACATACTGTTAGGTTCCAATTTTACGCAATTGATTAATGCGAAGCTGGGCCCATGGAACAAGGAAATGACGATCGTAGGAGATCCAAACCCAATTCCGATCGAACTCGCTGCGTTATCTACGAGCGTGCCGCATTTAGCCTCGATAGGAATCGCCGATCTTACGGAGATCGAGGACCAAAAACTAGCCACGTTGATAGGGAAATACCGAATAGCAAATGTCAAAAAGATAGGCTGTACCGATAGAATTGAACACGAAATCGAGATACAGTCCTGCAAGCCAATTAAGCAAAAATATTACCCGGTTTCCCGAATACTAGAAGAAGAGAAGCATCGGCAATGTAAGGAGTTGCTACAAGAAGGTGTCATCGAACCTTCTAACAGTGCTTGGGCCAGCCCGGTCGTGATGGTGAGAAAATCTAATGGAGAGTACAGGATGTGCATCGACTACCGAAAAGTCAATGCCGTAACGCGCTCCAGTGCCTACCGTCTACCTCGTATGGATACTATACTACGAAAATTACGGGGGACGAGGTACATTTCAACTATCGATCTAAAAAGTGCGTATCATCAAATTAAGATGGCTACAAAATCGAAGCACTTAACGGCATTCACCGTACCAGGCCTAGGCGTATTTCAATTCAAACGAATGCCTTACGGCGTAGTAGGAGGTCCGGCAACCTTTTAAGAACTAATAGATGGATTGATTGGCCCCGAACTTGAACCCTATGCATTTGCTTATCTGGACGATATAATTATCGTAACGGAAACCTACGAGGAGCACATGTACTGGTTGGAACATGTGCTGAAGAAAATCCTCGATGCTGGACTCGTCATTAACTGGGAAAAGAGCCATTTCTGCAAGTCCAAAGTTAAATACTTGGGCGTGCTGGTCAACCGGGATGGATTCAGACCGGATTCAGAGAAAATTGAAGCAATAATTACGTTCCCAATACCGAAAAAACGTAAGTCCCTACAGCGATTTCTTGGCATGGCGTCGTGGTATCGAAAATTTTTGAAGGATTTTGCCACGGTAGCAGAACTGTTGACTCACTTAACGTCTAAAACCGTCCCTTTTGAGTGGACTGACGTGCAGGAGAGAGCGTTCAACATAATTGAAAGTATGTTGGCGACAGCACCAATGTTAAATCGACCATCGTATCAGCATCAATTCATTATACAAACTGACGCTAGTGATACAGGTCTTGGTGCAGTCCTTTACCAAATCATTGATGGCGAAGAGCGACCTCTGGAGTTTGCAAGTCGCGTGCTGTCAACAGTGGAACGTAATTACAGCGTCACCGAAAGAGAATGTTTAGCGGTGGTTTGGGCCATTAGGAAATTTCGTATGTACGTGGAGGGATACCAGTTGAAGGTAGTAACCGACCATCATAGTCTGAAATACCTACAAACATACCGCTGGACGATTGATTCGGCTGGTCGCTGGAATTACAGGATCACGACTCCGAAGTTGAGTATCGTAAAGGATCCGAGAACGTGGTGTCGGATACCTTGTCGAGAATGCATGAAAGCGAATGCGAGGTAGAAGTTGCGTCTATGGACGTACCGCCAACCACAGATCCTTGGTACTTGGAACAGCTGCAACAAGTACAGTCTCGTATCATCATCAGGTGGCGCGTCAGCGCCACCGACGACAAGTATGCGCAGCAAGCGAGGGGACGCGACAAGCCATTATATACAGCTCGTTTGCGGTTTAACCTCGCACCTAGAAATTTTTTTTTTAAACCTCTGTCCTGCAGTTTTGCAATGGTTACCAGCAAAACCTGCATTCAGTTGCGTTTAATTACGTCAGAAAAGATTTGCGAAAATGGACGTTGTTATTTGGGGTATAGGAGGTATAAGTCGACGAGCAGACGACAGACACTCTGAACCTCTCGCAAAATCTCGCACAGAAAATTTTTCCCACCACTGACGTATATTACGTGAGAGCGGTTCGAGGCCTATTGCGAGCGTGATTCTCAACGAAACGTAAACGTATATTACGTCCAGCCTCGTATCCTCGTATATATATATATATATATATATATATATATATATATATATATATATATATATATATATATATATATATATATATAGTGCTATACATCATTCCGATGATGTGATCGACGACGACGATGTATGGGAGCTTGTCCTGACAGAAGACAAACGACTAAAGGTTATGGGAGAATGTCACAGTCGACCTACAGCAGGACATCTGGGACGCTACAAGACGTTTCAGAAGACCGCCGAATATTATTTTTGGCCCGCTATGAATAAGGACGTGCGGAAGTTTGTCCAAAATTGTGGAATTTGTCAACAAATGAAGGTTGAGCAACGACAACCTGCTGGACTTATGGTTTCAGGAAGCAGCTGAGTCCGTGGCACACAGTCGCCAGTGACATTATGGGCCCATTCCCGAAAAGTACCCATGGGTTCGAATACATCCTGATATTCATGGACATATTCACGCGCTCTATCAAATGCGTACCGCTTCGTAAAGCAAACGCTCAGGCGGTGCTGAATGCCTTCAAAAAACACGTAGTATTACGTTGGGGCGCGCCCGTCATATTTTTGAGTGACAACGGGACTCCGTTCCGTAACAAATTAGTTGATGACTATCTGGAGGAGCAAGGGATCAAACATCACCTAACAACAACGTACCATCCACAAGCAAACCCGGTGGAAAGAGTCAACAGGGCGTTCAAAACATCGATCAAGTGTTACACAAAAGATGGGACTTAGATGAAATTACGTACGCTTACAATAACGCGGAGAATGAAGCAACCCAAGCGACCCCAGCCTTTCTCAACTTCGGGCGTAACCCCACCCCGCCCAATTCGTTGCGTCGCAAAGAGGATCTACAGGCAGACAAGGAAAATGAAGAACAAGTCATGGAAGACTATCGGAAACGGTTAGCGGCACTAGGAGAAGTTAGAAATCTAGCAGCGCATAATTCGGACATCGCACAAGAGCGTAACGCCAAATATTACAATGCTAAGCATCGTGATGTGCAGTTCAAAGTAGGAGACAAAGTCCTCGAAGCAAACCACGTGCTGTCGTCGTCAGCGGCGGGAGTATCTGCTAAGCTAGCGCCGAAATTTAATAGTAACTACACTATTGCAGAGCAGGTAGGGTCTAACATGTATCGACTGATGGACGAATCGGGGAAAGATGAAGGAGTTACTCATGTAAAATACTTAAAACCACAACGAGTGGAAGAGATTTTTGGTTCCGAGGATCCGACAGCAAACAGCGACGGAGCTACTGATCAGGGCCCCGAAGCTGTAACAGCAGCTGAAGATGTAACCGCAAAGAAATCCAGAGGTAGACCCCGTAAAACCCGTCACTGCGTACAACAATGACCTATGCGATGGTTTAATCTTGTCTAGCAGAACAAGGTTAACGCGAGCGTGAAGAAATAGGAAACTAACTGTGTGCAACGACTAAAAGTATATACTAATTGTGTGCCGCTTATTTTAACTCTGTCCTGTGTGATGTTTACTTAACAGTGTGCCGAAATATGAATATGTGCAACAATAAACTGAAAATAGGAAAATTATTACAGGCAAGGAGATAAGAATGGCAAATGCAGAGATGGTGATGGTTAAGGGGGGATATACAGGTCCAACGAGAAAAAAAACTCATTTTTGAAAATCGTTTTTCAAGGTTAGTTTTTAATCAAATCTATCGAAAATTTTTGACAGTTATGAGTTGATCCATGTAGTATACAAAAATATTTTTTTTTTTAATTTTTTCTCACAAAATGGCGGCCGTTAGATAGCGTTGAAAAATTACCTCTATTTTGCTTGTGCCGGCTCTCCTGGTCGCAATTTTAATCGGAAATCAAAAAATCAAAAAAATTTACATTTGTAACGTACCTATCGGTTTTAGGTGCGTTTGGGCATTTTTTCACGGTCGCCAGATATACTCGTGGTATATCAAATATTTGAATTTACTTTAAAATGAAACATTATCATTGAATAATTTGCCATATATCATATTCATCAAAACGAAGTTGCAGGGTTTCGTACAGGACACTCACTTATGTAGATTGTGTGTGTGTATTAACATATGTAAATGTAGAAGGAGTGTGTTTGGCATGAAAACACCGGCATTGGGCAATGAACCACAACGCTTGGTTTAACAGCCGTGTCACCTAGCTTGGTCCCTTCCAACGTGTGGTTAGACCAGCAGGCTAAAGTGCATGTGTTGTGCACTCAAATGCAGCATCACTTCCTACGTGAGGTTAGATGCATTGCAAGTGAGAGATGTTAAAACGCTACTGCCAACATGTGGTTAAGCGCTTGTGATTTTTAATATGGTTCGGACTCGGTAACAAAATTGCGAAGAGATTGATTAAAAATAAAGTTACTCATTTATTGAAAATTACTAAATTTATGTACAAAGATGTTATAATTAACGCGCAAGTACAAAATTCGCGGCCGCTCACAATACATGATATTATATGCGGAGACGATCGTATTCCGACACGCGCTCTACCGATGATCGCGATAGAATGCCCCGTTAGCGGACGGGCGGCCCTTTATATAGTCTAACGCACCAGCGCAGGTTATCGTGTTGACTCGTTTTTTAGCTTACTCATTTGATAAATGCCAATAAACGTCACAGTGTGAAGTCACACACTGGTTCCTTAAGGGTCTATAATCGAGATATTTACAGCTGCTCTCATAGTTCGTTTTTTACGAAGTTCGCTAATTTTGATAATTTGTTGACTCTAATTATGCAATAACTATCGTCGCTACATACGTGTATGCACCGTCTATCAAAGCCCGAGAATAATACCAATTGCCTAATGTCGAGATATTTTTGTTAAGTTCAATATTTTATAACCTTCAACTAATTGTTTATAACTTTTGTATGTTTTCCTCTATATTTGCCAAAAACTCAACATTAGACGATCGAGGCATTAGTTCTCGAAACTTATCCGCAAACAGTTTTAACTTTCATAAAAAATCAACGTCACAATCCGTGTCAACATAATTAATCAATAAGCTGTTGACATTGTTTATTCGCGATGTAATAATTGGATTTTCATATTTCAACTTGTGTTCTATTTTGGGGATCACGTACGAATGCCTAATGTAACGTTTTATCGGAAATTATAATGTAAAAATAATTAACAATAAACAAATAGCATTATTACGTGATGCGTTACGATTCGTTCGCATATCTCCACATAAGGATCTTAGTACTACTTAGGCAGACTCGAATTCAGCTTGAATCATATTTTTTCATAATAAACTACGCCACAAATGCAGTCAACAGATCGCGTAATTTGTTGACTCGTATTACCGAGTATCAAGTAGGTCTGGATAGTTCGCTCTTTTTCTACTGGTCCCGTAACAATGGCGTCTCGAGCCGTATGTCCGCATAATTCGATTTTACATAGTTTCACGCATCATTTCATTATTATTCCGATTTTCATATTTTCTGCATATGGTTAGATATATCTATATACATATATTTTGAATCTACTCGACGATTCATGTATGCCGCGTCGCGTGCGTGCAGGCGCATATACGTACGCAATCTTATGACTAATACTTTCATGCTCCGTTCAACCAATAATTATCGAGCGTCACTGCATATTTTCATGCTAAGGGCTTGAGTTGCCCTTACAACAGCCCCCCTAATAAATTTAGACAATTATTTGTAATTAATTGGATACAATTTCTTACCTCCCCGAATTAAATAAACAATGCTTATTGTTATTTGAATTAAATTGCTTCGATGTTAATCATATTATGTATTGTGTCATAACCGCAATAGCTTTTTGCCAACGAGTCTCCAAGATATATCAAGACACAGCCTGTTTTTCGTTTATTTATAATAAACAATCATACGACTTTCTGCATCGGTAGTGGCTTTCAAATTTGGTTTTTTCCTTTTTTAATTTCTGGTTTGATACGTAAGCGCGTCTACCTTTAATACTGCAGAAAAGTCCCGCACACACCTGATGATGCGGTGTTTACCTTTGTTTTGCTCGTACGAGGCTTTTATCCGCACGTGCTGTTTTGATTTACCTCTCGTTTTGGCTTGTTTTGGCTGTGCTATTCGGCATGACAACACATACTTGTGTGTACTGGTTTTCTGGATCGATTCAAATATCAATGTGCGTAAAAATTTACAAAGCCCCCCTCCCCGAAATAAATTTACGATATGTATATTGTTAATATTTTACTATGATAAGTTAATGTGAAACAAAAGACTCTTTAATTATTAGTTGAAAAGGTGCATGCAAGTTACTTAAAACTATTCGGGAAAGTGAATATCGCAAACGCATAAACTTTTAACATTTTTACTTATATTTATTGATGATTATTTACATAAAATCAAAAAATTTAAATTTTCAACAATAACTTTGAATTTATCACTTTTAAAATTATTTGAATAAACTTTTAATAAATTCGTCGTCTTCGTCTTCGTCCAACCAGGTGAAATCTTCGTTTGCCACTGGAATTGTGAGCAGCGCGTCGATGTCTATGTCGTCGTCGACCACCTCTGGCGTTGCGGGCCTTTCCGAGTTCGCGCTGGGCTGATCGTGCCTCGTCGTCGTGATTGGCGTGGGCTCGTACACGTCTGTACAATCGGCTGGTGGTTCGCCTGGATCGTACGACTCCTCGCGCTGATCGCTCAGCAATGCCTCGCGACTTGCCGCACGCGCGTTCCGTATGCTCGTGCGCGCTATTTCCCGACGTCTTTGCAGCGCTTCTTTGCTACACTTCAACTTACGCGCTTTCCTTGCCCGTTTGGTTTTATTTCGCGCCTTCTCGTATTGCGCCATGTCCACTTGCGTGAACTTTTCTTCCATGTCCTGTATTGTTTGGCACGCGGTCCCTTCCGTGTCCAAACTGGCGCTGACGAGTAATTCCGGCATAGACTGGAAACGGTCTGGTTTTCCGATCCTGATGCTCCTCCAGTGCAGCATTTTACGCACCGAGTTAAATTCTTCGTACACAATTTCACCTTTTTCACTCGCAGTTACTTGCGTGTACTGGTCACACCGCCCAAACTGTTCCGTTGAAGTGCCTGTACTCTGTCGCGGCAAGCCGACGTACAAGGGGCTCGTTCGAAAACTCATGTTTATGTTGCGGTGTCTTGATTTCAACTGATACTCGTCTATATTCGCCGGCCCTTTGGGATAGTCGGCTTATTTGTGTATTTCGTACACATACTATTCGCGATATTCCTTGAGTAGTGATAGGTGAAATCTTCCCCGCTCTTTCTCGAACACATCGTCGTATAATAAGTATGTGTCGGGCGCGACGCGCTGTTTGATAGTATATGGTCCTTCATATACGTCGAAAAACTTTCCGACTTGTTTTTCCATTGCATTTGATGCGTTGCATGCTCTCAATAGCACTTTATCCTTTATATGGAATTGGAAATGCTCGTGATGCTTATTATATTTCTGTGCTCGCTGTATCAGTTTTTTGTGAACTTTATCGCGAGTCATATATATTTTCAACTGTGGATCGATTATCGGATCTTTTTCAAATCGTATCCAATTTTCCCAAAATCGATCGGGCTTTTCACCGAAATGCAATTCAGTTGGCGTGCATTCAGTGGTTTCATGATGCGTTTCGTTTAAAATGTTGATGATCATAGGAATGCATCGAGCCCATCCGGAATGCTTTTCGGCAAGAAAAGTTCGAAACATTCTTCCCAACTCTCGATGGATGCGTTCAACCACATTGCTTTGCGGGTGTCGCACTGATGAAAATGTCGGCTTTATGCCATTTTCTTCCAGCTTTTTTATCCATTTAGGTGAAGCAAACTGACTTCCATTGTCCATGTTGATAGATTTCGGCTTCCCATATTTTGGTATATAGTCCTCGAATATTTTTTTAATTACTGCATACGTAGTTGCCTTCTTTATGGCGTACACAATTACAAACTTACTAAATGCATCTACTGTGGTCAAGAGGTATCTCACACCACCTGTTGATGCTGGAAGCGGTCCATAAAAGTCGATGGACAACAGGTCTCTTGGATTCTCTATTAATATAGGTTTCATTAATGAATGGTATTTCTTTGTTATATACTTCGTTTTTTGACATGTTTCACATGGGTATATAACGTTTTGAATGTTTTTACGTAGCTTGACTGCTGTGAAATTTTCACGTATCAAACGTTCTACTTTTTTGCTACCAATATGCCCGTATATGTGATGCAGTTCTCGAATGAATACTTTCAGCAGGTCATTTGGCAATATAATTCGGTATTTATTCGTTGCTATAATTTTGTGCAAAAAATCATTCTTCAGAATGTATTTTTTCGCCGTCCTTTTGTCGTTTGATTTTAACTTGTTAATTATTTCGTGTAGCTGAGCATCTTTTTCTTGCTCGGCGGCTAGATTTTTAAATCTTTTTATCAAATCTTTGGATGGTTTCCCAGCTAAAACACCAGCCATCATGATCTCGTCCTCATTCTTTGGATATTCATTGAAGGGGCGACTGAGAAAATCCGCCATTTGATTCTTTTTTCCAGTAATATATTCAGGAAGTATATTATAATCTTGGATGCCGAGACACCATCGTCGTAGTCTCGAATTCGAAAATTTGCACGATTTCAGGAACTTGAGTGCTTCATGGTCCGTGCGCAGTTGAATTTCCTTTGCTCCTCGCAAATAGTCTTTAAGACGATCGATCGACCACACGATCGCGAGTAATTCTCGTTCCGTCGTAAAGTATGCGCGCTCTGCGCTTTTCAATGTTCGGCAGACGCACATCACGATTTCTTCGTCTCCGTGCTCGTTTCTTTGAGACAGCACTCCACCGATAGCATATGCACTAGCGTCGGTGGTTAGTATATATGGTTGGTTGATATCCGGAAATCGCAAGACGATTTCTCGTTCAAAAATTTCTTTTATCGTGGCGAACGCTCGTTCATGCTCGTCCGTCCATATATATTTTTCATTCTTTGCAAGCAACTTGTACAGTGGAACTGTAACGTGCGCATAATTCTTAACAAATTTCGTGTAAAAATTTACGAAGCCCAGAAAACTCTGTAATTCTTGTACGTTCTTTGGCTGAGTACATTGTTTAATTGCTTCTATTTTGCCCACTTCGGTTTCAATACCTTGAGTGGTTAAACAATGTCCCAAGAACTTAACTTTTTGTTTGAAGAATTTAGATTTTGTAAAGCTTACAGTCAATCCATGTGCTGCAAACCTTTCAAATATCATTCGAAGATGTTCCATATGTGTACTGTAATCTTTCGATAATATTAATAAATCATCGACGAACGCCAGTAGAAATTGATAAAAATCACGTATTACAGTATCCAATCCACGGATTAATGCGGCACTGCTCGTTTTTATCCCGAATGCTGCAACGCAAAATTCATATACTAATCCATCCACTTTGAATCCTGTGTATTTTCTACTTTCTTCGGCCAGAGGAATTTGCCAGAAACTACTAGTCATATCGATACTAGATATGCAACCAATTTTCATAGCAAGTTTCAAAAAATCTTCGACACCTGGAGGTGATTCATGATCATCGACGAGTCTTTCATTTAATTTTCTCGCATCCAAGCATAATCTAATTGATCCATCTTTTTTGATTACCACCGTAATTGCATTAATATACGGTGTATTCGATCTGCGAATAATACCGAATTTTATCATTTCATCGAGTTTTTCTCTCACTTTTTCTCGATAATTGATCGGTATTCCGTATTGTTTCGCGAAGAATGGGCGTGTATCTTTTAGTTCTAGTTTATGAACATATGAATTGATTAACCCAGGTCTTTTTTGAAATATTTGGCGATTGTTCCATAAAAGAGAAAAGAGTTGAGATCGCTGTGTCTCATCTAATCCATCGCATTCTTCGATTTTCTCAAGAATTTCCTGTCGCGTTATATCAATGTGCGATTCAGTATCTTGAGTCAAATGTGAATATTCTAGTCTGTTACAGAAGTCTTCGTCTTGTGTCGACTCTATTGTAGCGAGTTCGATGATTGAATCTTCTATTTGTAAAGTCAATGAATTATATTCTTCTTTGAACAAATACGTATCTACGTATGGAATAACTCCGTCTTTTTGGTCAATTCTTAAATCAATTTCATTCGACCGGGAATCCATAATCATGCCTAGATTTTTATATGAATCATAGCCCAGTATACAATCTTTAATTAGTTTAGGAACAATTATGTATATAATTGATGCAGTAAGATTATCGAAAGTCGTATTGATCATTATTTGATACTTCAACCGCGCCGATTTTGTGCCGACTGCACCTTTGATTACTTTGCCCGCAATTGGTAGCATTTTACAATTTTGAAAGTATACACGATTTTTTTCAAAGAATTCTTCGGATATTGCCGATATTTCACTACCAGTATCCACTAAACAGCTTACTTTGCATTTTTCGAGCAGTATTTCGATCTGTGGACATACTTGGTATTGTATATCTTCGCCCGGAGGATTAACGTCGAAATTCAGCGCATCTCGCGGATCTTCCACCATCGTGCACAATTTTAAAGTTTGAGTTGCACTACATTCATTTATACGTTCATCCGAGCTCTGTAATGCAACTAATTGGCGTTTCCCGAACTCGTTGACGTATTTTTGCATTCATGGTCAAACATCATGGATAGATCTGCAGCTAGCTCTTCGTTACGAATCACTTTAGGCAAATTGACCATTTTTTCGTGTTCGCTTTTTTCTTGTTTCGACTGTTTCTTTTTCTTTTCCGAATCCGTATTGAGTTGCATCGACCGCACCGTATAATTCGGGTTCTGATGACTTTTATTTGTGTAAATTTTTGATTGCTCAGTCGAAGGATTATTATTAGTATTCTGTTTTTGAGCATACGCCTTTTGACGCTCCGTTTCTTGGTCGAATTCCGCCAAGATCTTAAATAACGCGTTTTTTTCACATACGCGCTGTCCCAGGATAGCGTAGCGTATGTCGCGATGGAAATGATCGCTCATCTTTTTTATTAAATCCTCTTCGCTATAATCAGTATCGAGTTCTTTAGCTAAACCAAAAACGTAGGTAGCGTAGCTTACTCGTGATATATTTTTTCTTGGGTCGTAACTACCCAGTTCTATTTTTCGCAAGGCATTCCTTTGTAATCGCGAATTCCAATAGCGATCTCGGAATCTTGCTTCGAATTCGTCGATATCCGCGATTTCTCCTTCTTGTAGATACCACCACTCTCGCGCTTCTCCCTGTAATGCTTGCGAGATGATCATTGACATTTCAGTTGGATCAGGGTTCGTGACCATGATGTACTTTTTTAATTCCGTCAAGAACTTCACGGGACGTTCATTTTCGAGTCCTTTGAAAGTTGGTACTTCGAAACGCAAATTCCGCGATCTCTCGTGATGCGGCGTAGTATTCGGTACCGGCGCTGATCGATTTTTCAGTTCTTCGATCGACTTGGTAAGACGCGTATCTGCTTCTTCTTGACGCTGCGATGTTTCATTAATGCGTTGAATTAAATCCGCGCATTCCTCATTCTGTTAATTTCGAATTAGATTACTTTTGTGCAGTATAGCGTTTATGTCGTCTTGAAGAGACTCGCATTTATCCGTCAGTTCCTGCGTTTTTTCCGATAGTTTACGCATTTCGCATTGCAGCTCTTCTTTCAATTCGGCGTAAATCTCGTTTTTTAATTGTGCGCGAAAACTCTGCATAAGCGTCGAAAACTTTTTCAGCTCTTCATCGCTGTTCGCATCGTCGCGCGGCGTTTCGTTTTGTTTCCATAAATCTCCGAACGCGTCCGACAATTCTTCATTATTCGCTTTAATGCGCGTGAGTTGGTCGGTAAGCGCTTCAATCTGTTCATCAAACCGTCCGTGAATCTTAGTGCTATCGTTTACATGTTCTTTAAGCTTATTGTTGAACGATTTCTCGGCATCTTCCAATAATTGAATTCGATCATCGTGCTGATTAACATCCGAACTTATTTCTTTAACACGAGTATAAACAAGTTTTTCCCATTCGGAACGTTTTAATGCAGCTCGAGAAATCGCTCTTGAGCCTTTTTCCTTAATCAATTCTTCTTCGAATTCTAAAAATGACTTATCAAGTGCCTTTTCGGCTTCAATTTGAATACGTGTCCGAACCATTGTGTAATGTGTACGTGATTATGTGTATTATTTTACCCGAATTTATATGTGAGTGTCCTGTCACGGTCGCCAGTTGTAACGTACCTATCGGTTTTAGGTGCGTTTGGGCATTTTTTCACGGTCGCCAGATATACTCGTGGTATATCAAATATTTGAATTTACTTTAAAATGAAACATTATCATTGAATAATTTGCCATATATCATATTCATCAAAACGAAGTTGCAGGGTTTCGTACAGGACACTCACTTATGTAGATTGTGTGTGTGTATTAACATATGTAAATGTAGAAGGAGTGTGTTTGGCATGAAAACACCGGCATTGGGCAATGAACCACAACGCTTGGTTTAACAGCCGTGTCACCTAGCTTGGTCCCTTCCAACGTGTGGTTAGACCAGCAGGCTAAAGTGCATGTGTTGTGCACTCAAATGCAGCATCACTTCCTACGTGAGGTTAGATGCATTGCAAGTGAGAGATGTTAAAACGCTACTGCCAACATGTGGTTAAGCGCTTGTGATTTTTAATATGGTTCGGACTCGGTAACAAAATTGCGAAGAATTGATTAAAAATAAAGTTACTCATTTATTGAAAATTACTAAATTTATGTACAAAGATGTTATAATTAACGCGCAAGTACAAAATTCGCGGCCGCTCGCAATACATGATGTTATATGCGGAGACGATCGTATTCCGACACGCGCTCTACCGATGATCGCGATAGAATGCCCCGTTAGCGGACGGGCGGCCCTTTATATAGTCTAACGCACCAGCGCAGGTTATCGTGTTGACTCGTTTTTTAGCTTACTCATTTGATAAATGCCAATAAACGTCACAGTGTGAAGTCGCACACTGGTTCCTTAAGGGTCTATAATCGAGATATTTACAGCTGCTCTCATAGTTCGTTTTTTACGAAGTTCACTAATTTTGATAATTTGTTGACTCTAATTATGCAATAACTATCGTCGCTACATACGTGTATGCACCGTCTATCAAAGCCCGAGAATAATACCAATTGCCTAATGTCGAGATATTTTTGTTAAGTTCAATATTTTATAACCTTCAACTAATTGTTTATAACTTTTGTATGTTTTCATCTATATTTGCCAAAAACTCAACATTAGACGATCGAGGCATTAGTTCTCGAAACTTATCCGCAAACAGTTTTAACTTTCATAAAAAATCAACGTCACAATCCGTGTCAACATAATTAATCAATAAGCTGTTGACATTGTTTATTCGCGATGTAATAATTGGATTTTCATATTTCAACTTGTGTTCTATTTTGGGGATCACGTACGAATGCCTAATGTAACGTTTTATCGGAAATTATAATGTAAAAATAATTAACAATAAACAAATAGCATTATTACGTGATGCGTTACGATTCGTTCGCATATCTCCACATAAGGATCTTAGTACTACTTAGGCAGACTCGAATTCAGCTTGAATCATATTTTTTCATAATAAACTACGCCACAAATGCAGTCAACAGATCGCGTAATTTGTTGACTCGTATTACCGAGTATCAAGTAAGTCTGGATAGTTCGCTCTTTTTCTACTGGTCCCGTAACAATGGCGTCTCGAGCCGTATGTCCGCATAATTCGATTTTACATAGTTTCACGCATCATTTCATTATTATTCCGATTTTCATATTTTCTGCATATGGTTAGATATATCTATATACATATATTTTGAATCTACTCGACGATTCATGTATGCCGCGTCGCGTGCGTGCAGGCGCATATACGTACGCAATCTTATGACTAATACTTTCCTGCTCCGTTCAACCAATAATTATCGAGCGTCACTGCATATTTTCATGCTAAGGGCTTGAGTTGCCCTTACACATTGATTACATTCATAGTTAGTAGATGAATTATCAAAAAAAAAATTAAAAAAAAAATTTGCACTTTTGGCGTATCTTTTTCGAAAAACTCAATTTTTTTCAATTTTTTTCCCGCCATTTCCTCACATTTTTCCATATTTAATAATAAAATATTACAATAATTTTCAATTCATCTGATAGGTAATACTATAATAAAGAAACCCTATAAGTTTCAGCTCAATCGGATAATTAGTTTTCGAGTTATCACCGACATAAACTCCAAAAATGCAGTATTGAGAAAAACGCGTTGAAAGTTTTAAATTACCGTTAAATCGTACTTACACTTCAATCAGCAATCCCTTGAGAAAAATACTTGGAGTTCGAATTTCGAAGAAAGGGTTTCAGGAGCGTATTCTACGGAAAATTTACTAACTTTTCATGAAAGAAAAAAGAATCGAATTTTTTTGTCGTTCGACCTGTATATCCCCCCTTAAGGCATCGTGGGCGGACACACTTGAAGACGACGATATCGACATCCAATTTGAGATTGTGGACGGGCGGTTCGTCAAGTGGGTGCTGAGATCATCGGTTCGAGATGCCAGCATGATAGTTGGTGCAACCAGCGATCCAAGTCTAGACAACGCAGTTGGTACAGCTAACAACAGCGGGCTCAGTATCGCAGCTGACGCAACCGAGCGATCGGCAACTGCGCCCAGAGTAGTCAGGGTGGAGCCAAGAATGGTTGCTTCGTCGATGTTGGACAAGCGATCGGAACTGAGGAGACCGGCACCGAGCTCAAACATACACGAGCGCATCGCGAGAATGCGAATAAACAGCGAGACCGACAGCCGGAGTAACGCGAGCGCAGATTCGGAAGCGGTACGCTTGGAAGCGAGTACGAATGTAGCACGCTCGGAAGCGAATACGGATGCAGCACGCTCGGAAACACAGCGGATTGAGAGGATAGAGAGGGACCTACGCTTGGAACAAAAAGAATACGAACGACAGGCGGAAGAGTTCCAACGGAGAGTCCAAGGACTCGCCAGAATACGCGAGTCGTACAGAATACACATGGAGACAGCGGTGCGAACCTGCACCGGACTCGTGGAACGATTCGGGCAGCGAATCGAGCGGGAGATGGGCCAAACGTTGCAAGACCTGCTAGACCATCGTGCCGCGGTACTGATGAAGAAGAAGACACTAGCAAATGTCTAACGGGAGAGGTCAAAAGCGGCAGAGGCCAGAGAACGGGCTCGAAGAAAGGAGGAGGAGTTGCAGCGGCTGTAGGAGCAACAAACAGTGTTGCGCCGGAAAGAGCGGGAGTTGAGAGACGAAGTGGGCAGGGCCCAAAGAGATGCACAGTTCGCAGAGGCACGCTCAGTACGGGAGCGATACATCGCCGTCACCCGGGAACCAGAGGGACGCCGGTGCAGCATATGCGGGAAAGCGGACACACCGCGCGATGAGAACTGCGATAATGCGGATTATCACCACCTCGTAGAAAAGAACCGCAACAAGGCGATGAATTTGTTCAAGAGGAGATAAGCCGTACGATTGTCAAGAGATCGTATCAGCACGCTCAAGAGCGAGATAATAGTTTAGTTGTGTAAATAGCTGTACGCTCCGAAGCGAATTTGAATTAAGTTGATGATACCACCTAGTACGCGCGAGAGCGAAATTGAATTACTAGTGAGTATAGGTTGATTTGATGAGTTTTGATACGTAAAAACTTCTTTTTTCCTTCTTATAGAGATATATTTTTCTTTGGTATTTTTTGATACTAGTTTTGTTTACTGCGTGAACCCTATGATTACTTCTCTACAATCAGACATTCCTAATTCGTAGAAAGTTCCTAATGCCAAACAGGCAAAGTCATAATTGAGTAACTGACTAGTCAGTACAGAAATATCATAGCGGGAAATTCGCCATATTTGTTATTGCATCAATTTAGAAGCAAATATTTAACATAATGTTGTACAGTCAATTGTGATACTAGCCAATACGTTAGTACAGTAAGGAGAAGTAGTGTGCAAGAACAAAAGCCCAGTCTGCCCAAAAATGACTTACCTTGTTAGTATCGAAGTTGTTGAAAATAAATATACATAATAGAATTAGTAGTTGACTCTTGTGTATAGTAAAATGGAGTTAACAATGATTTCTCCCTAAGTTCCTCCCCAATTACAGTGGTATTGATGAGAGAGATGAATTTATCGGAGCGGTACGCCTCTGGCAGACAGCGCCTGGGGGAGGGGTGTCACGGGCACATTATACAATGGATGATGGTGTAACAGTGCCCTGTGAGATCTCTCTATCCCAAGTACAAGCCATAAAGATTTCATGTTAAAGTTATGTTTCAACGTCAACACCGGAGCGTGAGACAGCTGAGCCAAAGGTAAGAGAGAGAGAGCCGCGGTTCGCGCGACGGATAGTAGCACGTGACGTCATGCAGGATCGACGCGGGAACGTCCGCGCGCGAGAACAGTCTATATGCAGAGCAGCCCACGCAAACACGTGTTTTCCCCAGCGCCGACCTTTTGTACTTCGCGATCCCACGTTTTCGCGACCCTCGTCTCCGACGTGCAGCTAGTGTGCAGTGCACCGACATCGTCCCCGGACGTACAGCAATTTGTAGCGAGCGACTGCCGATAGATCGAGAAGCCGGAGCATATTCGCCGCCAGTACGTACCGCGCCGACTATTCTCTCTCTCTCTCTCTCTCTCTCTCTCTCTCTCTCTCTCTCTCTCCCGGCTTTGTTTATGTCCTGCTCGCTGCTTCCCGCTCCGGCCCGCGGCACGCGCCCCGGACTCGTAAGTCCAATTTGTAACCTCATTCCCTATACTGAATAAATGTTGTTTTTCTGTTAAACTTACATCGTTTGTTTAACTTGCCACGCTTCCAGCCCTAGAACTCACTCCCATGCAAGTGAGTTTCACCACCTCACTTGCTTTCTATAAATAATTTATGTCTCTTGCTCTGGCAAGCTCGCGTAATTCATATAATGGATTTTTTCATTCATTTATTTATTTATTGTCGCTGGCGGTGACAATATAGAAAAAGTCTCATGGCAATACATTTGAATGGATTCATGGAACTTCCCCGACAAATTATTCGAATGTCAATAATTCACATTCATCCAATACTTCCCAATAAATATGAATAAAATTATATGTTTCAATACTTTTTGAATGTGTGAATGACGATTCAGAATCGCGATTCCAAGAGATTATTCATCCAAATTAATCATTTTCAATCCAATACAATAGATCTTGATTATTTCATTCCATATGAATAATTTTCTATCGGCTTGAATGTCGGTTTCCAGTCACTACACAAGGGATTTCAATCTTCATTCTGTTTAAAGATTTGAATCGATATCAATCAATTTCATTCGATCATCAACCTATCGATTCCAATCTTCATTTTCGTCATAAACTTCAATCGATTTTAATGATTTTCTATGCGGATCAATTATTTTCAATCGATTCCAATGTTAGTCGTGGTACTCATTACCCTTTCGATTTCAATCATCATTTTCGTCATAAACTTCAATCGATTTTAATGATTTTCTATGCGGATCAATTATTTTTAATCGATTCCAATGTTAGTCGTGGTACTCATTACCCTTTCGATTTCAATATTCATTTTCGTCATAGACTTTAATCGGATTTAGTGATTTTCTATGCAGATGAATTATTTTTAATCGATTCTAAAGTTCATTAAGCAACTCATTAATTACCCTATAGGTCACTATCTTCTTATTTGTCATAGACTCCAATCAACTTCAGTCGGATTTCTATCAAAATTGAGAATAAATTTCTATCCAGGTAAATCTTTTTTAATCGGTTACAATGTTCGTCAAATTACTCTGCATTACGTTATCGATATCAATCTCTATCTACGTCAGAGATTTCAATCAAACTGCCATTCAAATCAATTGTTTCCGATATTGACAATTTTGCACGCTAGACTCTAGATTTTCGTAATAATTTATTGGATACATCGAATCACTTACTGTCTATTTTTTTCCGAATCAATCATTTTCAATTATTTTCATACTTAGTCATTCATTCATTTATTACCTTGTTGGTGTAAACCAGCATCTTTCTCATTGTGCAGTCAATTGATCCCAATCAATCTCAAACTCTTCAGCAAATCAATCGCAATTGATCAAATCCAATATTAATTCATGCACATGAATTTTTTGTTCTATTCAGATACAAGATGATGTAACGAGTGTCAGCGGACACTCGTTATTGCGCGATCGGAACGCGCGCCGCGTTCGCGGCAACCCCCGCGCGAGACACGTGAGGGGCCGCCAGGGGAGGAAGGGAGGGGAGGAGGGACGGCGGCCGGCACGCGCCGCAAGCGCGAGCCGCGGGACGAGCGCGCGACGGCTCATTAAGTCGCCGGCCCCGCTATCGACCACCGCGATCGATCATCGATCTCGCGCCGTTCCCCCGTGTCGCCGACCCCCGAGTGCGAGTGCGTGTGCGTGTGAGTGCACGACGAGCCAGCACCACACCCGCCCCGCTGCGCCCACCCGAGGAGACGTCCTCGAGCCTCCGCCACCGAGCCGTGCGGAGGAGCAGCAGCGTACCCGCTCTCCCCGAAGAGCCGAGCGGTCGACCACGCGGCGAGACGCGTTAGCTCGCTTCCGAGAAGCGAGCCGCCGGTGTACGAGCCCAGCGACAGCGACAGCGAACCGACACGACACGAGTAAGTCGCTAATTGTAATAACCGCGAGCGAGCGAATACCCGATCCCGACGATCGGGCGGCCCTCTGCGTGATCACGCGTCTTAGTCGCCGACGAGCACCGGCTCGCCGGCGCACTTGTATTTTTGCTTCCTCAATAAAGAGGATTAACGTCAAATCCCTCGCGTATCGCCTCATTATTTCAACCCCGACCTCGCACCTCCGAACGACCCCCCCTCTCTCCGCGCGCCCGAAAAGCCCTCTGCTCTTCGGGCCAACTGAACGCCCCGCGCCCCCGAAATCCCTCCCGTCAGCGTACCAGCGCAGCAAGGGCCATTGCACGCGAGGAAACTCGCGGGCCCCAACAATCGGCGTGAGCCGCAACGAGGGACGCGCGCGCGGCGGAAGCCGACCCCCCATTCCCCTTCGACTCCCGCCCGTTCCGCGTGACCGCCCGCGCCGGCAGAGCTTCCCCGAGCAGTTCCCGCCCGTGGGTTACACCCACGGGTAATCAGGGGCCGACATCGGCCCCCAACTCGGAACGTGCTCGTGGGCTGTACCTGTCTGGTTCGGCGAGCTACGCGAGAGCGGGCCACAACCCCGCGACGAAGCGGCCGCGAATCGAATAGCTTCGGGGTGCCCGCCGAAGCGGTCACGAGCTCGAGAAGCACCCCGTTGCATGGCGCCCACACGTGATTTCGGGTGCGAGGTCCAGAGATAAATCGCGATAGAGAAACGCGAAATTCCGATCCCGCCAATCGATCGAAAGCAGAAAGCCGCGTACCGAGAAGCCGAGAAGGCTCGCGCGCGGAGTTGAGTTCCCGCAATTCTCGGTAACGCGACGCAGACAAAGGCGGAATCGGAATTCCGAAATAATATTCGGGATAATATTCCGAGTGGAGATTTTCCACTCGGACATAGAACCTGCGAGAAGCGTAGGTCAAGCGAGCGCAGAGGGCCACTGGAGGTAAACAAGGTCGAGGCATTGTTGTGCGCCTTGTTTACTCCCAGCATATAGAGAGCAGCGAGCAGCTTATAGTTGCCGCGGCGGTAAGGTACGAGAGCGAAGGAGACAGAGGGAAATATTCCCGATTGAAAATATTAGTTGCGCTGACGAGGGACAGCCCGGGGAGGGAGGGGAGAGTAGTACCCCAGAGCCCTCGGCAGCAGCGGACGTGAACGCGAGCTTGCAGCGGGGCGCGCCAACAGGTGTAGGCGCGCGCGGCGGGAGGCAAGCGAACGCGGCGTGGTGGGGGAGCCGGCTGACGCGCAGCAGCGGCGCGCGGCTCAGATAGCTGGCGCATGGATAGCGCGCAGCAGCGGCGCGCGGGCTGGGACGGCTGACGTACCATCTTGGGTACGGCACCGACGCGTGCGCGGGGACCGTATCCGTACCGAATTAGGAATCGGTGCGGAGCCGAATTCGGAACCGACGCGAAACGGATTCGGGAACCAGCCCCTATCAAGAAAAAGTCGACGTTTTTTTTTTTCTTCTTATTATTCAGCTAACATTTCCCTCCCCTTTCGGTTGCTATTCGGAGCACTCGTTTGTTCCCTTTCTAGATTTCGTGCGGGTAAAGTTAAAAACGAAATAACAAATAGATTTTTTTTCTTTTATTTTTAAATCCATATTTAAAGTAATAGTTTCTTTTGCCGGACCTTCCCGATTTTTCATTCTTTTTCAATTTCACTCGGGTATCACAGCGCATAGTAAAGCCGCGATTCGTTCCGCATCGACGGGTGAAAAACCGTACACTTTTCACCCATCGACGGCCGTGATTCAAATATCGGGAAAAATTAGATTTTGTCGCGATATTGGAATTTCCAGGAACCGCGGTAGACAACGGTGTGATCACGAGTGCAGCTTCCCACGCACAACCACTACGCAAGCGCAGCCGCAGCGAACCGATTTTCCGTTTTTTTTTATGAAATAAATACTTAGAACATTATTTTTTTTTCCCTTTGTTCTCCTTCTCTGCAATTAAAGCAGAATTATATACTGTCTCTTTCGCTCACGTAAAGGGCAAGCTACAGGTGGTAGGTAGGGTAGTCTTTTAAGATCTATATTGCATTGTACGAGGGCCGTACGCGAGCAAGCTACCATAATCCCGCGCTAACAACAAATCTATGTGAGATTTAGTTGATTTCCGCGGGACTGAAAAATCTAAAAGCCACCAAGAGCGACTTGGCGAGGCACGTAGAGTCATAGGATAGACAGTAGCGCACACCTGTAGTTCCCCCCCCCGCAACATTGTAAGCGAGCGGAGAAAAACAAGATGGCGAACAACGAGCAAGACACGACCAGTGCACTAGAAAACTGGATCATGTTCTTGAACAACGAAGAGCTGCAAGAGACCCTGGGACTAATGGAGCTGCGCACAGATGGCAGTAGGTTCGCCCAACACCTACGCCTGGAGAAATGGCTCTTGGGCGACTATTCAGCTTCGGATTTTGCGCTCACCGACGAAGAGGAGAGCGCAAATCGACTCAGGCTGACAAGCCTGCGAAGCGAGATAGTCGCGAGGATGGTCATGGAGCGGACGGGGAGCACGATAGCGGACCCCAATGTGCAACTGAACGAGACGCATCCGCTCCAGAAAATCATCGATGACCAAGAGATTTCGCGCAAACTCCAGGCCGCACTCAACGAACCCGCAACGAAAAGCGGGCAGAGCACGGCAGTCTCACAGGGCACCGGCGAGGCACCGACCGGGGGCGATGACCCGAGCGGAACAGAGCCGGACGACCAGCAGACAGATCCACCGATAAACGAGCAGCGACCGGCGGGAGAGGCAAACGCAAATACACGCGATCAGCCCACCGGACGGCTGCCAGAACAAACAGAGTCGCAAGCCGATCAACGACAAGATCGGCCAGGCGACAGTCCATCGACGAGCGAAGCGGGGTGGAATGGCCAGCCCCCGCAGCAAAACGACACGTCCGAAATACAGGACAAGCACGAGTGCACACACTCGACAGAGATTCAGGGAGCCTTCGAACCGATGCGAACATCGAACGGGGACGCGTTCAACCTGCCGAGCGAGTTCGTGCAGTATTTAGCCGACGTCCAAGCCCAGATGAAAGACATGGCGGCGCAGATGCGAGCGATGGGAGTTACCCAGGCTGCACAGCGAGAGCAGCTGAGCGCACTTGGACGCCAATGCACGCAAGATACGACATCTTACGCAGCACCGGCGCCCCGGGCGTGCTCAACACATAATCAGCCGCCGGCGGTGAACTTTCAAGACACGTTCACCTGCAATTACATCGAGGCTGATGGGCATAACACCACAGGACCGGGGCAAGGTCCGCGAGGACTAGGACACATCGGCGAGCCGCAAACACCGTTCAATGCGACACGGCGACCTGCGCATACGCCAGGCGTGCAACAGCAGCCAGGGCCGGCGCGAACGTACGACTCCCTAGGTAACCCGTATGGTACCAGGAGTTTTTCGCAAGCGCATGACATCGGGCATACCGTACGCCGCTGGAATATTAAATTCGACGGCGCAGACAGCAAAAGCATCGAACACTTTTTAACCAAAGTCGACGACGCACGAAGGCTGTCAAACATCGAGGAGGCAGACTTGCTACCGTCTTTGTCTCAATTGTTCACTGGCACAGCCTACGACTGGTACCAGAACAACCGACACAGTTGGACGACGTGGCAAGAATTCTGCGAAGCAGCAAGAACGTGCTACGGAGGGGATCGGCGCTTCCAGCAAATGTTAGCTCTGGAAGCGCAGAACAGAACGCAGGCACCCGACGAAAAGGTGCGTGATTACATCACTTGTTTACAAGCGATTATGCGTAAACAAATACCCCAACCGAGTCTACAGCAACAGCTGGACTTGCTGCATCGCAACCTCCACCCCAGCGTACAAAAACTGGTTCGTCGCGACGACTTCGCGACAGTGGAGGGGACTGCTCATGCG
Source organism: Aphelinus atriplicis (assembly GCA_020882685.1). NCBI lineage: Eukaryota > Metazoa > Arthropoda > Insecta > Hymenoptera > Aphelinidae > Aphelinus > Aphelinus atriplicis. The sequence continues at coordinate 59,099,479 of CM037073.1, read as the reverse complement.
CGCCGTCGAAGCCGAATCAGCGCTCAAGTCAGAGCAGGTGTATAAACCACCACCGGACCCATCCTGCACTCTGCTGCCAGAACTAGCGTTCAAGGGGAGCAAAAGCGGAAAGCAGGCGAAGAATACCGCGCAGCTTTCCGCGTTCGGTGCAGGATCAGATGACAGCACTAATGCGCTACTAAAACAGCTGCTGGCCGAAATGAAAGAGATGCGCGCGGCGTCGACAAACCGGCCCCCCAGTCAACAAACAGGGGGCAAGGGTAACAGTAAACCCGGCGGAGGTAACAACAAACCCCCCGGGCAAGCAAAGCCAGCGCAACCAGCAGTGAGTAAGCCGAGATCCGGAATACCCGACAACAGCCCATTCGCTTGCTACGGGTGCGGCGCCCCAAATGTCATAAGGAGAAATTGCCCGGCGTGTCAGAAAAGAGAAGGAGCTCCCGAAGGAAACCCTAATGCGGGAAACGAGCCAAGGAACGGGTAAGCGAGGCGGCACCCGTTCTATCGTCGATGAAAGCCTCAAAACCGGAACAGACGAGCGAAGTCGACAGTGACTCAAGTACCTCGGGCGAATCGTCACAATTTGAGCCGGATGACGAGACGGCAAAACCCGAAGGTAGGGAAGGGCACTGGTGGATGCAGATCAATGTAGCAGACTTCCGATTGAGAGGGCTGTACGACACAGCAGGCTCCAGAACAACCATGGGCCAGCTGGGTCTACAGCTAGCGAGCGCGTGCAAGCGGAAAATAATGCCAGCGAAAGGCAGACGCACGCGTTGCGCAAACGGATCCTACTCGCAGATAGTAGGCTACACGGATCTGCCGTTCACAGTCGCAGGCATAACGAAAAATATCCGCGTGGATATAATGCCCGACTGCTGGACGGACTGCATTCTAGGTGCAAATTTTATTGATGCTTTCAATGCGGTGCACGAACCCAAGGATAAGTCATGTTGGGTCGGAACCGCCAATGAAAGATTAGAGCTCGAATTCACCGAATTGAGCGAAGGCATCAGCTCACTGTCGGCTATGGGGATCGCCGAATTATCGGAGAGCGAGAGGCTGCAAGTAGATGCCATGCTCGATGAAATACTCGCAGGTCCAAGCAAGACACTGGGCGCAACGAGCTTAATCGAGCACGACATAAACATTGAGTCCGCTCGGCCGATAAAACAGCGCTACTACCCCGTCTCAAAACGAATCGAGGAAGAGATGCACCGGCAGATCGCGGAAATGCTCGAAGCAGGCGTAATCGAACCCTCGACCAGCGGATGGTCGAGCCCGATCGTCATGGCGAAAAAGCCTAGCGGGGCATACCGCATGTGCATCGACTTTCGCCGGGTAAACGCGGTATCGAAACCCGATGCTTATCCATTGCCGTATATGGACAGCATACTGCGAAAGCTCCGAAGCGCACGGTACATCTCGACCATAGATTTGAGTAGCGCGTACTGGCAAATCAAACTGACTGAGAGATCGAGACCCCTAACCGCATTCACGGTCCCCGGCATGGGGTTGTACCAATTCAAAAGAATGCCGTTCGGGCTATCTTTCGCTGGTGCGACTTTCCAGCGTCTGATAGACAAAATAATAGGTCAGGATCTTGAACCGTACGCGTTCTCATACCTAGACGACATTGTGATAGCGACGGAAACGTTCGAGGAGCACGTAAGGATCCTAAAGATCGTCCTAGAGCGAATACGAGCCGCCAATTTGACAGTCAACCGGGAGAAAAGCGTATTCTGCCGGTCGGAAGTCAAATACCTCGGCGTGCTCGTTAACAAACACGGAATTAGGCCCGACCCCGAGAAGATAGCGCCGATAATAGACTATCCGGCCCCCAGGAATCTGAAACAGTTGCGCAGGTTCCTGGGAATGTCCTCGTGGTATCGGAAATTCCTGAAAAGCTACGCCAGCTTGGCAGAGCCGCTGACCAAGCTGACGAGCCCGAAGTTCGGTTTTCACTGGGGTGAAGACCAGGAGCGAGCATTCGAGGCGCTTAAGAGCCTAGTAGCCTCAGTGCCGCTCCTGCATAGGCCAAACTTCGAGGAGCAGTTCGTGGTACAAACGGACGCGAGCGACACTGAACTCGGGGCCGTGCTAACCCAAAACATCAACGGAGATGAGCGGGTGCTGGAGTTTGCTAGCCGGGTACTGACACCGGCGGAACGCAACTACACGGTCACCGAACGGGAGTGCCTCGCAGTGCTGTGGGCCATAAGGAAGTTCAGGCCGTATGTGGAGGGCTACGCGATAAAAGTGATCACAGATCACAGTAGCCTCCGCTGGCTGTGCAATCTAAAGAACCCCACGGGCAGACTGGCCCGATGGGCGTTAGAATTGCAAGGCCAAGAATACACGATCGAGCACAGAAAGGGTTCACTGAATCACGTGCCCGATGCGCTTTCGAGAATGTATGAAGGTGAGGAAAGCGAGACGTCCGCTTTCTCACACACAGCACAGACCACGGACAGCTGGTACGCCAAGAAATGGCAGGAAGTAAGCGGCGATCCGAGAAAAAACCCGGATTGGAAAATCGAGGGTGGAAATTTATACAAATACCACCCGGACGACGAGCTCAGGAACACGATTGGCTGCGATGACCAAGCCTGGAAGCTCGTCGTTCCGAAAGAAAACCGTACCCGCGTGCTCGAGGAATGTCACGACGAGCCCTCCGCAGGCCACCAAGGCCGCGAAAAGACATTCGATCGAACACGCCAGAGGTACTACTGGCCACGCCAATACGCAGAGGTGGCAGACTACGTGCGTAAATGCTTAGTCTGCCAGCAATGCAAGGTAGAGCAAAGAAAACCAATCGGCTTTATGGGCCGCCGACTGGTTGAGCGACCTTGGCAAGTGGTGGCCTCCGACATCGCTGGGCCCTTCCCTCGCAGCCCAGCCGGAAACGAGTATATACTCATTTTCGAGGACTTGCTCACACGTTGGATAGAATGCGTGCCAGTAAAAAGAGCCGACGGAAAAACCGTCTGGCAGCAATTCCAAGAGCGAATCCTGATGCGCTTCGGCGCGCCCGAGGTGTTCCATAGCGATAACGGGACCGAGTTTAAAAACAGCTACCTCGAGACGCGCCTGGAGGAAGCAGGCGTGGACCACTCTTTCAACCCGCCCTATTACCCACAACCGAACCCGGTTGAAAGAGTGAACAAGACCTTCAAGACGATGATAAAATCGTACCTTGAAGATAACCACAAGAAGTGGGACGCGAACTTGTCTCAGCTGACATTCGCATACAACACGGCAAAGCATGAATCGACGGGATGGAGTCCCGCCATGCTCATGTACGGGCGGCAACCGCAACAGCCAGGCACACTGCGCAGGGAAGCCGAACGGCCTGCACAATGGAAAAGCCAGGCCGCGGAGCTCGAAAACTGGCAAGAAACTATAAGCAGTTTGCCAGACCTGCAAGCACGCGCAGCAGAGAATTCCGCGCGTGCACACGAGTGCCAGGCCCAGTACTACAACAAAAGCCGAAGGGAGTGCGACTTCGAAGTAGGCGACTTGGTGTGGAAAACCAACCGCATACTGTCGAACGCGGCTGAGGCGATTTCCGCGAAACTAGCCCCCGACTTCGCCGGCCCGTTCGAAATAACAAAGAAGTTAGGATCGAACACATTCGAACTGACCGACGAAGCGGGGCATACCCACACACCGATTGCGGCAGCCCACTTGAAAAAGTATTACGGGCAAAAATTGGACGAGACCGGACGAGAGGATGGAAAGGACGAGGACCAAAATCAGCCCCAGCAGCCAACAACATCGAAGGAGGCGAGCGCGCGAAGAATACCGGAAACCGGCACTCCAGACAGCGGTCTGGAAGACGGCAACCCGCGTGCGCCCGTGCTGGGGGGGGCGAGCGCGAAGCAACGCGGTAAACCGCGCCGTGCGGTTCGCGTAGTGCAGGGCACCAAGCGTGCACGGGCAGACACGCGGGAGGTGTCGAGCGAAAGGGCCAACGACGAGCGCGGCGACGCCGCGAAAAGCGAGCGAGAGCGGAGCGAGGCCCGTCCCGGGGAAACGCGGTCCCGGGCGACCCAAAGGCTCACGCAAACAGCCTGTCGCGGTAGATCAGGGTGCGATATCGCCTCGGCGAACGAGAGCGCAGAGGCGAGCCTGATCGACCCACCCTATCCTACCCGCTTAACCCCACTGCAACCTTTCCTATCCTATGTTACAGAACAAACCTGAGAACAAAAAGAGAGAGGGAGAGGAGAGAAAATGCCCTCAAGGACGAAGGAGCCAGCGCCACCACCAGCATCCGGCGCTCCAACGGAAGAGCCCATGGAGGAGGAGGAGGGGGAGCCCCTCGACCCTAGGACGGAGGCAGTGCAGAAGCTCTGCGCCCGGCTCCTCAGCTGGGTCAAACGCCAGTCACCCGAAGAAACTAAGCCTTGGCAGGTGGCTGAGCGTTTCTTTTACCTGCTGGCCGCCAAGCTGGACCCCACCAGCTGGTTCAGTGACCTCACCCCGTCCAAGAAGACGGAGCTGCTTGACGGGGTGCAGAGGGGTCTGGCGGACTGGGCCCTGGAGGTGGAAGCGCGGGAGCCCAGAGCCGATCCCGTCAGGATCGCCGAGCGATTGGCCGAGGGGGCTCTCCTCACGGTCCAGCCGCCCACACCCCAGGAGGAGGTGGAGGAGCTGGCTATCGTCACGGAGGTAGCCTCCTCCCCCCAGCAGAGGCTGAGGCGAGCCAGGGAGACGGCCGCACCGAAACCCCGCGACAAGCTTCCCCAGGAGGGGAAGCGTGAAGGCGCTGGGGCCCCGAAACCTCAGCCCAGGGAGGAGAAGACGCGCGAAACAACACCTCACGCGCCCCACACCGAGACGAGTCACGAGGCCCCGCCACACTCGACCCGGGGTGCAACACCCACGGGCCGCCCCGACGAGGAGATACCCTCGCCGGAGCGCGAGTGGGCGGACCTCAAGGCCCGCCTCGATAGGTTGTGGGACGACAACGCGAAGCTGGAGGCGAAGCAGCGCGAGGCGTTCCAGGCCGAAAAGCCCTCTGCTCTTCGGGCCAACTGAACGCCCCGCGCCCCCGAAATCCCTCCCGTCAGCGTACCAGCGCAGCAAGGGCCATTGCACGCGAGGAAACTCGCGGGCCCCAACAATCGGCGTGAGCCGCAACGAGGGACGCGCGCGCGGCGGAAGCCGACCCCCCATTCCCCTTCGACTCCCGCCCGTTCCGCGTGACCGCCCGCGCCGGCAGAGCTTCCCCGAGCAATTCCCGCCCGTGGGTTACACCCACGGGTAATCAGGGGCCGACATCGGCCCCCAACTCGGAACGTGCTCGTGGGCTGTACCTGTCTGGTTCGGCGAGCTACGCGAGAGCGGGCCACAACCCCGCGACGAAGCGGCCGCGAATCGAATAGCTTCGGGGTGCCCGCCGAAGCGGTCACGAGCTCGAGAAGCACCCCGTTGCAATGAATAGAAAAAAAGTTGATTGAAAGATCATTTGAAATATATTTTCTATTATAGTATCAAATACTAGTCTATCTTATAGGAATAATGATTATAATAATAAATTCATATATACACACATATATGCATATAAAATACTTGTAATGATTATAATGAAATTACTTGGGAATTTTTTCCTTTCCATGGATTGTCTGGTTCCAAAAGATCAAATTCCTCTATTCGCTCATATTCGCTCTCTGAAATGACTGGGGGAACGTCTGTGCATCTTTTCGTCGACGTTTATTTTTTCAATTATGTTTGCATCATCCAGCATATTATCATGTTCTGAAATTATTGAATGAATTTAAAAAGCTCGAGTTATCACAAAAAATCTTGAGAAAATATTTCTCACCTGTTGCAGGAACATCAATTAGTAAGGAATTCAGATCATCTCGATGATTATCATTGATAACACCATGACTGTTTTCAACAGTCTTTCAATTTTTCTCCAATTTTGTACATTTTCCTGCAAATAATTAATAAATTCTAAATTAATGACCTCCTTTTTGTATGAGAAAGCATACTGCTGATGCAATTAGCAGCGTTTTTTATCTCATACGAAAATATAATACTCACGTAGATTCTTATGGGATTTCAGGTACGAATTTTTTTTTTCCAACGTAATTCAAAAATAAACCGTAATGTTTATCGAGATCTTCTGATTCTTCCTTTTTTGGGCTCAACGAATCCTTATAAGGACCATACAGCCAATGCTCGAAAAACTCGATCAAAAATCGATCAATGGATTTGGATCGAATTTAATACGTTAGTGTAAGTATCGGATAAATAGATATTTTGACATATTTTTTGACTATTTTTCAGACACTTTCATCCCGAAAAATTTTTCACCAGACTTGACAGATTTTGAGGAAAAAATTTGCGAAAAAAAATTCAGCGTCCAAAATCGGAAAAAAATGTTTCCATTTTGAACGCCATTTTGTGTCTGCTATTTCGAATTTCGAAATGAAGTCAACGGGATTTTAAAGGTCGGACATCTATAACACCGTTCACAGTGGTAGAAATGTTGTATGATATTTTTCTATTTCAAAATTAACTTTTTTTTTAAAAAAAAACGTGAAAAATCTGTTAATTTTCCAAGAAAACGGTCTATAACTTTTTCGGCTTACAATTTACGAAAATTTCCTTAACAACAGTCGATAGAGGAGGTCAAAATCTATGAGAAATAATGATTCATACATTTTTTACATGCTTTTTTCATTAAGGGATATGAGGCCGAAAGTTTGAAAAAAATTCTTGTTATTCAGGAGGGGAAGGGTTATGGTACATGCCCACGGATCAGTAGATGTTCTGTTTACTAAGTAAAGTAGTCCTGAATAAATAGAGCATTGGATAAAGTCAGATAAATAATTTCATATTAAACATCAATTAGAATGGCTACAAGAATTCTAGTACTCCAATCCACATCTTATGAGTGATGAGTCAGGATCATAAATAAACAATTTGGAATAGAATAAAGTAAATGCACAATTTTTTTATTGAAGTCGATTGACGGTCAGCAGTATGTAGGCGGATTGAAGTGAATTCAAGTCGATTCAAAGTCGATGCAAGTATTTCCTACTGAAGCGTATTAGCGCTAAGCAGTTTTAGGTGCATTGTAATTGATTGAAATCGATTCAAAGATAATGTCAGCTTTCCGTATTAAAGTAGATTAACACTCAGCAGTATGTAGGCGTATTGAAAGTGATTCAAGTCAATTCAAAGTAAATGCCAGTCTTTTGTATTTGAGTTCCTTCACGGTCAGTAGTATGTTGGTGGATTAAAATTAATTTAAGACGATTCAAAGTCAAAGCAAGTTTTCCGTAATCAAGTGGATTAACTCTTGGCAATATGTAGACTTATTGAAACCCATTGAAGTGTATTGGAAGTGAATGCGACATTTCTGTATTCCAGCCGATTGATGCTCAGTAATATAAATAAGAATTTAAACGGGTTCCAATCGATTGAACTGAATGCTGAATTTTTCTATTCAAAGTAATTGGCATTCATCTATATGATGACGGATTAACATCGATTCAATCAGATTTCAAATTGATGTGGATTTTTCAAATTCGTAGCGATTGCCAATGCACATACACTATTTGAAATGGAATTCGAAAGAATGAAATTGAATTTAATACTGGAGAATTTCATTCCCGTCGATTGGATTCAGTTCGATTCAATCGGATTCTTGTTTCATCCGCCAGGTGAATAGGATAAATTGACCGAATGAAAAAAGACAGAGAAAGATTAAAATTGTTGAAAATTGGTATACATGGGTTTTTGAGGTCGCTGATCACGAATACGGCCTCAGATTTCGAAAATTCAAATTAGATCAAGCATTTAAGATCACCGGACAAAAATTTGGAAAAAAATTGAATTTTGTTGAAATTTGGTATACATGGGTTTTTTAGGTCGCTGATCACGAATCCGGCCTCAAATTTTGAAAATACAAATTAGAGGCTCTAAGATCACTTGACAAAAATTTGGAAAAGAATTGAATTTTGTTGAAAATTGGTATACATGGGTTTTTGAGGTCGCTGATCACAAATCCGGCCACTTATTTTGAAAATTCAAACTAGAGCTTCTAAGATTGCAGGCTAAAAATTTGAAAATATACTGGATTTTTATGAAAGTTGGCTCACATTGGATTTTGAGGTCGCTGATCACGAATCCGGCCTCGGATTTGGAAAATTCTAGTTGAAGCCTCAAAGATTGGCGACCGAAAATTTGAGAAGATACTGTATTTTTATGAAAACTAGCAATGATATCTCGCTCGCATTCGCTCGCTCGAGTCTTTCGAGTAGATTTTAATCAAAAAATCTACAAAATATTCTATAATCTTCAATATTAAATTCAATTTCAATAAGTTATACTCTTAATTTATCGTGAATAGATATCAATCGACATCATGATGCATATAAATTATAGCCCTCGATCTTCTCTTTCGATCCATCACACCACATGTTCTTCAAATCATCATTTTCTAAGTTGTTTATCAGATAGGAAATTGGAGAAAAATGGTTTTCGGCAAAGCGGCAAGTTTTCTATGACGTATATTACGCACCCACGTCTATTTTTTTGGATTATCCACCTCAGATCATGAAAGCGCTCATTTTCCTCTATAAATCTGCAAGATAAAATTTTGAATTAATAACCCATTTATACTATATTTTCATTGTTTTTCTGGGATCAAACGTCAAATAATTATTCTTACGGTCAATACGCAATATCAATTTTTCCAACACATAACCGAATCAAATTGTAGCTCTTGATCTCCCCTTTTGACCTATCATACCGGCGTGCCAAAAATGACTTGAAACTAGTATTCGCTAACCAGATTTGCAGAATACCGCAGACGGTCTAGTTGACTCGGTGACGGAGGTTGCAGCTGGTGTTGCGGAGATCCTTCGGAAAAACTTCAACGTAACGCAGGAACTCACTGCGGGCCGCCAGGGACGTGCCCTTCTTCGCGCGCCTCTCAAGTGCTCAGCTTCATGGAGCACGGGTCGGTACTTGGATCAACGTTTGACTATTAGTTTTGTCAAGCAAAAGGCGCGGAGTGCCGGATGCACTCCTATTTAATTGTTGGTGTTGACCGTAGATTGAGAGGGGGGCAAAGACTTCACGAAGCTGGCCACCCAATAGCGAGCCGCCGCGTCTAGGAGCGTCGACCGAAGGAATCCGCTGGCGAAGCACCCCGCTGCCGCCGAGTCGAACGCGATCGCACGCGTCGGTGTCGAAATTGCTGAATTTTCGCGTAAGCTGGTATATGTCCAGCATTTCTCGACTTAGAGCTAAGTTACATCCTAGTGAAAACCTCAAATATTGTATGAATTATTATTAAGATTGTCTACATATGAATGAAATAATGATGGAAAGTACCAATAGATTACTAGATTACAAATTTTAGAACAACTTAAGACTAACTTATAGTTACTGAAGCTAAGACTGACACAATGTTATCATAATAAAATTATCTTAGCATAAGCGGAGATGGAGTAAAGATGAAATTGAAAACAAATGTCGTTGGGATACGACACCGTCATCAATGAAAACATTTCGCTTGTGTAAAAATACATTCAATTGTAATATTCATCGTTTTTCTTGTACATACATATATCTGTGAAGTCTGTTTTTTATTTTTGTGATTAATTTTCTTTACAATAAAATTACCTCATGAACAAGCTACTCATGAATACCAAATCAAATAATGCTATGGACCCGAATTGAAACTTCTGATTTTTACGAGAATAATGTTGATGATGATTCAAGAATTGGAATTTAGTACACCGTATACTAATGAAATTCAAACAATCTTCGCCTATTATTTTTTCTGCTCCAGGGCCCGACACTACTCGTCTCGACGAGCTTTGCAGTGGGGAAACCACGCGCCAGCCGCTTCGAGGACGGCGCTCGTCGAGTCGATATTGGCTGCAGAGCTAGCTGCTAAGGAGGGTTATATGCGCGAATGCACGTGGGAGCCCGGATGAGGCTTGTTTTTCTAATGATGGGATCTTCGGTATAGGGAGAATCCACGAATTCTACTCAAGATTCGGATAACAACGGTGTAGTTCATTTAACAAACGTACAAATAGGGTGCCGGCAGCGTCGATACGCCGCTCCTACCTGCCGAGCCGTTGGAGATGCTGCAGAATCGCGATGGCGAGGCTCCTGGAGACGGGGCAACGTGGTAGACCCATCAGCAACCCGGGTTAAGATAGGAGGCTTACCGGTGGCCGAAGCCCACGGGCGAGATCAGCAGACGTAGAGGTGACCTCTGCTCTTTACCTTCATGGAAATCCAACTGACTGTCGGAGTTTCATCCGGCAGTCACGTGACGCTGGCCCGCAAGGGCGCTTTCCTCACTTTTAGCCGGTCTAAATTTCTGACTCCGTGAGGCGCCGTGCGGGGGCGCTAGCACCAGTACCATCGCGATCGAACTCGCGATCGTACAGGAGCGCTCGAGTGGCCATTGTACAGGCCACCCACACCAATCGATCCATAATGGATAAGCAGTTGCGCCGTGGCGAAAAGCCACGTCACAAAGTCCCCCTCTCTTAAACGCTGGTTATATCCAGCTAGTACCTGGGTAGGCATCGAGTGCCTTCCCAGGTTGAAATGAGAGGTACGTCGAAAGCGAGCTCGTTAGTTGAAAACTGACCGTGAGCTGCGAGGAGAAAGGAAAAGAAATGCCATGATAGGCGATGACCCGAAAGAAATGCCCTAATGAGCTATGGTCAGAAAGAACGGCCCTGATGGGCGATAATCAGAAATAAGACTGATTCAGAGTCTTCTCATAAGGCACGCTTAGGTGTTTGGGATTTGTCCACAGCCCCGTACCACACTATCTTGACAATTACGCGCATGGAGCATTGTTTGGAAGAGTAGGCACTGAGCAAATTAGAAAGAAAACAGGAAAAAAACAATTTTCCACACGGACTCGAGCGTCATCCGGGAGGGGTTGAGGCCCTCTGCGGTATCGCTTGAGCGGGATTCTTGGTTGACTTCTGGGGAAGTACCCCAGCATCTCCCCCTCCCTTAAACGACCATTACTCCAAAAAGTAACGGAGCTTCAATGTATAGGTTCCCCCTTCATCATGGGTGTCCGATAGACTTACAGTAAATAGGTTGGAGTAACAAAAGAAATATTTCCGTCTCACCCTTGAAGGGACTATTAAAACGAGGAAGAAAAGGAAAAGAAAAAAAAACGAAAAGTAGGTTCATAAAGGATGAAAAAGAAACTGAGAAAAATTAACTAAGAAACTTCTGAAAGCCTGTCATCTGACGACGTGGGATTAACGGTAGAACCTTCCATCCTCACCGTGGTCTTGGCTGGGCCTATGACTCCCGTTGTCTTGGCCTCATGCTGGAATTGCCTGGAGCTTGTACCTAGCTGGGTTCGGCGATGACGCACCCTCACTCATAACCCCTAACCATTGGCTTCTTTGGAATTCGTTCTGGCCCGTACGCCTCTCTGCGGGTCTGTCGACGGTTTACTCCCTCACGGAACTAGGTCGAATCCCAAGGGTTTGACCTAGCGGTGGAGCTCCGGACAGAAACCGCCGAGATTCATAGCATCATCTGATGGTCCAACTTTGCCACTCTCTTTCGCGTTTGTTTGTTATGTATTCATGACTATATGGGGTCAGTAGTCTTTTCCGTATCACATATTATCATTCAAAAAGAACAACAAAAAAAAATAATATGGCATGGATTAGTCGCGGTCAAATGTCGTGGAACATTAGGGTAAACAACGATGGTTTCTCTCGCAGTGTGCGCTGTGACTCTACGAGTTAGTATGCTCTAAATTTTGCAATAAATAGGTTGCAGAGAGAAATAAATTATAAAAATTCAGGCTGCGAACTCTTGAAGTCCAATCTCTCGCTTAATTAGAACAAAATTTACTTATAGACTATGTGCCTCTTCGGCGTTGGTAACCCAACTAGATATCACATTCCTTACACGTGTCAATGCCACAAAATTAATTATATGGGAGGGGAAGCAAAGCGTACGTGCGTCCTCTAACGGAGCCAAATTTCCCCCTCGGTTCCAGGTCTTGATATGAAGATCCCCATTTGGGATCTTCGCGAACATGAGGTGGAAACTATTTGTTCCCTGAGCCTCATGCTCTCGCTCGGTTTTGCCGCGAGTCTCTATGACTCTGGGTATATCATATAAAGTTGCGGACTCACCATCGCAGCTGCAGTTGATCTCCATCGGCTCGGCTGTCTACATTCGAGCGTACATTGCAATGAAATATGACGCATGCAATTAATGGTGAGTGGTATGGATGATGAGGATGAGATGTCTATGTATGAATTATAGTATGGTGCCATTGTTATTGTATTGTATTTCATAGGTCAGGTCTAATATCACTAGTGAGGGAAAAAAAATACTGAAAATTATATGACGATATAACGATGAATTATATAACATCATGTTCATTAATATGGCTCTTCCTGGGCTTACTCTAGCAGGTACAGAGTCGGCGCTATTTTCCGCCATTATCACATTTGCCTTATATTTCTAACCTTTAATATCCTCCAGGGGCATCTTAGCAAAACAGTCGAAAATGAATTTCCCACATACGGAACAACTAGGCAAGTGAAAAACGAAAACTTCCAAAAAAACGGGGAATATCTGTATCAAAACAAAGTTTCTAATCCTACGTTCCCATTATGGGCTTCGTGTGAATAATGCGCTAGTTTATCGACTAGGAGCGTGAATTCCGCTCTGATCACATGTGTTGAAGAAGAATAAAAAGCTAAGCAAGAAGAAAAAAAACGAAAATGTATAGTAAGTTGCCCTTCGGGGCTTGGAAGAAAACTGAACAAAATAATAGATTGTAAGGCACAACCTCCGGTTTGCTTGCCGTCTTACTGCGACAGGAGTATCCGCATAGGTCTTAACAGCCCGGCGATTTAAATCGTGAGGTAGTGTAGTCCTACCCTCTTTGGCAGCAGCGGCCGGTAAAACGCTCGGGCCGTCTCCACCAGAGTCGTTCACGGGTACCTCTGGCAGGAATGTGGCTGTGATCTCCTCCATGCCACGGAACCACACGTGGAGACTTCTCTCCTGGACTCGTGTCGGTAGGAGGGGCCTTGCGCCTCTCGTAAAAGAACTTGGCCCGCCGGGGCTTGACGAATCTCTTGGACGAATGAGGTGTCCGGTGCTTTTTGGGCCTGCTGGAGGCGATCAGTTGAGGTGGTGAGCCTAGGTCTTCGCGGGCGGCGGCGGTCTCCCCCAGAGTGCCGCTGCTCTCACAACCTGTCTTCGAACTCAATCTGCGCAGCTGTGAAGGCCTCTGCAGCCAGTCGCTGCTGGTCCTGGTGAGCGAGGTCTTTTCGGCGTCATCCTTCATCCCTCCGCTGGTTCCGGCTCTCCTCATCCCGATATATCTGGCGGTGGATGGCCCCTTCTATTACCTCGGTGGGCACCAACCGCGGTCCGAACCGAGCGAGCCCGCAAATGCAACTGACATCATCGATCCCACAGTTCCCGCAGTAACGGTAGAACACATGGATCTTCCCCCTTTTCCCCCGGGCACGTCTCGTAGCCATGAGACGGGGAACCGCAAAACCAGCAAAGCCAACGCTGGGGCTGGACTAGGCCTTTGGGCATGTAGAAGCCCACTGGGGCCCGCAACAGGGTGGTGTGTGAGTACCGATCCGCCTCATTTGCGGCGAGCTCCGCTTCTCCGGCGGACGACGCGGCACCCGTGGAGCTCAAAAGTGGTAGTGGTTTAGCGTCCTCTGGTATCGTTTCTTCTGCTACTTCCATCTTCCGCAGCTCGGCCGCAAGTTGTTCCATTTGCGGCAAGGAGCGGGTCCGCGTAGTATGCGCCAAACTGACTCGCGGCCATTACAGAGACGAGCTGGTCGGGGCCGACGCCGACTCCCCCAGATCGGGGGAACCAAAAACAGCTGGGCTGGCGTCGTCTGCACTAATTTGCCCCGTTGGGGAGATACCGAGCGGTATCGGCGCTGCTGGCCCAGTATGGGACTGTGGGCTCTGGATGGAGGCTCGCTGTGTTGACTTGCTCCCTCTATTTTGATTCACAGTTTTATCTGAAATAAACAATGTGGTTAGTTGCGGGGGTCTTGTGGTGTACCCTCAACGAGCTCCAGATCACCAATGGGAACCACGTCCAATTTACCGGTAGTTTTTTTGCGAGCTTCAAACCACCGGGGACTGGATTTTAGTAATCGTGGCCCTCTCCTCGGGTGGAGCCAGGCCAGCGGCATAGTGTTTGGCCGCGGAGGAGAGATTGTGTGTGTTTTTCCAGATCATCTGCCCTACTGTGAACGATACGTTTCGACGACCACGGTTATAATATTTTGCCTGCTTATCGGATACTGCGTGGATATTCTCGGCGATGAGTTCGCGAAGTGCACGCAACTGCTTCATCGATTCGGCGTAAGCTTCGGGGTCAGCTCGTTCAAGTTAAGACGGGCCTTCTGTCTCTTCTCTAATACTCCTTATGGGTCTAGGTTGTCTACTAAAGTTTAGGAAAAACGGGGACAATGCCGTTGAGGTATGTACTGCTGATTTATAGGCAAATGCAAACTCGTTTAAGTGTTTATCCCCGGCCCGCTGGTCGGTACTAACATAGGTTCTAATCAGGGGCTTAAGGACTCTATTCACCCTTTCAATTCGGGGTTTGATTGGGCGTGGTATTGCGGGGTATTAGAGGTGTATTTAACATCACATTCACAAATTACATAAACTTAAATTCTAAATACATATATCTCAAATGTGATCCATTGTTGTTGTTTCATATTATTAACAGTTATTCATTGAAACCACGGAAACAGTAACTAATAATTATTCGACTACTGTTTCCGTGGTTTTAATGAATAATTGTTAACAATATAAGACAACAACAATGGATTACATGCAATATATATATGATTAGAATAATAAACAATAATAAATAATAATAATAACTACTTAATTGTAAATTATGTTGAGTAATATCTCGCCAGAATGTGTATGTTAATGTAATGTTAATTAAACGTCTTGTCATAGAACATTTTACTGTGCTGTCTTATTCAAAACCTTCACAAAACATATTTATCAATCAATATAAATTAGAAAACATATTTGTTAAATGTATCAGTCGGCGTGACGTTCATCTTTATAATGAGAATTGAAAAATATGATTTGAACGGCTCTACAAATATTTATTATTACATTTCTCATAAATAGATCGTTAACAATAATTTTTATGGTACTATAATCGACATAGATCATAATATTTTGACTTGCTATACTAAATTGAGAAAAGAATCATCAAATTATCTAATATAGAAGCTGGGATATTGTCGGTAAAAAATCAAACGTTCATTTTGATCCTGAGCGTTCGACTTTTCGTCGCGTCTTTTTCCCGACCGCCTCCACTGCCCGCCACTGCCACTGCACCGAAAGTGCTGCGTTTCAATGATTTCCACCAACCTTCCGCCCGACTATCAAGTATGAAGAACAGTACTCACGTACATAATAATTTATACTTAAGTAAAACAATGTTCAAGCTACCAGAAACCGTTTCGAATATTATTCTACTGCGTATACTTTTGCCGGAAAATTACCTCAACTTTAAACCTTTATATTTCGAAATTCACAAATCAAATTTGGGTAAATGAAAACTTAAAATGAGCGCCTGTTTTTCTTCTAACATATGCAACTTTTTAATTTCGAATAGATAGAAAAACCGCGTTGCAGTTGCATTTTTCAAAGAAATTTTTTTCGAAAAATTTTCAAAAAATCATTAAAGTTGTTAAAATTAATAAAATCGAACCCATTTTGCGGTGGATCGATAGCTAGTATCTATAAGAATACGTAAAAAAATTGGTAGGTTTCGGAGAGGCTCGTAAAAGACTGAATTACAATTATAAATTTTTACTTAAAAAATTAATTTTGCGAAAACTATCAGAGATTTCGAGATGAAACTTTTTTTTGTATTTTCATTACTGTATAAGATACTCTTATTAATAATCTAATTATCGTAGGTATGATTCGAAAACTTGGAAAAAAATCGCATGTTTTTTGGGGTCATGTTTTCCTTTGTACCTATTTTGCAACTACAATTTTCGAGATTAATGTTCCGGAATACTCAATCCTCATGCAAAATTCAATAACAAAACTTTTTTTTCTCTTCCATTTTACTCTAGGATTGATAGTTTTCATACTAACTCGAAATGAAAAAAAAAATGCAGATTTTTCAACATTTTCGAAAATAAAAACATGAAGCAATACTTTTCAGTTTGACGCACATTCTCTTTCCTGGGCCTCCTGTACCGCTGCAGTTTGGTATTTGCGTGGCTTGATTCTGGGTGTATACGAAGCTCCTGGCAAGACCGAAAACTTAGCCGGCGGAGGTGGTTTGAACATACCACGCTTACGCATCTTTGTTGCAAGCTCCTCTCGCGCTATGGCCGTCAATTCGTCGAAGGACGCGAACGCCTTCCTAGTGATCTTATTCCCAAATGAGGGCATCAGATTCTTATATGCAATGTCTAACTGTTGCTTCAGGGATAATGGATCTTCCATCCAACCGAAAATGATCTGAAGCTTTGTGAGATACGTCGCTACAGGTTTGTCCTCTCTCTGGATCCTCATTCATGCTTCAATAAGTAGTTTGGATGTCTTCGCATCCGTATACTTTGATCCGTATACCTGTCAAAAAGTCATCCCAGGATCTGAAAGAAGGTTTTGTCTGTCGGAACCACATGTCCGCGACTCCATGGAATACCGAGGGTAGTGCCTTGCTCGCTTCCGCAAAGGACATATCTGTTGCGGTCACGCAGTCTTCCAGCTTATCCAGGAATTCTTCTGAGTCCTTCCAGGGCTTGCCTTCGAATTTCAGTCCCCATTTCCTGTATATATCGAAGTACTCTGTCATCTTTGCTACGTTACCTGAGCCCGCATTGGACTGCATGGGGAAACGATTGTTCCGCGAGTTCTGATATACCATGCCAGACTGTGCTTCTTCAGGCATACTCTGCATCCCCCCTCCCTTAAACCGAGCGTAGGGAGTGCGCCCTGTTGGGGAGCACTATACACTGGTAAATTCTGTTGTCCCGTTGATGGGATCTGCATTTGGTGGTGTGAGGGGTGGTATTTGGGTTCGTATACCGGGTATGTTGGGACCTGTCGTTACCATGGTGTTAGTTGTATGTAGTTCCAACCTGGGCCTTGTACCTGCTTTGCTTGCTGTGGGGATTCTAGTACGACAGGTGTTTCCGGATTGCCCTTGAAGCGCGTGCTCTCTATTGGGCCATGATTGACTATAGATTGGTGTATCATTAATGATCGCCATTCATCCAGGCTACGCATATATTGCGGACTATCTCATCTGGTATTTATCCTGACCAACCCGTAAACCCTGACTGGGGTACTACGCCTGTGTGATGGGCTTGAATCATCATCTGTTGACTATTCTCCGCATGCGCTGTTTGCACGAATGCGGGGGTCTGTGTGCATGACATCATTGGTGCACATGTATACACAACATTGGTTGTTTGTGATACTTGGGCTACGCTTGCTCCAATCGTCGGTATTCCTGAAGTACGTTGCGGCGCTGCCCTTGCTGTTGCGTTGATGTACGCAGTCTTTTCCGCCTCGGAAGGTTCCGCCATGTTCTCATCCCAGTCCCATTTATCCTGCAAAGGGTCCCATTTTGTGTGCTCCTCTCTGATTTCCTGCCTCACTCTGAATCGAATGTATCGATCTTTGAGTGTTTTGATCGTTTCATTTCCACTCAGGTTGTATTTCATGAGGAGCTGGTACATACTCGGAGCTGCGGCATCCAACATCTCATTTGCATAATGCTTCTCTAGGCATTGTATGTCGCGTGCGAGCATCGCATTTGTGGACAGTTGCTGTTGGGAGTCTGTTTGCTGGCAGTATTCCGACGGATTTGCCCATAGGGCATTTTGGGGAGGCTCTTCCAAAGAACTTGAGCTGAAGGCTAAAATGCCCGCCGATAGTCTTCATCATCTGATGGGTGGTATACTTCAAAGTAATCTCCACTTGATTGAATAACGCTGTTCCATCGATGTTTCCACTTTTCAAAACAGTCCTAAAACTCATTTTAGGGATAGTTTCAAGTACACTCGTCGCATTGTTTTCTACCGTTGTTTTGTCATCGAATCGGGGTCCTTTGAGTGATTTTTTGAGTTTTGGAAACAGCCAAAAGTCACAAGGGGCTATGTCGGGACTGTATGGAGGTTGTCGAAGCAATGCAATTTTGTGTTTGCTTAAAAACTGCTGCACAAGATCGGTAGCAAAATTTAATGTTCTTGTTTTCCAGTCATTCTTGACAATAAAAGAGTCCGACGAACGATAAAAAGGCACTGTGAACAAAGACACGCTGCGCATGAACTATACGTCCAGCAGTTGTCAGTAAGTAACCACTAGATTTGTGAGGCTTTACTGATGACGTTTCTGTCTGACAGAGGTGGCTCGAACACTATCATGCGAAGATATAAACGTTGGCCCGATACTTTCCGGACAGCCCTCGTATTACCACAATGTACTTTCAGAATTATACTTGCAGTCAATCATTATTTGAACAAAAATAAATGACTTGACTACAATATTATATATATGATGAGTGAGATTCATATATATGCCCCTCTTAGTGTTGTGAAGTACGACTTGAATTAAGTTACCAAATTGCAATATTTGTCTCTATGAACCAATCACTTTTCCAATAAAACTTTCTTTTAGAACTTATTTTAACTTTACAGTACCGAAGCATGTTTCTTATATGAATTAAGTTATATTCCTTGTTCAAATTTCTGTAATCTTTTTTTATACATTTGATGGTTGTCTTGACCAAGACATTATTTATGTAAATATATTTTCAATCCCTCCTTGGGATACATGATCTATTTATTGATGGACGTGCAGCTGCTATTAGCAATATTTTCTACTTTAGTGAGACAATGTCAGTTGATATACTTTTCCCCAAGGCAAAATAGGAACAGAATACAAAATGTATACATAAAAAACCGCTGCCAAGTGCCTTAGCAGCATGCTTTTTCAATGAAGCTTCAACATCACCCTCAAACGCGTCCCAAACCTGTATTCCTACCATTCCAATAGCGTAGATACTATCATTTATTCTTCAAAAATTACAAAAAAAATTATTTCATCATTTCAATTAGTATCTTTGTGACTGTGTGAAGTGTCGTTCTTTTTCAATTGACCAAACTTTGTGACGAGTGTTGATGTCTGCCCGGACTCTCTTATTATTTGATCAAATGCGACAAAGCAAATGGTTCTAGATTCTACTCGATGCGAGACATTTGGACCTGCGTAATTTTTCAGTCAAAATCGATCCGCCCTGCCCTTAAGTTCGTGTTTAGTACACTCGAAGACTCATTTTCATCATTTTTGACGGCCGAGGTTGGAAATGATCAATTCAAAATCTGTTTTGATCATTTTCGACGGCAAAAGACACCAAATTTCCCCAATTTCTTCTATAGCACGTTGAAAATACTGGAAACGAAACTCACATGAATTTTTTTCCCCTTAGCAACGGTTGCTAGGGTGGTGAACAACAGTTGCTAAGGAGCTAATTGGGAAGATTTTGTGTCCTTTGCCGTCGAAAATAATGGGAATAGGTCATAAATTTATAATTTCCGACCTTCGTAACGGTTGCTAGGGAGGTAAACAACGGTGGCTATGGAAAAAATAGAACTATTCAGTGTCCTTGGCCATTGTGTATGACTTGAAACTGATTTTCTGGCTTGCCCCAATGAGCACTCATAGGAATTTGTGAGAAAACACGTTAAGAACGGTTGCTAGGGAAATAACCAACGGAATTTAACTCGGGCTAGATTTTGCCGCGACTATCCTGTGTGCGAAATTTCAAGAAGATCGGACCATTCCTCCGAGAGTTATCGTGGACGAAAAAAAACGGGACACACACACACACTTTTGGATTTCCATGTTTTTCGACCCGTAGTTTACGAAAATCGAGGTCCCGCTGTCTGATTCGGTGGGTCGATTTTTGCCCCATTACAAAGTTTTCTCTTTGAGAAAGCAAAAACTATTCAACTTTACCTTTCAAATTATTTGCAATTATCCAATGATCATTGCATCAATATCAGTTCCGCATATGTTACAATACCCATGTGGGGAAATGTCTATTGGTCAAGCGCAAAATGAATTTGGAAATACAAACCTAGTGGATATGACTTCTCGTTCGTCATATTTTCCATTGGAACTTTGTCAACATGAAGTTTCAAAAGCAGTAAATGTCGAGGGTGTGATATGAGTGAATGATATCATGCATATGAATGTGAACTCATGAATGATGATGATCCATGCGTTTATGGTCGTTCACTTTATCACTCTCTCTGACCCAAAATCAAAATATTGTCACACAATTAAATATCTGTTGAACTTAGATTATATTGCATGAATTTCTCTGAGCCAATCAAGACATTGATACGATTATACGGGTACTATATCAACCTCCGCAGGGGCAATGAGATATCACAAATCGCAAAGATTGAACTCGATTTCTGCAAACTCATAAGATATCAATTGGTTATTCAATTAAATTTCGCTAATTCTCTTCTGTAACATATACTTTTATATGTCTTGTTTTAAAATGTTCTTCCAAAAGGTCTGGTGTAAAATAATTTCCTATGATCGACTAATTAGTAACTGATGATTGCGAAGCCAGTCAATATTAATTTTAAGTTTTATAAAACGAATTTATGTGTAGCACACAGATCTTCTTTCCATGTATAATCATATAGATCTTATTGAGATGATTTCGCTATCACCAAATGATTTTTTTGATATGTTACGATGTTAATGTATAAAAAAGTCAGTAGATCAACCAACTAATGATGTAAATTGTTGCACCTTACACTATTGTCCAATGCCGAGTAATTTTCGGTCTTTCTGTAGAATATGAACGAGCGTTTCTATTATGATATAACTTGTATGATCCCTTTTATTCTAAGAAATATTTTCAATTAATATTTTCTAAGTTTCTCCAACATTATGCATCATTATATTTGTCATTAGATCAATATAAGCAAGAGTTGCAACGAAGTCATTGAAAAACTGTAATATTGGAGTATATTGAGATTTGAAGCTGTTCTCATTCAATTTTGGAGGCAGAAGGCTGACCTTTATATCGTAGTTTGCCACGACAATATAAGAATTTTTGGAAAGTTTTTTTGATATTTAAAGATTATAATCATGTCCTGGTATCAAATTGTATCAAATTGATCTACTTTCAATAGAAATTCGGACGACGATTATGCGAAAAACTTATATTATAAAAAAGTGATATTCAACAAATCATTTCAAATGATATAATATGACCAATGATCGAATATTAGTGATACGAATGAAAACTCTATTGAGAACAATCTTCAAACTGATCAAATAGTTAAATTCTAAGAGATTCATATTCTACACAGAAAAATAGCACTAGGTAATACGTAAGCACAAGAAAATGTATCGTTCTAATCATAAATTCTACTGAGTTTATCGGACAACAAACTATTTTTATGGTTTTAACTGTGTTTTTCTACATAAATTATCGTTCAACGAATAAAAAGTAGGCGTTGAATGAACCAAATCCACTGTTAGTTTTGTAGACTTTATATTTGTGACGGGGAGAGCCCAGGCTCTGTTGACGAGAGCCAGAGTTCTCCCCTCTAGCCTACCTACCCGCCTACCAACTACCCCCCAGACATGTTGTGAGCAGAGCCCTTAACGCTCTGGAGGAGAACTCTGTGATCAGCAGGTCCTCCTCCGCCCAGCCCTGCAACATGAATATAAAGTATTGATAGAGGATCACTTCCAAGTATGTTTTGGGGAGTGTTTACCTGTGGACGATGGGGCTCGCCCATCGTCCAGACTTCCTAGAGACTCACTGCTGGGGGGTTACCGGTCCTGGGTGGTCAGCTCGAGCCCCTGAGCTGACCACTAATCCATTCCCCTTCTGTTAAGGTGCTCCGGAGTGACGGCTGGACCCTTGTTGCTGCTGGGCTGTCCCTGGAGGAGTTGGAGCTGGCGGTGCTGGCAGCAGTCCAAGGCAGCGACCCTGGAAAGCACAACACAATTAGGAGGCGCACTTGACACGGGAGGGCGAGCAGCAGGTAGCCACCCCAGGGCCCTGGGGAGTCGTCCCGGTGACGATGTTCCCCCGGATGGCTCTCGAGAGGGGACAGCCTGCGCGCCGCCACGATGTTGTGCGAGATTCAAATGATTAAATAGAATTTGTATATGCGCAGAGACCTTAGGCATGCGCAGTTGAGTGCGTTTGGTTAATTATCACAGCCACACAAAAAAAAAATCTCGACGCAGGGGGTTTGACTATGTTTACTATATGTTTTCGGGGTCGCTGAATCCGAATCCGAGGTCGGTTTGAATCCTAGAGGTCGAGGTTTGGCCATAACCTCAAAAAACCTAGTAGATTAGAATTTCCAGGACATTTTAATTTCTATAACTGTATAACTTGTACAGTAAACGTCTAAAACCTCTTTTTGTGACTGCGTAGTTTGAGTTATATTGTTATAGGATAATACGGCTCGAAAATCTGGGGTTACAGGGTTATATGGGCATGTTGTGATTGGGTTATAAGGTAATATATTGATGAGTTTGAAGGTTAACTTTGTCAAACTCCATAGAACCCAAACGATTTTATACAGTTCAAATTATTTGATTATAAGCCAAGGTAATTATAAAATATAGTGTAACGGGATTGTGAGGTTATGGGGTTATGGTTTTATGGGGTTATGATGTTATGGGGTTGTGGAGTTATGTGCTTATAGAGTTAGAGGTTTTAGACGTTAACTGTTCAAGGTATATAGTTATATACAATGCATAGTTCTGGATATTCAAATTCACTAGGTTTTTTGAGGTTATGGCCAAACAATGTCCAGGGTTTATGGTGTCATGGGGTTATGAAGTTATGCGGTTATGAGTTTAGAGGTTTGAGACGTTTACTGTACAAGTTACACAGTTATAGAAATCAAAATGTCATTATTTGGCAATTATTTGCCTGGCGCCCACCCCTTATGACCACGTTGTCCATCGGGACGTTTTCCCCCCCAGTGGCCGTTGCAGGCCGATGCAACGTCACATATTTTTCTACAGAAATGTCACCAATCACAAAGTTGTGAAGTTCATTATATACTATTAAGACATGAGTTTAGAGCTATAAAAGTATCAAGGTCAATTCATTTTCTGGCAAATTCACATTGAACCTGTTTTGATATATGCTTTCAGAAGTTATTACGGCCAATTTTTAAGACTCCAAGATTCACTTGAAGATATTTTAATTCATTGTAAAACATTTGAATGATAGTTATGTTTACAGTTAATTCTCTCTTCTCAACATCTGTCAATCGAAATATTTAATCATAACATAATTTTGCAAA
This sequence comes from Aphelinus atriplicis, assembly GCA_020882685.1. Taxonomy (NCBI): domain Eukaryota; kingdom Metazoa; phylum Arthropoda; class Insecta; order Hymenoptera; family Aphelinidae; genus Aphelinus; species Aphelinus atriplicis. The sequence goes on along the minus strand of CM037073.1, from coordinate 59,076,083 downwards.
TGCATTTTGTAACCGGGGTTCTTTGAAATGATAAGACAGGGATCTTTGAATGACAAAAGAACAGGTAATTTGTACAAGTATTTATTTGGAAATAATAAGATTAGAAGACGGCGTCCTGTAACTGCTCGTCACTTTCCTGTGGGCAGAAATTGATCGTCCGTTGATTTACATTTGAAAATTACAAGCTAGACTTAATCTTAGGTTAAACGGGTTTCGTGTCGGGGCAGGGGGTCGGTACGTCCGCTTACAATGTTATACTCTACGGGAGGACGTACCGCGGCCGGCGGCTAACCTGGAGCACCCAGTGCTAGCTAAACCGGGGTCGTGATCGCGACAAACCTGGAGCACCCAGTGTTTGTGTCGGGCGGGCGCGGTCACGGCGCGGGGGCTATGGAGCTCCCATGAGCCCGGGTCGCGGCGGGGGGAATGCAAAGTAGCTAGTTGCCGAGAGCACCTCGTGCACTAGCCCTCACCGTCGCGGAGGCTATGGAGCACCCATGAGCCACGTTCGTCCGGAGGGGGTCAGGGGTCCAGCTGCCGAGAGCACCTCGTGCACTGGATGGAGTTCGAAGGAGCGGATTCACCAGCTATCCCGGGAGTCACTCGACCACGGAGCACCCGTAGGCAGAGAGAGCTTCGGGTCAGCTGGCTCGAGAGCACCTCGAGTCCGCTGAGTCGAACTGCCCCGAGTTGGACGGTGCGCGGCCTTATATACCCGTTCGGGCGGTGCGGCGGCTCGGGTGTGCGCGCGCTGGCGCTCGCGGGGAGGGGTGCCCGGCGGTCTGGCGCCTGCACGTTTGCACCCGACATACTTGGCTGTATGGCGGTCATACTGCAACGGGCCTCGTTGCACCCCCCTCTTACTCCGGAGAGTGAGACTATTCGTCTCACTCTGTTTACTTAATAGTACTTGCTTCAACTTACGGTGCCTCGCGGGATCCATCTTGCTCCTCGTATGGAGCCGTCCGGGGTGAGTCGCAGCGCCCACTTTCCGTCCTGCATCCATACTCGGTAGCGGCGCACTCCGATCGGGACACGGATGGTCTGTCCATTTGGTAAGGTGACTTGTCGTTTGGGCAGACGTTCGATGTCCTCGATGTTTCGCAGGAACGTTGCCGGGCCTGGGTGTCCGCCGGTTGCTGTTGACTGCGCTGATACTCCTGGTTCTTCTGGTGTATGTGGAGGTGGGGCTGCGTGCTGCGTTGGCTCCGGTGCGGCTGTTGCCGCTACCGGTACAGGTGTACTGGCCGGAATGTTACGTGGTGGTGGGGGACGCGCGCTGCTCGTCGTCGCTGGCGCCGTCGCGGCTGGCGCCGTTGCGGCTGGCGTCGTCGAGTCGGTGTTCTGTGTTGATGCCGCTGCTGTGACTTTGACGGGGGGGGCTATCGAGCCGATACTGAGCAGCTTGCCTGACGTTTCGCGCTGAATGGGGAAACTCACCGTCTCGTCGGCCACCACTCGTGGTTTTTGTTTCGGCTTCATCTCCGTCCGGACCCGGCTGCCGTGTTCTTGAAGGGCGGCCATTTTCTTCTTCCACAAGGTGGTGTCGGTTATTGAAATTTCTTTCACTTTCCTGGCGACTGGCGTGGTCTTGATCTTTATACGGCTGCCGATCGCCAGTCGCCGCAGTTGTTGGGTCCGGACGGTGACGCGGCGTGGAGAGGAGCTTGCTATCGGTGGTCGGGCGGGCGGCGTTTGTAGCTTCGTTGAGCCGTGTTGGCGGGTGATGGCTGCTTCTGCTGCCTTTTTCTCCTCCAGGACTGTGATTGGTGTCAGGACGTAATCGCCTGGTGTGGATGTCGCCCCGACCGGCTCGTACTCGCCGGTGCCCACCATCATGTCGTTCCATGCGTCCTCCGCGTCGAGTATCGCCTGGTTCGTCTCGCGCATCACTTGTTCGAGTCCGTCCATCTCGGTTAATAGTTCGCGTACTAATGAGCTCGTTCGTGCTTGCTCGCGGCCCGTTGCTTGCTGCGCGGTTTGGGCGGCGAGTTTTTCCCGGAATTATTCTTCCGTGGCTGACGCTCTTGTTGTGTTTACTTCTACGCAGGGCTTCAGGTGTTTCACGTGTATGTTGCGTATTATCTTGCCCTGTGTATTTCGTAGATCGAAAATGACTGGCGAAATTTTCCGTATGACTGTGTGTTCGTCATATAATTTGTCCAGTTTTGCGTTATATCCCTTATCTTTATTTGATAAGGTTTGGCGCTTTTTCATGACTTTTTCATTGATTACTGGTGCCCACTGTCTTCTCCGTAAGTTATAGTAGTGTTGTTGCTTGTCGAAACTTTTAGCCATATTGACTTTGGCTAGTTCGATTGCTTCTTTTGCGCGTTTTATCCGACCGTCCAATCCAGGTGTTGCGCGGTCTCCCACCTTTTGGTGCAGGGATCCTGGTGGGATTAGTTCTCGGCCATAGTTGAGGTAGGCCGGCGAGAAGCCAGTTGAGTCATGTGGTGCTGAATTATATGCAAATGTGATCTCTGGTAGATACTGATCCCATTTCCTTTGTGATTTTTTTATGTATTGCTTCATCATGGTCTTTATCACTCTGTTTACCCTGTCCACGGGGTTGCACTGGGGGGTATAGATGGGTGTTCGGCGATGTGTGATTTCACATTTTTTTAGCATCGTACTGTTCTTGTCACTGTGCTGGTTGTTGCTTTTCGCATTGCTTTCAGTTCTACCCATTTTGTGAAACGATCCTGCATGACTAGAAGCGACGTGTTCCCTGCAGATGAGCGTGGCAGGGGTCCTACGATGTCGATTGATACCATTTCCCACGGTTCATTTACGTTTGTTGCGTGCATTGTGCCCGCCAGGGCTTTTTGTTGTACTTTATGTTGCTGGCAGTTTTTGCAATTCCTGACGTATTTTGTGCCGTCTCTTGCCATTCCCGGCCAGTAGTAAAAACGTGACAGACGTGCTAGTGTTTTTGCTACTCCTAGATGTCCTGCTGTGGGCTCGTCGTGGGTTTCTCTGAGCACCTTGTCTCGCAGGTTTTTCGGTACGCATATTTTCCATTCTTCTGACCGGTTGTTGTCGTTGAAGTCTAGAGAGTGTAGGCAGTGTCTCCGTAGTATATTGTTTTTTATATTGTATTCTGGATTTTTTTCTGGGTTTTTCCTTACTGCTTTCATAGTTTTGTTGTACCACTCGCATTCGATCGGATGATTTATTGCGCATGTTTCCAGGGGCTGACGAGACAGCGCGTCCGCGGCTGTGTTTTCGCTACCTTTCCGATATTTGATTTCATAATCCCATTGGCTCATGTCCATTGCCCATCTTGCCAGTCTGCCTGACGGGCTGTCTATCGAGTCCAGCCATTTCAGTGATTGATGATCTGTTATGACCGTAAAATGATAACCTTCCAGGTAATGTCGCATTTTCCAAATCCCCCATTTTACTGCCAGGCATTCTAATTCTGTGGCTGAGTAATTTTTTTCCGCTTTATTTAACGTTCGGCTGGCGTACGCTATGACTCTTTCGTCGTCTTTCTCGCCTTGCGTCAGAACTGCGCCTAAACCCTCCTTGCTTGCATCGGTTTGTAGCTTGAACTGGATGCTCCAATCCGGGCATGCGAGGATTGGTGCTTCTGTGAGTCGTTTTTTCAGCTCGCGGAAGGACTGGTCTTGTTCCTCCCTCCATTCGAATTTTACTTTTTTTTTTTAGTAGCTTGTTTAACGGGGAAGCGAGGCTGGCGACATTTTTTTATGAATCTTCTGTTCCATGATGTTAAGCCGAGAAATCTCCTTAGTTCTTTTACGGTTGTTGGTCGTTCCAGCTTGGTTATTGCCTGTGTCTTTTCTGGATCCGTTTGTAGTCCGTCTTTGTTGATAATATGGCCTAGATAACGAAGTTGTTTCCGTGCAAACTGGCATTTTTCCCAGTTGGGTATGAGTTTAGCCGTTCGTAGACGCCGGAGGACTTCTTTTAATATCTGTAGGTGCAGCTCGAACGTGGGTGTTATGATTACTATATCGTCCAGGTAAACAAATACGTATGGTGCTAAATCAGATCCTAGCAGCAGGTCTAGCAATCGCTGGAATGTTGACGGGGCTGAGTGCAGTCCAAATGGCATGACTGTGAACTCGAAAAGTCCCCTATCTGGCACTGTAAATGCCGTCATAGGTCTACTCGATTCGGATAGCGGAACTTGCCAATAGCCGTTTTTGAGATCTATTGTTGATATGTGTCTTGCGTTCCTTAATTTATCCAGAGTTGCCTGAACTTGCGGGATAGGGTATGCATCCTTTTTTGATACTGCGTTCAGTCTCCGGAAATCGACACAGAATCTCGTTTTACCATCTTTTTTCGGTGCTATGACTATTGGTGAGCTCCACGGGCTGTTGGATGGTACAATAATGCCCTCTGCCAGCATGTTGTCGACTTCTGTTTTTATTAGTTCCAGCATAGCTGGGTTTCGTGGTCGGTATTGGTGTTTTATTGGTCGAGCGTCAAATAGCTCGATGTGGTGTTCTGCCAATGTTGTTTTGCCGTGGATCAACTTGAATGCCTCTTTATCGCTGGCTATTAGTTCTTGTAAGATGCTATTCTGCTCGGTTGATATGTCTACTAGGCCGGCGGGTGAATCAATTATGCAGATGTCTGGTTTATGTGTGTTGTTTCCAGGGGTCAGGTTTTGGTCATTTAACCGGATTTGCAGGTTCATGCGTGTAAGACTGTCCATTCCTAGAAGCATGTCATGGCCCAGTGTTTCCATTACCAGGAACTTATGATTTATTTCGGTGCCGAAGATTGTTGTTGTGCCTTGTACGGCTTTAGTCATTGTTGTTTGTGTGCCGTCTGCTAATGCAGCGGCCCAACTTTCTTCCGACGTTGACCACCCCCTTTGCGTGGCGTATTTCCAAGTTTCTGCGTTTATGAATGAGGCTACTGAGCCTGGGTCCACGAGTGCTTCGATTTCTTTTTCTCCTATTTTTGCTGTGACGTATATTCGGTTGTCTGGTTGACCCGTTGTTGCTGTTGCTGCTGGGTTGCTGCCGTGTTGGGCCGGGCTTCTGGTTTGAACCCGGCCCTTTTGGCGTTTAACGCCTCGGGGCACGTGCAGTTTTTGGACATGACGTTGTCCTGTCCGCAGTGAGAGCAGAATATTCTGGATTGGTTGCGACAATTCATTCTCGTGTGTCCCCGTTGTTTACATTTCCAGCAATGCGTGGTTTTGTTGTAAGGTTGTGTTACCGCTGCTACATCCCCTTGCATTCCTCTTGGTGGCTGCTTGTTCATCGCCCTAACTTGCTGTAGCGTTTCTTGTGTTTCCGAGATTCTGTAGATGAAGTCCTCTGGGGATGAGATTTCATACCTGCGGATGTGTAGTCTTAGTTCCGGTGACATGTTATCATACAACGTATCCAGTTGTCGCTCTAGGTTATAGTTACCCCGGCGACGCATTAGCGTTAGCAGGTCAGTGACATAGCTTCTCGCTGTTTCGTTCCCTTCTTGCTTACGCTCGGTTATTCTCTGGTCCAGGTTTTTGAGTTCTCTTGGGGATAAGAAATAGCGTTTCAGATTTTCCTTGACCTGTTCCCATGATGTGGCGTTCTGGTTCCTGTACCATAGCAATGCATCGCTGCGGAGTAACTCCGGCAATCCCTGCACTATTTGTTCGTCGGTGAACTGGTATGCTTGTTTGAGTTCTTCTACTCTTTCCAGGAAGGAGTACAGATCTTTCCCATCGAAGTGGCAGTTCCATTTTCTAATTTGGTCCAGCGTGTTTATTGTCATGTTCCTGTATTGCTCCATTACTGGTAGTACGAATTGTGGGGTAAACGGTGTATTCTGGTGTGATGAGTCCAGTATATTTCCTGCCTTCTTGTCTTCTTCTTGTGCGTTTTCTTCGTTGAAGTCGGCTGTGTCCTTCGGTGCGTCTTTGAACTGGTCCGGGTTTCCGCGTACGAATCTGATCATTCGTTGTCGTAGCTGGTCTAACGTTCCATGGGTATCAAGGTCCTTTTTTTGTAATTCTTCCATAAGCTGGGTCTTTGATAGCTTATATACCCATCCAACCGCCATTTTGTTTATTCCTTATGTGTTTAATTTACACTTTTAGCTATCAACGAACGATCAGTTGCCCTGCTTATCATTCGACCTATTCGGGCGCCATGTAACCGGGGTTCTTTGGAATGATAAGACAGGGATCTTTGAATGACAAAAGAACAGGTAATTTGTACAAGTATTTATTTGGAAATAATAAGATTAGAAGACGGCGTCCTGTAACTGCTCGTCACTTTCCTGTGGGCAGAAATTGATCGTCCGTTGATTTACATTTGAAAATTACAAGCTAGACTTAATCCTAGGTTAAACGGGTTTCGTGTCGGGGCAGGGGGTCGGTACGTCCGCTTACAATGTTATACTCTACGGGAGGACGTACCGTGGCCGGCGGCTAACCTGGAGCACCCAGTGCTAGCTAAACCGGGGTCGTGATCGCGACAAACCTGGAGCACCCAGTGTTTGTGTCGGGCGGGCGCGGTCACGGCGCGGGGGCTATGGAGCTCCCATGAGCCCGGGTCGCGGCGGGGGGAAGGCGAAGTAGCTAGTTGCCGAGAGCACCTCGTGCACTAGCCCTCACCGTCGCGGAGGCTATGGAGCACCCATGAGCCACGTTCGTCCGGTGGGGGTCAGGGGTCCAGCTGCCGAGAGCACCTCGTGCACTGGATGGAGTTCGAAGGAGCGGATTCACCAGCTATCCCGGGAGTCACTCGACTACGGAGCACCCGTAGGCAGAGAGAGCTTCGGGTCAGCTGGCTCGAGAGCACCTCGAGTCCGCTGAGTCGAACTGCCCCGAGTTGGACGGTGCGCGGCCTTATATACCCGTTCGGGCGGTGCGGCGGCTCGGGTGTGCGCGCGCTGGCGCTCGCGGAGAGGGGTGCCCGGCGGTCTGGCGCCTGCACGTTTGCACCCGACATACTTGGTTGTATGGCGGTCATACTGCAACGGGCCTCGTTGCAATTTTCCATCATCTTTGTTAAAGTAAAAGCTACTATAATTGAGATAGAACGATATTATCATAAGAAATTTCATATTCAAGAGTTTCAAACCTTTTTGAAGAAAGGTACAAGACTCTGGCGAGTAAAGAACGATTTTATTCATTATATACCAGAACTACCCAAATCTGAGCATATGGAAGTGAAGAAATTAATTTATATATTTGTCCTGGCAACTTTGAAAAAATTTCACCCTTATCGCTTCTCAAATAACTTCTATGAGTTCACATATCCAAAGAGACCCTGAGATCCTTTTTAAAATTCTATATCATTCTTTTCATTGTTTGATAACAGAAGTGTTTCACATGTGAATCTAGCTCTGATAGCTTTTGACTAATACTCCTATGAGCTCATGTATTCTCAGATTCGTTTCGAATCAGAGAATACATGAGCTCAGATCGAAATCTCATGTCAAATACAACCAGAATGAAACGATAGTATTTTGATGAATGTATTTTGAATTGAAGAGTGTCAAGCCTTTCCAAAGAAAGCTACAACATACTGGCGAGAAAAGGATGGTTCTCCGAAGACATGAGTTCAGAATCCGAGCTATGAAAGTATCAAGATCAATCAATTTTCTGGCAAGTTCATCCTCGCTAAATAAATGCTTTCATTTGCTTCCTGCCATTACCTGGTTGATTCCACAGATTCTAAGATCCGTTTTGTAATTATGCATCAAATAACAAATACTGCAATTGAAATGAAATAATATTCTAGGAAATGCATTTCAGATTAAAGAGTATCAAATTTTTCTGAAGACAAATACGAATCCCTGTCGTGTAAAGGATGGTTCTATAGAGACATTTTTCCAGAATCCAAGCTATAAAAGTATCGAGATCAATTCATTCTCTGGCAAGTTCACATTGGTCCTCTAATAGTAGAATTTTTCAGACTTCAAGATTCGTTACAAAGCATAATATTCAATCTTATAACACTGTATTAGATCATGAAATAGAAATAATGAAAGTTACTTTTTACAGCTGATTTTCTCTTCTGAACATCGACCAATCGAAATAACATAGTATAGTTGTTGTATAATTGTTTCAAACACAAATTATTTAAAAATTCAGAATCTAAACTATGAGAGTACAGAGATCGATTCATAACCTGGCAAGGTCACATCAATCCTCTTTCAAAACCTTTGAGAAAATAAAAGATGAGAAAATAGAAAACGCTGGAATCAAATCTTGTATTCCGGTACCTTAAGAAACACATAGAAATTTCGTTTTCATGATTACCGATGACCTGAAAATAAGAATAAAATAGATCATATGTGCACATTCAAAATAACATATCTTACTAATATATAAAGAGAAAACGTTTGTTTGTATGTTTGCAAAAATCTAAAAACTCATGAACCAATCGACTCCAAATTTAAACAGTAGCTCTACTATCTACCCTGAAGTGTCATAGGCTATTAAGATTAATCATTAATTAATTAGCAACGTTTCTATGCAAAATGTGGAAATAACATGCAAATCAGCACCGGCTTCGCTTTTTGGTCACTAGGTGGCGAGACGCTGTTTTAGCCGTTCATGTGGCTAAAATCGCGCGGTCTGGCCCATAAGTATGAGGCAATCAGTGAAGTTTATTCCTATGCACAGTCCATAATTAACATTTGAATTCAGAGAGCGGGCAAAGCCGCGACGGGGATGCTAGTATAATAGATTTATGCTACTCTCTCGATTCGATATTATTGCATTCTATTGCTCACTCGCCGGCAATGTCTTTTCGTAGTTCATGATGAGCAGAAGAAACTTGCGAATATTGAAATTATGAACAATTGGGGTTTGTTGGAGGTTGGGTTTGTCACTACAAATGAATTTTTCCAAGTATTTACTGAAAAAATCTTAATGCTCCAGGGTGGGTTTCATCGTTGATGCTCCTAATCGATGAATCATGTAAGATATAATGAAATATTGGATTCGCCCTCAAGGTTCTTGCAGGAAGCAAATGAAAGCATATATTAAGCAAGGATCAGTATGAACTTGCAAGAAAATGGATTGATCTTGATACTTTCATAGAGAATACATGTGCAAACATGACATTGTCGGGATAGTTCTGAGAGTTCTGTCTGTCGGTTTTTCAAATCTCCGCCCAACTTTGATACAACATATAATCGTTACATCCACACACACACGCACACACACACACACACACACACACACACACATACACACACACATACACAGTCAGTAACGTGCATACGAATATACAGTAAACATCTGTACATTGGCATGAATTTGAAATTTATTCGTGGTCAAACAGCTCATCAATACCAGCTCATCATTTTTTGAGGATTACAAGAATAATATCACTAAACTTATTTCATAAAGGAAGAATAAAATATATACGTTTGTGAAAAGCCAGGGAATAATCAGTATTAGTTGTGATCGATAAGATTTGAATTTTCTAAATAGTTTTATCAGAAAAATCACTCTTGATACTGGTTCGGCTATCTCGTCTTTGCAGACTAATCTTCTTTCTTGGGGTTTTATCATTATCTGTATAGTCTCTTCCAACACTCCCGACTCTCCGTAAACTAGTGTCTCTGTCTAGCCCATGTTTCACAGCATTTTTCTTGCTCCTTGGTCCACGAATATTCACATACACTACGTAGATCGCACAAAATCCCACCGAAAACATAGCGATTCCAACGGCTGATACTGTAGCAATCTGGAATCATAAGATATACGTTTGGTATAGAAATTCACTGTCAATACTGTGAATACATTGTATTAGAAAAGATATAGATTTATGTTAAATTATTTTTGTGGAGCTACAAGGATTAGACGGCTAAGAATAGTCAATCGTTGAAATACTCAATAATCTACTTGTACAGAAATTCGGGAAACTTATCCTATAAAGGAAATGGCCTACGAATATATGAGAAATTCCTTTGGCTAGCGGACCTACCAGACCGAGTGAATATAAAACTAGAATTTTTTCCATAATTTTAGAAGAAATATTTACGAGTGGCAAATGATGGGAAGTTCATTGAAACTTGTTTTCAAAAATAGTGTCACCGTACATATATTTTCTGTTACAATTAATTTAAGAATGATCTGAGACTTTAAGAATGAGCATGGTTTTTGGGTCATTTTCTATCGGTTATTTTGGTCTCTTTTCTATCTCGTGTATATGTGAGTAGCGCCTTGCTACCCAGAGTGCATTTTGGAGCAAGAGAAAGCGCAAGAAAGAGGAGGAGAGATGCGCCTTGAGGCCTATGTATCTTGGAGAAAAAGCGAAAAAGAATGCGGAGGAGAGAAGTCTATGCAAAGCTTTGCTCTCTCGTAGAAGGAAAAGTGTCGCGTGCCGTCGGATTCAAGATTCATCTCCAGAGTTGCATGGTCCATTATCTCTCAATAATCAGACTAACTAGAGGAAGTCGATGAGTTTCGATGGAGTATGGAATGATTCGGGGGTGGTAGCATCCATCGGCCAAAAACCAATGAGTTGGCGACCAGATGATACCCAAATCAGTGTGCACCTGACCTCTAGAGATAAACCGAAACGCGCTGAGTCCACCAAGCTGCCAACTCTTTAAGAGTCAGCGTGACTACAAACGTACTGAAAAGTGCTCGAGGATGAGGGGCCAAATCATCATCACCAGAAATATATATCTAGGGTGAGTAATGAATATTGTTTCATATATTCAGAAGTAAACTAGTATATTTGCGAGTGCCCGTGAGTGTCCGCAAGTATGTCTACCTCTCACACTTACGTTCTACCTTCCTCTCCCTCTCTCTCTCTTCCTCCCACGCCTCGGACTACGATGCGCAGCGCTTACTCGAACTGTATCCCTCTCACCTTCGTTCTACCCTCCCTCCTCTATCTCTGCCTTTCTCACTCTTTGTCACACGCGCAAACACTCTCTTGCATTCACATTTTCTCACTTGCTCATGCAAACATTTTCTGTTTCGACTTTTTTCCGTTGTCAGAGTCAACAAACTGCAGCCTATGCTCCAAATGCAATTATATTCGAATGATTTATTCTATTTATGTTTCAAACTGCAAAGAAATTTTTCATTCAGATTTGATTTTTTGTTTTTCAATTATTTGGTTTCAGATGGAGAACTATACAACCTAGCCTCGAAATAATTTTAAAAATGCATCATATTCATAGGAAAATTATTTTTTCTTCTTCTATTTATGTTTCAGATAGTGATATATTCAATTGTACATTGGAAGATAATTTTAATCTCGGTTTGTAGGAATTTTATTTATTGATTTCAGGTGAGGGCAGTCCATTCCATCGATGTCTTCTTTGATGGATGGTTGACGGTACTACTGCAGCAACCATTTATGTAGCAAACGCGCATTTTTCAGTGCGTAAACTGGATTACGGTGAAAAGGGGGATTATTGCAAGCAAGCCGTTCACCGTTCACTATCTCACACAAAGACGTACAAATAAGAGTAAGAGACCACTTTTATTTGACTGGCTTCGAGAAATCGCTAAAGAAAGATCCATTTTAAGAAAGCCCTAAAAAAGATCTATTTCGAATCGAGCGGTATAGAGAGATCTATTTTGAATCAAGCAGTATAGACAGATCCTTTTCAAATCAAATTTTGAAGAAAAATCTATTTCAGGTATAGTTTTGCGCGCGCGCGGGTGTGTGTGTGTGTGTGTGTGTGTGTGTGTGTGTGTGTGTGCCAATTTTCCATCGAAATCCAGTATGTTCACAATTTTTGGCCGGCCATACTAGAAGCTCTAATTTTGAATTTCATGAATTGGAGGCCAAATTCGTCATGAGTGACCTCAAAAATCCATGCATACAAATTCCCATTCAATCCAGTATCGATACAAATTTTTTCCGGCCATCTTATTTTTGAATTTTGGAAATTTTATGCCGGGTTCGTGATATGGCAAGCTCGAAAACCTATTCATACCAATTTTCATCAAAATTCAGTATCTTTCCAAATTTCTGTCCGGCCATTTCTGAGGCTCTACTTGGGATTTTCAAAATTTGAGGCCGCATTCGTAATCAGTGACCTCGGAAACCTATGCATACCAATTTTAATCATAATCTAGTATATTTTCAAGTTCTTGTCTTAGAGGCTCTGATTCAAATTTCTAGAATTTGAAGCTGAATTCATAATAAGCGACTTCAGAAACCTGTCTGTACTAATTTCTAGAAGAAACCATTGAAGAAAAAACTGTTTGACGTAAATAGTTAACTTGATATATTATATTCAGACACGCACGCAAGCACGCATGCACGTATCCGGGAAGGGTCCCTCTATACCGCTCGATTCGGAATAGATTAGGTGGCGCGTCAGCACCACCGACGACAAGCATGCGCAGCAAGCGAAGGGATGCGAGAAGCCATTATATACATCTCATTTGCGGAATAATTGTTCAGAAGATACTTCAACCATTGAAGATGAGAATTGTGATTTTATTTTCCACAAACATCAGAATTTCTAGAAGATATAGAGTGATGATATAGTCATGATATCGAACAAACACATCTCTCACAGACAGTATAGTTTCAGTGAAAGATTCGAATCTTACATTTGTAATTCAGCTAGATAAAAGCTCAGATGGGGGGGGGGATATAGGTAAAAAGAGAATCGGCAATAATGCAATCGGACCTTGATCGTGCAGATTCAGCGATCGAATTTGATCGTGTACATATGAGTGATATTGCGAGAAATGAATTCATGCTCCAAGAATTTGACAAGCTGCTGTCTTCCCAGTGATGCAGGTGGTAGCACAACTGACCGGAGATCAGGAGGATGCTGGTTTGAATCCAGCCGGGGGAGCGTAAATTTTTTTTCTCGCAATATCACTTTAGAATAGTCCACCAAGCCCGATGGAATTTATAATTCTTCGTTTAAAACTTGTGGACGTTAAGAAAAAATTATTTGAAAATACTACTTCGGGTGAAAAGATGTAGTAGCCCGATAGATTGGGTTGGGGGCGAGGGGAGGGAGAATGTCGGTAAACAGGGAATCTGCAATAATGCGATCGGACTTTGATCATGCAGATTCAGCGATCGAATTTGATCGTGTACATATGGGTGATATTGCGAGAAATGAATTTATGCTCCAGGGATGTGACGAGCTGCTGTCTTCTCGGTGGTGCAGGTAGTAGCATAACTGACCGGAGATCAAGAGGACGCTGGTTTAAATCCAGCCCGGGGAGCGTAAATTTTTTTCTCGCAATGTCACTTCGGGATAGTCCACCGAGCCCGATGAAATTTATAATTCTTCGTTTGAAACTTGTGGACGTTAAGAAATAATCATTTAAAAGCTCAGGTGGTTCGTCGGAAATAGATGATAGTTGATCTATTTCCCATAAACACAAAAATAACAATGGGAGTTCTGCTATTATTCAAGGAATCAATACAGGATCTGAAGAGACTAAAAGTGATTAGATAATTCCTCTGAAAATAAAGACTATCCTCTAGATGAATAAATATCCTTCATAATCCATATAAGGAAATATAAGGTTATATTAAGGTTGAAATGTACTTGAACTTGCCAGGACAAATTCGAACAGGTTTTTGTACTTTTATTCGCTCAGATTTGGGTAGTTCTGGTCCATAATGGATCGATGTATTTTAGAGAAAAAAGGTAATTTGAAGTACAATAAGAATGTGTATTCATTCATTAATTCATCAATTAATGTTTATTCTGGATTTTACAATGAGTGGGCTAGCCTAGCCGATAAGGAATATAATAACAAATTAGCCTTCAGGTATGAATAGTTGCACGAGCATCTTGCAAGGGTCTTGATCGAATACTTAATCAATCAAATCAATGTAATACATACACGGATAATGCATTTCCGAGATTCCGATCAGACTAATTTGTCATATTCACATATTCACGACCAATGCAACATGTTCACGTGGCTTATTCATTTCCGTTTTTTATTTCTTTCTAGTATATGAAATCGTGCTCAGAAATAGCGGATCCATCAATACTACACGTCGCATATTGTTATATTACCGCTAAAACCGGCCTATAATCAGGCATCATACACCATCGATCGAGAGCTCATGACTCGAGATCATTAATACCAATGATTTATACATTCCTAAGAAAAAGAACATTATGATAATGAAACAGAACAGCCCTTCATCAAGTTAATCTATCAGGCACAATCATATATGCATATTTGTTAATCCTTATTAGGAATAAGTGAATTATGTAATGCCGAATTATATATGAGTAAATCTATGTATTACTTCAATAGACATTTTTTTTACACTATCGTTATATATTCCAGTTTATTTTGTCAATTATGACTCTAGAAAGTGATAAAATCTGAAATCAAATGGCAAGTATCCAACTGATGTGATTATCCTACAACTAAACATATATTTCTGTAAATTACATTCACAATCAGTTGTATATCAAGTAAAAATCTAGATGGTGGAAATTAAATAAAATACTCCTCGAGCGATTTTTCTTTCCCATAGTAAAAAATGGACCTTTGAAAGAGGTATAATTGGACGACAAGTATGTTCCGAATCCTTTGGTTCAATGTTGGATTAACTTTTATTTTACTCAATTTCTCCAAGTAGGAAGAAATTTGAAAATGTCTCTTCGATTTCACCCCATTCAAATGCATTCGAGACAGTAATAAATTCTTAAACGACTGAATTTTTTGAGTGGCTAAAGATTTGAAAATGTATGTTCAATCTTTTTCTTTTTTTATGCATTTAAAATAATAATTACAGAATATGAAGCCTTCTCTCTGCTTCATGTATCCCTGCTACGGATTCCAAACTGATTAATCTTACTATTATATGAAGAGGAAACGTTTGTTTGTATCTTCACAAGAATCTCAAAAACTACTGAACCACTCGCCTCCAAATTTTGACAGTAGCTTTACAATGTACCCTGAAGTGTCAAAAAACATGCAAATCAGCTCCGGCTTCTCTCTTTGGCCACTAGGTGGCGAGACGCTGTTTTAGCCGTTCACGCGGCTGAAGTGGCGTGGTCTGGCCTATAATTATAAGATAATGAGTGTTGGAGTCCTCGAATTTCTTATAGAAAACTCGAAAAATTGGTCGTCCTCTTGTGACTCCCGATATTATAGCGGTGTAATTGATTGCCTAAATAATCGAACTCGCATATATTTTCTTAAGGAATTATTCTTAACGGTTGAAATATGCCTTCATTTGTAGCTCCTGCTTCTCTCTGACCACTAGGTGCCGAACCGCTGTACGAGCGGTTTGCGTGGTTTCTTTTGCTATTACAATAGACAAGCTCCAAGGTCAGACATTTAAATATGTCAGAAATGATTTACGCACAGATTCTTTGTCATACGAGCAGTTGTATGTTGGACTCTCCAGGACGGGCAAACCGGAAAACCAATTCCGATTCCAATTCCAAAACCAAAAATGTTGTTTATTCTAAAGTACTTTGCGGATTCGAAACTTAATTACTTGAATGTTTAGTTTTTATTCCTATCCAAAGTTAATAATTATCATTCGAATTCTATTAACTTAGAGAGCGGGCGAAGCCGCGACGGGGGACGCTAGTTTCATATATAGTAATATGAATCCAGTTACACATTTCAGATTATTTTATCAATGTTGAGACGAGAAAGCATTGGAATCAAGCATTAAATGCCAAGTATCCAACCTGTATGATTATCCTACTACAGAATGAATATTTTTGAAATTACACTTAAGTCTTGTAATTGCTAATATTTAGATCGGGAAGTTCTGAAATCACAAATTCATGTCAAGTACTTAATATCATTTTGTAGAAGTTTAGTAGAAAAATGGTAAATGATTGAAATCAAATAGAATACTCCTCGAGCAATTTACTTTTTCATACTAAAAACCGCTGCCAAGTGCCTTAGCAGTATGCTTTCTCAAAGAGGCTTCAATATCACCCAGAAACGCTTCCCAAACCTGTATTTTCACCTTTCCACTACCGTAGATACTATCATTTATTTTTCAAAAATTACAAAAAAATTATTTAATCAATTCAATTCGTATCTTTGTGACTGTGTAAAGTGTCGTTCTTTTTCAATTGACCAAACTATGTTGCGAGTGTTGATGTCTGCCCGGCCTCTCTTATTCTTTGATCAAATGCAACAAAGCAAACGGTTCTAGGTTCTACACGATGCGAGACATTTGGACCTGCATAATTTTTCGATCAATTCATCTTGTGACTGTCATACGGTTTAATAGCGGTCAAAATCGATCCACCCTGCCCTTAAGTCCGTATTTAGCACACTTGAAGACTCATTTTGATCATTTTCGACGGCTGAGGTTGGAAATGATCAATTCAAAATCTATTTTGATCATTTTCGACGGCAAAAGACACCAAATTTTCTCAATTTTCTCTAAAGTACGTTGAAAATACTGGAAACGAAACTTACATCAATTTTTTTCCCCATTAGCAACGGTTGCTAGGACGGTGAACAACGGTTGCTAAGGAGCTAATTAGGAAGATTTTGTGTCCTTTGCCGTCGAAAATGATGGAAATAGATCTTAAATTAATAATTTCCAACCTTCATAACGGTTGCTAGGGAAGTAAACAACCGTTGCTATGAAGAAAATAGAACAATTCAGTGTCCTTGGCCATCGAGTGTGACTTAAAACTGATTTTCCGGCTTGCCTCAATGAGCACTCATAAGGATTTGTGAGAAAACACGTTAGAAACGGTTGCTAAGGAAATAACCAACGGATTTTGCTGAAAATTGAACTCTTGATAGATCTTGCCACAACTAACCGGTGTGCAAAATTTCAGCAAGATCGGACGATTCCTTCGGAAGTTATCATGGATAGAAGAAACGAAAAAATACACACCTTAGCAACGGTTGCTAAGGAAATAACCAACGGATTTTGCTGAAAAATGAACTTGGCCGAGATTTTGCCGCGACCAACCTGTGTGCAAAATTTCAAAAAGATCGGACCATTTCTTCGAGAGTTATCGTGGACGAACAAAAACGTTACACACATACATACACACACACACACACACACACACACACACACACACACACACACACACACACATACATACATACATACAGACACTTTTGGATTTCCATGTTTTTCGACCCGTAGATTACGAAAATCGAGGTCCCGAGGTCTGATTCGGTGGGTCGATTTTTGCCCCATTACAAAGCTTTCTCTTTGAGAAAGCAAAATAGACCTTTAAAAAATGTAAACGTTGACGACAGGTATGTTACGTATCTTATATAGTTCATTGTTAAGTAAATCCTCATGCAACTAAATTTGTTTATTTAAAAAGAAATTTTATAATGTCTGTTTAAACTCAGTCCAATCAAATGCATGCGACACAATAATATGATTCAATATAATATATTTTTTGGACATGCAGATGTATCACTTCAATCAAGTGTCAAGTCAGACATCTTCACCAACACCCAGTATATTATTTCAATGATGACATATGAAAGTAGTGAAATTCAGCATCGACTGACAAGTATCCAACAGTGTGGATAGCCTATACAGAACTAATATTTTTTCAAAGTACACCCTAAAGCAATTGTTGCACAATCTGTTATTAAGGGGAGGTTCTCATCTAGCACCTCGAAAATGACCCATTTTTCTTTATTTTTTTTTCATAGAAGGAATTGAATAATGGTATGGAACTTTTTCACACGTATTTATATATTATTTCAGTAAACAAAAAAAAAATTTTCATTAGAAAATAATCATTACATAAGGAATTGAACAAACGTTCATGGGCACGCCTCTAAAGAAAGTTCCCGCTTGGTGGGAATCCTAGGGCCTCTAATTTTTATCTGAGATCAAAAAACGAGAAAGTTTCAGAAAATATATAACATTTGTGAGATATTATACCGATAATACCGAAAAAAGGTTGAAAATTAACAAAATGGCGGACTTGTGAAATTTACGTACGCACTTTTCGCACCGATTTCTTACTTTATTGCTCTTAAAATCGATATATGGACAAAAATTAATTATAAAATGGATGGTTCTATAGAGATAGGATCCCAAAAATTCAATTGCCTTGAAAATAAACAAAGATTTAAGACGATACCTTGATTAGTTTCTGAGCTAGGATTCCCACCAGTATAAAAAAGTCATTTCGAGATAAACGCGCTTAAAGATTCGGTTCACCATAACATTAACGTTAGTCATAGGTTCCATTATTATGCTATAACTTTTTTAAAAATAATATTCCGGTCACACGTTTTTCGGGGTATATTCTACACCTCATAAGGTAGCAAAATCAGCAGAAAAAAAAGTGCTCTCCTGGTATTTTTGGTTGGAGTACCTGACCCTGGACCCGAACGATGTCCAGGTAGTCGTTTCACCCCGAGCTAATTACAATAAAGCCCCGCTCCTCAACCAGCGGCCAGGTCAGTCACCCAGCTCCCGCGAGTAGACGTCGCGCCAAGGGTCTTGGTGATGACCCCCAGCCGTCCGTACACGGACCGTACGGGACGTAGTGGGTGCTTCCCCAGGACTGGGAAGAGCGGGGGGAAGGGGGTGTAGGGTCTCGTTCAGTTCTCGCGATCCACCGATGCGGCTCACGCCGATTGTTGGGGCTCCGTGGTAATCACCACGTGCAATGAGCCCTCAGTAAAATTACGCACTTAATGCTAACGGGAATACGCGAACTCGGCTACTCAGTAAGCCGAGAAACGGAAGGTTTCTCAGCCGCGGAGAGAGGGGGATTTGGTCGTAGGTGCGGAGAGGTTAACTAAAGAAAACGCGTGACTCTGAATATAATACAAAAGAAAGCAAGCCCCTTTATTGAGGTGAAACTACCAAAAATACACTTGCGTTGGTGGGCCGGTGCCCGCCAACGACTTTAATCACGCGCACGCGCAGAGGGCCGCTCGGCCACGGAGCCGAGTATTCGCTCGCTCGCGGATACAATAAAAGCGCGACTTACAAATTGACGTTCCGCTCTCGCCTGCAGGTTGGTCGGCGGGCTCGGTATCGCTGGTCTCTCGCCGGCGCTGGCGCTCATCCTGGCGCACGCGCTCGAGGACGGCTCGGTGTGACGCGGTCGCGCCTGCACCTTACGTCGGGCTGAGATTGAGTTGCACCACGCGTCCGGGAAAAATAGCACTTTCCCGGGGCAGGTGCAGCGCTTGGAGTTTCTGGGGATGGCGTGGAGATACTCGCACTCACACACACACGGCAGTCGTACCCGTCGCGGCGCGGATGAGGTGGTGGAAACGGCGCGTGTTAATGCCCACCGGTGTCGGCACGAGAGTGAGGGTCCTTCCCGTCCTCGCGCGGCTCGCTCGCCCCTCTCAGTCTTCTCTCTTACTTTCTCTCACGCAGCGCGCACCCCCCAAAGGGCCGCGGCGCGTGCCCGTGTCGATCGCGCAACTTGCGCGCGCGCCCAAGCTTCCGTTGCAATCGTGCGATAACAAGTGCTCGCGAAGCACTCGTTACAATGCATACAAAAATTTTGGAAAAATATCTACCTGAATCTTATTACTGACGCTAATGTGTGAGTCCTTAGTGCATATACATTATATTAATTATCATTTTTATAATTTGTAATACTTCGCAAAAAGAATTGAAATCCTCAGAAAAACCTTTTTTTAAAAAAAAGTAAAAATGTTGCGTCAAGCATGTGGCAGAATTGGCTTATTTCTTATATTCCTTAAAAAAAATGAAATCTGTAATAGACACATGAGTCAAGTTATTTCATCTGTATTCATTCTGATAAGCTCTCATATTGGTCAAGTATTACGTATTCTCATTACAGATCACATACTATAAGAGACGTTGTCAACTGTAACTAACCAATTACAAGAAAACTTACTGAAATGCTTGTTAGGTACCTCATAAATTATTCGAAGAACTGATGACGAACCAAATTGACGCCATTTGGTAGGATCGAATATCTTCGAATACGTTTTTAAGACATAATTTAACATGATATTCGATACGATTCAACTTACAAAAAATGACCGAGTTGAGTTTCATGAAAAAGTAGCAGATGAACAAGAATCATTTGTTATAGGCAATGACGAAGAAATATTTTTGCTTTGTTTCAAATCATCTTGTACAGTTAAAGATGCTAACCATCGAAGGTGTCTAAAACTCTGAGGTAACACACCTCTCCGTGACTTTGGCATTAGTGTAAGTAGATATCTAGTCACTTTGGAGGAGAGGTCAATAACCTCTCGGAGAGATCAATGACCTCGAAGGAAGGGGTTACCCCCTCCAGTTGATCTTAGAGAGGGGATGACCTGGTTGGCTTTGTTTATAAATTAGGTCAATCACCTTGCGGAGTTTATGAAAATCTTTATTGTATTTTAATTATAGTCTCGTCGAGGTCTCCCTCTCATTTTTTCAGACTTGTCACTGGCTCATGCCCATTAATAATAGAATAATTATTAATAACTGAAAGGGGACACGAGAGAGTGCAATCTCGCCGGCGCTGATGCCGGGCGAGTTCTCAGAGTCGTGTGTAAGGATGCAGGTGGTGAATCGGGGCCACAGAAACGCGCACACGTAAACAGAATAGTGCTTTATTAGCAAATAACGGGGTACAACAATTGGGGAACGTGGCGCGGTCGATTGAGAGAGAGAGAGAGCAACACGTGGAAACCAACCTTGACGTTGCTCGCGGTGCAGGAGTTGACGGCGTGGAAGACGGCACGACGGTGTAGGCGCTCGAGGGAAGGCCGGCGCTCGGGAGCCGGGAAAGCTGGCGCTACGCACGTGGGCCTCGGCTCAGTCGTCGCGTAGAGGCGGCTCGGGGTGTCGTCGCTGACACTGGACACGGGGCACAGGTGCACGCACAGAGCTACACGGCACGTGGCGCGGAAAAGTTCGGGGTCGATCTCGCCGGGACGAATAAGGGCCGGTCACTCCGGTTGCGTTCGCGCTTGGGCACACACTGCCCGCTTCCGCCCGGCACCTGTAGCTGCCGCGGCGCGGCGGTGATGTCGCGCTGTTGTCGTCTCTCTCTCGCGCTCTCTCTGTCTCTCTCTTACCTTATTGTCGGACGCTCGGCTCTGCTCTCGCCGGCGCTATATAAATAATAGTAATTGTCTGGACAGGGAGACCTCACGGTACAAAGTACCCGTGACACCCCCCTCCCAGGCGCGCTTTATCCCAAAAGAAAGCGCCGATGGATTGGTCTCCCATATAAAGGCCAACATGATCCAATTTGATCAACTCCAACAACAACAGAAAAAAAAAAAATTTATTAGAAATAAACAATGTGTATTGAAGAAATGATTCTACGCTTTATTTCTCTTTTAGACCTTTATTTCGCGGTGCTCTCTCTCTCTGCGAGCAACTGGGCGCGTGCGAGTACAATAATCTGCACGGGTTCTTACCCTGCGAATCGGTCGGCGCTTTTCGCGTGATCGGTATCACATTTCCGCAATCACATTTGATTTATCGCATTGTGTGCGTTCTAACTAACGCGTGCGCTCTGTCGCATCACGTGTGCGCTATCGCAAACTAATACAACTTCTTGGCTAAGTTCAAGAACAATTAAATCGTTGTGTTACTAAGAACTAAATGTAAATTTTTATCAAAAGGGACTAATCAGAAAATCAACAAAATTGTACAAACTAAACTATCAACTAATTAGTGACTTTAATCAGAAATAAAATGTAACAAATAAAACTACTAGATCTCAAAATTAAGTGAACTAAAATTCATTTCCATAAAAAAAATAATCATGACTTGGCAGCTTTTATAGTGGTTCGCGCTCCACTCACTCTATAATTACTTTAATCGTGTGGCTATTTACCCACTTACAATTTTGATTAACTTGACCAGTCTTTACGGTATAATCTAGGAACAAAAAAACATGGCTATTAGGCCCTCTTCGGCTGGTTAGCCTCTTCGCGCTGCTTGCGCTCCACACCCTCGTGTGCGCTCCGCACCTATGCGTGCGTTCAGTCGCTGTCTGCGTCGGGCTGGGGATTTCTCTTCTCCTGCTCCTGCCGACGCTTCTCCTCCTGCTCCCTTTCGTACTCGCGTACGCGGTGGTGCACTAGGTGGTGGAGCTGGCGTTCATGGCAGCGGTCGGGGTTGCCGGTACCCTGCGACCCGCAGATGGGGCAGTGACGCCCTACGCGTTGGGCGCACAGGCGCGCTATGCGCTGCTCCTGCGTCTCCGTTTTGCCGCAGAGTACCCTCTGCGTCTCCTCCAGTTGCGCCCGCAGTCGGCGCTGCTCCTCGGCCGCCCTGTCCCTGGACTGGCGCAGCTGTTCCGCCAGGACCTCTTGCGTGCGCCTCGCCTCCTCTTCGCGCTCCCTGTTTTCGCGCCGTTTGCGCGCGGCGAGTCGTGCGTCGTCGAGGATTTCTTTTGCCTCGACGACCACTCTAGTTGGCGCCGCTAGGCGCTCTTTGGCCGCATCGCCGAAGAATCGGCGCACGCTGTGCAGAGCGTAACCGGCCTCCTCTATGGCCTTCTCGTAGGCCTCGCCGAGCTCCTGCACTTTACGGGCGGCCTCCTCCGCCTTGCCGACCGCTTCCTCCAACCTTTCAGATGGTGATTTGGTTGTGCGGTTAGGTGGGGGGGGCTCGTTGGTCGGTTGTGCCTGCGCTCCCTGCTCTCCCTGCGCTTCTTGCGCCTGGGTTAATGCGGCGGCCTCGTTTTGCGCGTCTGCGTGCGCGTTGGTGTTTGGCACGCTTGCGTGCTCTCCCGCCGCACTCGCGTGCGTTCCGTCCGCACTTGCGTGCGCTCGGTTTTCCGCACTCACGTGCATGGTGCCCATTGCCGCCGCTACGTCGTCCTCCACTTGTTGCGCTGCGTTGTTGTTGGGCGCCTCTACCACCGTCACTATGCTTGTTTCCAATTCATCTTCAGTGCTTGTGATGGTGGTATTGGCGTCATACCACGTTTCAAGTGGTGTGACGGCGGGCGCGCTCGCGCTCCTTGGGCGCCTGAGCGGTTCTGGGTGCGGTGGCGGCAGGTCCTCTGCTGACATCCTGCTGTCTGCGTTGTTGTTTTCTTGATCCATCTGTAAAACCTCATTGTTAGTACTGTCCCTTGACATTTCTATCGTCAATCCACTGGGAGAGTAACAAAAAATAAAAAAAAATTCATGTAAAAAAAAAATTTGTTCTGCTTGCGCATGCAGTTATTTACGCTGCGCTCGCGTGCGGCTTTCCAGGATTACTGGCTCGCTATCCAGCTCCTTGTTCTTGGCGCCTTTCGGGCGTCCGCGCTTTCTTTTCCCGTTGGTGGCTGTTCCTGCCGGCGCTTGTACGCTATCTGTCGGCGGCTCCTGCGTGTTTGATTCCGGTTCCATGACTGTCGTCGGCTGTTCTTCGATCGCGCTCTCACTCGCTGGTGTTCGCGTCGGCTCGTTTTCGCTCGCAGTTTCGACCGCTGGCGTTCGGGTCGCCACGTATCGGTTCTTTCGCGGTCTGCCGCGTTTCGTGCGAGGTACGTTACCATTCGACGGGTTGGTAGTTGGAGGGTCGTGCGCACTCACCTCTGTGCTACCAGTAGCGGCTGCTATTTCCGTCGCCTGGTCGTTCGCTTGCTCGTTGCTGACCTGCGGTTTTAGGAACTTCACGTGGACCACCGATTCGTCCTTTCCCGATTCGTCGGCGATTTTGTACACGTTGGCACCCATCTTTTCGACGACCGTGTAGTTCCGGTTGTATTTCGGCGCCAGCTTTGCGGTAACACCCTTTTCGGCGGAGGAGAGTACTTTGTTTAGCTTCAGCACAGAGTTGCCTACGTCAAACTGTACGTCCCTGTGCTTCGCGTTATAGTACTGCGCATTCTTCTCATGCGCGAGCGCTGATTTGTGGGCGGCGATCTCCCTCACCTCTCCCAAGTTATGCAGGCGCTCGATCCACTGCTGGAGTTCTTCCTCCCCCTCCTGTTCAGCGGCTTGCCGATCTTCCTTTCGTCGGAGCGTTAGCGGTGGCGTTGGATTCCGGCCGTACAACAGGAATGCCGGCGAATAGCCAGTCGCCTCGTTCTCCGACGTGTTGTACGAGCACATCGTTTCATCGATGGTCTCGTCCCACGTGCGGTGATCGTTCTCAATCTGGCATTTCAGCGACGTCATAAACGTACGGTTGACGCGCTCAACCGGGTTCGCCTGCGGGTGGTAAGGCGGTGCGAGCTTGTGCTCGATTCCCCGACTGGTCAGGAAGTCGTCCATCAAGCGGTTCTTGAATGGAGTTCCCCAGTCGCTCAAGAAGTATGCCGGTGTGCCGTGGCGCAGAATAACTCTATTGAGCTCACGCTTGACCAGATCCGCATTAGCTTTGCGTAACGGGATGGCCTCAATCCAACGGGAAAACACGTCCATGAAAATTAGGATGTGCTCATGGCCGCGCTTGCTGCGCGGGAACGGTCCCATGAAATCCGCGGCGACTGTGTGCCACGGTTTCGCGACTTTGCGGACGCCAATCAGTCCTGCCGGCCGTCTCTGCTCCACCTTCATCTGCTGGCAGAGCTCGCAGTGCGCCACGAATTTGGCGACGTCCTTATTCATTTTCGGCCAGAAGTAGTACCGCTTCACGCGCATGAAGGTTTTGTACCGGCCGGGGTGGCCTGCGCATGCCGACTCATGGCACTCTTTTAGCGCTGTGAGGCGCTTTTCCTCCGGGAGTACCAATTTCCATGCATCGTCGTCCTCGATCAGGTCGTCGAGGTCGGCGTTTGCGTCGAAATGGTACATCTTCCCGCCCACCACTTTGTAAAACGGGAATTCGCCCGGCCGCTCCAGCACATCTTTTCGCCGGCTCTTATACCACTCGTCGGCGGTGTCCTCGAGCTCGACTGCGGCAATTCTTACTGGGCAGTCGTCCTCGTCCGGTTGATACATCCGGGAGAGTGCATCGGGGACGACGTTCTCCGATCCTCTCCGATACTCGATCTCGAAGTCGTGGTCCTGCAGCTCTAGCGTCCAGCGCGCAAGTCGGCCCGCAAGCTTCTTGCAGGTACGCAACCACTTCAAGCTGTTGTGATCCGTGATCACTTTGAACTTATATCCTTCGATATAAGCTCGAAATTTCTGGATCGCCCACACGACGGCAAGGCACTCCCGCTCGGTCGTCGTGTAGTTGCGTTCTGCCGAACTTAAGATGCGGCTCGCAAACTCAAGGGGTCGTTCCACACCATCAATTGTCTGTGTGAGCACGGCGCCAAGGCCTGTGTCGCTGGCGTCTGTTTGTAGTACGAATTGCTGTTCGTACGAGGGCCGGTGCAGTACTGGTGCTGTCGCCAGCATGCCCTTGAGGATGCCGAAGGCTTTCTCTTGTTCCTCCCCCCGTACGTATGGAACATTTTTCAACGTCAGACGCGTCAGAGGTTCGGCGAGGGTCGCGAAGTTATCTACAAACTTGCGATACCATGTAGCCATTCCGAGAAACCTCTGCAGCGCCTTCCGTCTCTGGGGCGCCGGATATTCCATGATCGGCCGAATCTTCTCCGGATCCGGTCTAAACCCGTCACGGTTAACCAGCATGCCAAGGTACTTTACTTCTGACTTACAGAAGTGGCTCTTCTCCCAGTTGATTACCAGGCCTGCTCCCAATATCTTCTTTAAGATATGCTCGAGCCATTCCAGGTGCTCCTCGAAGGTCTCCGTGCATATGATCACGTCGTCGAGGTCTCAGGCCCTATGAGGCCATTGATAAGCTCCTGGAATGTGGCCGGGCCACCAGATACCCCGTATGGTAATCTGGTGAACTGGAAGAGTCCCATACCTGGCACAGTGAACGCCGTCATCGGCTTTGCCTCAGCGGCCATCTTGATCTGGTGGTAGGCCATCTTCAGATCGATGGTGCTGATGTAGCGGGCCCCACGCAGCTTTCGCAAGATCGCATCCATGCGTGGCAAGGGGTAAGCGCTCGTCCGCGTGACAGAGTTCAGCTTGCGATAGTCGATACACATACGGAACTCGCCGTTGGCTTTGCGCACCATCACAATAGGGCTTGCCCAGCTGCTGTTCGAAGGCTCTACAATGCCTTCGTTGAGGAGATCACGCACGTTTTTGTGCATCTCCTCCTCGATCTTCTTTGAGACCGGGTAGAACTTCTGTTTGATCGGCTTGCACGACGTGAGCTCGATATTATGCTCGATCAAGTCCGTGCAGCCGATCCGTGGGCCATTCACCACGCGATACTTCCCGATTAAGTTCGCCAGCGCTCGGTCCTGGATCTCCGAGAGATCGGCAAGGCCAATTGACGCCAGCTGGTTACCGGTGTTCAAGGCGGCAAGTTCCAGTGGAATTGGATTCGGGTCGCCCACAACGGTCAGCGTGCGATTCCATTGATCGATTTGCGCGTTGAACAACTGCCTGTAGTCCGAGCCCAACAAGATGTCGTAATCGCAGTGCTCCAGGATGATGATTGGCATGTCGTATACTACAATGCCAATCCTCACCGGGAGCGCGACTTGGGCAAGGATTCGGGCGGGAGCGCCCGAGGCTAGTCTCGCGCCTGGTCCATCATATGGAAAAATTTTCGCGCCGATTTCCGTCGCAATTTGCAACCCGAGCGGTCCCATTGCGGTACGTGTCGCCCCCGAGTCATCGAGGCCTCGGATGCGGTACCCTCCCACGTCGACATTCGGGATCCAATATCGCCCGCAGGGGCTGATTGGCCGAGTCAGATCGTCCACGGGGAGTGCTCCTTCCGGCATGTCCGTAAAGAGCAGCGGGCCCACTATGGTGCCCGCCGGGTACATTGGCTCCTCGGAGGTCTGCGGGGTGGCGGGGGTATCGAGTGTGACCTCACTTACTCGACCCCCTACTCTTTTGGGGCCGGCGCGTAATGCTGTCTGCATTCCGGGCAGGTCCTGGTATAATACCCTGGCCACGCACAGCTCCAGCACGTGCCGTCCTGCCGTGGGCCCGGCTCCTTGTCCGCATTACGCCGGTCTGGACCCAACAGGGGCTTCATGAGCACTAGACGCTCACCGTTGCTCTTCCTGTTCGGCTTCTTCTGTTGGCCATTTCTTGAGCCGGCATTTTGCGCGTTCCCGTTTGCTTTTGGCGAGTGCGCATTCGCCGGCGGCGACGGTGTGCTGTTGCTTTTGGTCTCGCTTTCGTGTGCGACCTTACAAGCTTTTAGCTGTTGTTGCACAGCCTGCGTCACTAGGCGTGTGATGTCTTCCGCCGACAAGCCACGCGGCGTTTCGACAGCCGCGATTTTCTGTTTTTGCTCTGGCCTCGTCATGGCGCTTGAGCTTTGGGCTTTGGTTGTGGGCTTGTACGCAGCCTCGGGCAGCAAGCATTGGTCTGGCGGGGGCGGTGGTCTGTACGTCCGCTCCGCGTCCAGCAGATATTCTGCACGGCGTGCTTCCAATAGCAGAGAGTCTACATCCACGACTTTTTCCCGTGGAATAAGTCTCTGTAGCACCGGCAGCAGGTTTCGGTAAAGCAGGTCTAACTGCTGCGCCAGCGGCCACTGCGGATTCAGCTTATCAAGAATCGTAAGCAGCCGGAAAATGTAGTCGCGTGCTGGCTCCTCGGGGCCTTGTGTGCGACGTTCCGCTTCGCGCACGAGTTGGTGCTGGAAGTGTTGGTCAATGCCGTAGCACAACCTTGCCGAGTCGCAAAAATCTGACCACGTATGCCACTTGTGTCGCGACACCTTACAGCAGCTCTGTCAACCCGTTAAGTAACTCGGTGTCATTGAGGTTCGCCGAGCCATTGCACTCTTCGACGCGTTGGATGAACTCCTCGATGCTCATCTCGTTCAGCTCGCCCGAAAATCGGAGCTTCCACGCGCGGACCGTCCGACCGACGTCTACGACCGTGCCGTTCGCGAATGTCCGCCGAGAGCCTGAAGGCCAACCATATGCGTGCGTGTTGGGATCTCCCCCCTCCCAGGCTGGGCGTAACGTCGAGTCGCTGACGTTTTGTTGTTGCGTTACTGTCGGGGTATTCGCAGGCGCACTCGCAGCGTTAGTCGGTGCCGCTTGTGTTGTCGCATTCGCTTGCGATTCTTCGGACGCGTTGAAATAATTTATCGCAAATGTGTCTTGTATATTCACGTTTCGCTTCGGCGCTCTGTCTTCCTTCGCGATTTGTTCCTTTGGCCGCTGTACGTTTGACATGTCGAACGTCTGTTGCGTGTACGTTTGCGCTCCGGGCATTGTCGTACTGTGCGCCAATCTTTGTTGTTGCCTGCGTCCTTCTTGCCAGCGTGTGCGTTCCAATTCTACTTCTTTCTGTAACCGCACGATTTCTGCTGCAATCGCGCGTGGTACTTCCTGCACCTGTCCGTTTAGCGTGCATAGTACCGTGTCCACAGTCGCATCAGTCGCTCGCGTTGTTACAATCGGCGCCGTTGTGTAGGAGCTGCCTCTGTGAGACGTGGCTATCACAGTCGTTGTCGACGCCACACTGATCGCTGGCAAGCTGTATGTCGTCGGCGCGTCAGCTGTTGTGTGTGTTGTCACCACTGGTTGCATCACGAATTCTGTCGCCGCTGCAGACAGTCTGCTTGAGTTCGCCATACCGTAGGCGTCATCCTCAATCGTGTTTTCGTTTGTCCGCTCAGCCGTTGACGCATTTTCGGCATCCTCCGGTACCCGTGAGTTCTCACGCTCTTCGATAATTTTTGATACCGTCCTACTCAACATATTCGGCGCATGTGTCTTTCCGAGCTCTTCGGTGAACTCAATTAGTGCATCATCTCTATGTGCACGCAGTGCTTCTTCTGATTCGCACACCGTATTCTCTACGAAGTCGCTTACGGTGTATTCGCCCATCAGTCTGCGCATTAGCCGCTGCATCATTTCGCGCTCTGTTCCTGTTCTGTGTAGTTCGAGCCTTTGGAGCGCTTCCTCAAAGCCCTCATGGCTTAACGTAGTGATCCATGTCGTCAGATCAACGTATTCACTGTTGAAATCGATGCTACTCGCCATTTTTTCCGGTTTTGCTTTTGTCGACTTAAGAAAGACAATTGTACGCTGGTTCGCAAAATTCGCTTGCGGTCGCTTCTTATTCTAATGCGCAATCGTACGCAGTCGTATGTTCAGATTCGCAATATTGCTTTCTCAAAGAGAAAGCTTTGTAACGGGGTAAAAATCGACCCACCGAATCGGACTTCGGGACCTCGATTTTCGTAATCTACGGGTCGAAAAACATGGAAATCCGAAAATGTCTGTATGTATGTACGTACGTGCACTTTTTTTTGTCGTACGATAACTCTCGAAGGAATTGTCCGATCGTCCTGAAATTTTGCACACAGGTTAGTCGCCGCAAAATCTCGGTCGAGTTCAATTTTCAGCCAATTCCGTTGTTTATTTCTCTAGCAACCGTTGCTAACGTGTTTTTGATAAAAGCTCCGAAAATCATCATCAATGCACGATGGGTCTCCAATTCTTTCGACGACGATCGATGAGAATCGATAAGACATTCATTTTGGAACAACCATTGTTTATTCTCCTAGCAACCGTTGCTATGGAGATACAAAATTCAGCTTCAGACTGACTTTTTTTGTCGTACGTTAATTTTCGAAGGAATGGTCCGATCGTCCTGAAATTTTGCACACAGGTCGGTCTCCGGCAGATGTGAACCGAGTTCGGTGTTCAGCAACATCCGTTGTTTGATTCCATGGCAACCGTTGCTAGCGTGTTTTCGATAAGTTCCCATATAATTCATGATAAATGATCATTTGGGTTTGTATATTTATGGGATTCTATAACAATCAAAGAGACCTTTCCCGTATAAACCATTGTTGATGTCTCTAGCAACCGGTGTTTATATCGCTTGCAACCGTAACTAGGGAATGGGAAAAGTCAGTTGGAGGTTCATTTTTGGAACTGTTGATGACTAAGAAGTAAGAACATCGAAGCTCCGACATTTACCATAGCAACCGTTGTTTACGTCCTTAGCAACCGTTACTATGGAGTGTGAAAAATCAGTTGGAGGTCCATTTTCGGAACTGTTGATGACTAAGAAGTAATAACGTCGAAGCTCCGACATTTACCATAGCAACCGTTGTTTACGTCCTTAGCAACCGTTACTATGGAGTGTGAAAAATCAGTTGGAGGTCCATTTTCGGAACTGTTGATGACTAAGAAGTAATAACGTCGAAGCTCCGACATTTACCATAGCAACCGTTGTTTACATCCTTAGCAACCGTTACTATGGAGTGGGAAAAGTCAGTTTGAAGTCCATTTTTGAAACTGTTGGTGACTAAGAAGTAAGAACATCGAAGCTCCGACATTTACCATAGCAACCGTTGTTTACGTCCTTAGCAACCGTTACTATGGAGTGGGAAAAGTCAGTTGGAGGTCCATTTTCGGAACTGTTGATGACTAAGAAGTAATAACGTCGAAGCTCCGACATTTACCATAGCAACCGTTGTTTACGTCCTTAGCAACCGTTACTATGGAGTGGGAAAAGTCAGTTAGAGGTCCATTTTCGGAACTATTGACGACTAAGAAGTAAGAACACCGAAGCTCGGATATTTACCATAGCAACCGTTACTATGGAGTGGAGGAAGTAAGTTAAAGGTTCATTTTGCTTTCTCAAAGAGTGGTGATTAATGCAAATTGAGGTTCAATTGCAATACTTTGAGAAAGCATACTGCTGAGGCACTTGGCAGCGGTTTTTTTATATAATGTCCAATATTGTCTTAATTCTATTTTATCACGCTCCTTTCGGCAGTGATGTACGAGCTGCGTGCGTGAGTCGTATCAGTAAATTTTCTCGCTTGAGTTCTCAACGTCTTCAAGGAATCTCAACTTGTTTGAGGTTCCTTGGCTCAAGCGGAAAAAAATTTCACTAGTTGCAAAACTTGCTTAAACTTACTTGAAAAAATTTTAAATTCCTTGTAAGGTCTTGTTTCGCACGCTAGTAAATTTTTATGTCACTGAGTTAATTTTCCTTAATTTACAAAAATAACACAAGGCAATTCCTTGTTGTCGTTTGAAAATAATTCCCCTTGAAATACTTTCCCCACTCTATAGTGTCGACAACCCTTTCAAAGCAATTTTGAAATATGTGAAACTTTTGAAAAAATCTGTAGATCAGTACACAAAAAATATTTGACTCACACGCGAAACTCGTATTGAGTGTGTGCCTCAATATCTATAATTAAATAACATTCGAAAATATAATTCTTAAAATTATTTCCAGTTCGACAACTTTGTCGAATTATAAATAATTAATTTAAACGATGACGGCGAAAGGGGCTTATTTCAATTCACCGCGTCTTTACGGGTCGCTAAATTAATTACTATAATTGGCAACGAACGTTATTTAGGCTCCGTATGCCTTCGCACGCTGTGTGTTTCGATTCCGTATCGAACAGCTGATCGCTTCAAACCGTGCTAGTTGAGCACCCCTGCGTCGGTTGAGCACTACTGTGGAGGTTGGCTACCGCTGTACTGGTTGGGTACCGCTGCGCCGCCAGGCTCCGCGTGTGCGAGCGTACGCCTTTACCGACTCGCGAGAAGCACGCGCGACGGTATATCTATATATACGGCCGCTCGCTGCTTCGCAGTATATATGCGCGCGCGCGCCTTTGTCGAGTACCGCGGGCGTGCGTGACTCGGTGCTATGCTCGTATACACGGCCGCTCGCTGCTTCGCTGTATATACGCGCCGTGTTATGATGCCGCCCTTGCTGATTCTGCAGCACGCGCGTAGCCCGTCGGTGTATCGTGTATACACTGCCGCGCCGTGTTGCGATGCCGGCGTTCCGACGAGGAAACTCTTGCCGGCGTTCTGTTTATGTATGTCCTTATATGGACAATGCTCCCGGCCCGCGTCGCTATTCGTGGAAAAATTTGTCGCACGCTTCTCGGCTTACTTCGCCTAGCCGCTGCTTCGCTACGCGTGCTTCGCTCAATCACGCGGTCGAGTGGAAATTTCCACTTTTCTTCGCTCGCGAACGCGTGATTTTAATTTCTATGGGCTTTTCTGTTTTTTGCGATTCACCACCACACGTTAGGCGCACCAATGTCACTGGCTCATGCCCATTAATAATAGAATAATTATTAATAACTGAAAGGGGACACGAGAGAGTGCAATCTCGCCGGCGCTGATGCCGGGCGAGTTCTCAGAGTCGTGTGTAAGGATGCAGGTGGTGAATCGGGGCCACAGAAACGCGCACACGTAAACAGAATAGTGCTTTATTAGCAAATAACGGGGTACAACAATTGGGGAACGCGGCGCGGTCGATTGAGAGAGAGAGAGAGCAACACGAGGAAACCAACCTTGACGTTGCTCGCGGTGCAGGAGTTGACGGCGTGGAAGACGGCACGACGGTGTAGGCGCTCGAGGGAAGGCCGGCGCTCGGGAGCCGGGAAAGCTGGCGCTACGCACGTGGGCCTCGGCTCGGTCGTCGCGTGGAGGCGGCTCGGGGTGTCGTCGCTGACACTGGACACGGGGCACAGGTGCACGCACAGAGCTACACGGCACGTGGCACGGAAAAGTTCGGGGTCGATCTCGCCGGGACGAATAAGGGCCGGTCGCTCCGGTTGCGTTCGCGCTTGGGCACACACTGCCCGCTTCCGCCCGGCACCTGTAGCTGCCGCGGCGCGGCGGTGATGTCGCGCTGTTGTCGTCTCTCTCTCGCGCTCTCTCTGTCTCTCTCTTACCTTATTGTCGGCCGCTCGGCTCTGCTCTCGCCGGCGCTATATAAATAATAGTAATTGTCTGGACAGGGAGACCTCACGGTACAAAGTACCCGTGACAGACTTTAATAATTTTTTTTCAAGAAAAATATATATTTATCGTAAATTTGAAATTATTTTTGAGACTTTTCAAAATTATTTATTTGATGAGAATAAAAAATGCATGCATGTTGGTGGGTTTGGATTAAAAAGATGTTTTTACATTTCATATAATATTTATTGATTTCAAACTTACAACTAAGATACATTGGTATATACAGCATCTTTAACACTTGGCAAAATTAATATATTATCAATGACATTGCGCAAATTTGGTAAATGTAGAGTAACTATTTCTAACATAGCCCCTTTGACATCGCTGTATGTGAGAGATGAATTTCATCAATGTCTTCCGCGTGTTGCGATAATTCATACCACGATACGCTCATAATTTGAGCATCACGATTCATTTCAATTTTCTCAATCACATAATCTGTGATTCTTTTATACAAGATTTTAATACCGCTCGCCAATATATTCAAGTAAACAATTTACCTATCAATACATTTAGCCAGTACTTTCAATTGTTCGACCGTTTGCCTCTGAAAGATGAGTGATCGCCTATATGACCCTTTGACCTTCTTCTTCAACGGTTCACCATTCTCGTATTTTTTGGCAGAGACATCACCAGAGTCATCAATCAGCTCAATCCCTTTTGACGAGTGACAGAATATGTAGCGTATGCAAATGCCGATACCTCGAACGACATTGCCTTCCATTTCAGCACCTCCTTCGAAGAAGGTGATCGTCTCCCCAAACAATTCGATCAACCTCCTCCAGCTATCCTTTGATAAAGAAATATATTCACCAGCCTTCTCGCCTAGGATGCGTATCACAGGTTTGTACACCTCGTCTCCAGGATAAGCGTCCTCCAAGCCGACGAGAACAGACTTGGTGAATGACTTAATGAGGCCGTAGAATGACGCCTGCAGAGGGTGACAAACGTACTTGGACGACATCTTCGACGTGACTTCGGAACGATATGTACTTGTAGAAGCAGTTGGAACAACTGAGTGCTCCTGCCAAAGTTGGCGGTCGTTATATAGCAGGCTGGAAGTCAAAACTTGACAAATTCCATTGTCATACAACAGCCAGATTCCAGAGGATTCTCATATTTCTGCTGACATATAGAGTCAGTAGTTTACGTACGCAGAAACCTGAACCGTTTGACGTAGTTTGCAGCAATTTGATCGTTTTTGTGTAGATCGCATGAAAAATTCTTCTAAATGTCCTGGTTTAAGAGCATGTCAATGCAGTGCGAATCGGACCATAGCAATTTCGCAAATGGTGGGCAATCAGTGTCTGTATCCAAATTAATAATTGATCTAGTCGTAATTCTCCCCAATAATTCAGCTTTGATCTGACCACGAACGTAAATTTTATTTACACTGCGGCACACCTCGCCCAAATTCCGATAAACCTTCTTCACAGAGATATCACCATCGCACCATTCGATCCCATGATGATTACGGGTTAGCCAGTCATTTTGCTGTCTTATAGCCAGGCCAAGCTCATTTGGTCGGCAAAATGGTAATGTGATCCAGTGTCCTATAAACTCTTGATCAACAGCACATATAGCCACCTCTTTTGGAATAATGTTATCGCGGTTATCCTTGAAACACTGGAAATCAATTATGACATCCATGACTGACCAGTCCAAAGTCTGCACACACACTGTTGCGATGCTTGTACGATGCCGTCGGAATAATGACGGCCGTGGGGTGGGGCGTAATATCTCATGCTATATGCAATGATAATCAACCGCTATAGTCCATCGATATCTGGCGAGCAGAATCGATTTCCAAAATGTTGTACTCTGCATTAACTATACAGTTTATAGTCTTTCTCAATGTGTCACCAAAGCGCACATCAATTCTCACACTACCGAGCTTTATTAGATTCCAATGAGAATCCTGATTTGCCAATAAATCCGGTGTCAAATCAAAAGCAAAAAGGCAGTACCGATTGGGATAATCTCCACGCGAGATGGTATGACCCTCGTCGAGATAATGTATACCCGTACCCGGAAACAGGGTGTGGTATGCCCCGATATAGTTTTTTTTTTCCTTAAAATCCGGCTGAAGCGGCTTGGAGGGGACCTGGACACCGTCAATGTAAAAGCATAAGAAATTTATATTGAAATTCTAGAAATTAAATGGATTCGATTTCCTATTACCATTGTATGCTCTATTCTCGACAAAACCGACAACGATTCTCTTTGGTAACTGACCCAAAATAACATTATCGAGCGTCACACCACTCACACCCTCATTGATAGTGTTTGTCGTCACGGCAACTCGGCGTATAGGATACTCCAAAGTTTCACTCGCCAATCTTTTCTCTTTTTCCAATGCATATGAACTACCGTCTCGTACCTTCATCACATGTAATGTGGCATTCTTTATTCTCGCCGTAAAGATGCCTATAGTGTCCATTAGGCAAAAAGTATCGCGGGATCGAATAAGTCGCATACGAAACTCCACACCATTGATCATGAATCTATCCATCGATGTTATCTCTGTGTGTATGGGTCCGATAAGATTGACAGTTTGATCGATACCTGCATATTTTTGCCTCGCTATCAGCCCCAAATTTGCATCTTTTGTATCATCCATCTCTCCAGCCGTGTCTTTGGAATACCCGACAATTGTAAGGTGGGACTCTTTAGCAGCAGGTCCATAATTTAGCAGAGTTTGAAGATATGCTTTGTAAGGGTATGCGTTATTTGGTGGTGTCACGGGTTTCTGATTGAGTAACACATCTACTTGACTGAATAGCGAGTGCATTAAATTATTGACAGGGACCACTTCATCTCGGCCGGTTAATGCATCATATTTTTTCTTATCAGGAGGTAGCGATGCTGGTTCTATTACTACTTCAAGACCCAATAATGTGTGTGCCATGTCAATGTATTCGGCTGTACGAGGAACAGCAAACTCAATGACGGAACCATCATCCAACGATGAAATTGGTTTGTAGGCCACGTAGTACAAACTTTCTATGGCCGTTTGAGTTAGTGGTATGGCAAATAAACCCATTTCTGATTTGCCACCCTCACAAGAACTGGTATGCAGAAACGCCATTGTTCTTACTCTCCAAAAATATCTCTTATCGTACGGACCTTGGTTCTTTCTCCTTTGTCCTGATAAGATTTTTTACTCTTGATAATTGACTTTTTCTTCTTTCTTTGTTTGGCCCCCGAGATGTTTGCGTCTCCAGTGTAGGCAGAAAACGGAGGCGCTAGCATGCGCTGATTGTGGTTATATCCCGAACCAGAAAAAAATTCATCCACCCTTTCATCAAGTTTTTTCTTGAGATTTCTCCCGGATTCTTTGGCGCGGCTCTTGAAAGACTCTCTGATTGGTAGTCCTCTTGCGGCAAAATCACTCGCAACATTGACACCCGCTCGCACGACCTCTTGTCCAATAGCTTTGGCGATGTGTTTGCCACTTTTCTTGATGTGCGGCACAGCCATGCGATAAACACCTCTTAAAACACAACGCAATCCCGATCCTCGTTGACGGCCCCGTCCGGGCCAGGTATACTTTTCCATATCGGTGAAACTCTCGGGAGACTGACCTCTCATTTCGGTTAGTCGGTTCTCTCGAAGTGAAGTGTAACCGTCAGCGTACCATAATCAAATGGTATGGAACCTCCAAGAGCATCTCTTATATCAATTTCTATCGACCGAAATGATGTCGATAAGAGTGGTCTATACATAGGTAGCGCAAAGTTCTTAATTTCCATGCCGCCATATTTGTAGCTGTCGAGTGCGAGGGGTACGACTCGCAAAAGACGAGTCTAAGTATCCCTAGTTACATAAGGTTCGCACATGTCACTGTAAACAGAAAACGTTTCGGGTAGACCGATAGA
This sequence comes from Aphelinus atriplicis, assembly GCA_020882685.1. Lineage (NCBI taxonomy): Eukaryota > Metazoa > Arthropoda > Insecta > Hymenoptera > Aphelinidae > Aphelinus > Aphelinus atriplicis. The sequence goes on along the minus strand of CM037073.1, from coordinate 59,039,640 downwards.
GAGACTAGCCGGTCTATTACCGATGGTCGGTAAATGACTATCGATAGACCTCAAATCACGATTATCAAAACCAATGATTTTTGCGAAGTTCTTTGATAAAATTACATCGTGAGGATAAAATTCACACGATATTTCATTGCAGATACGTGACATTTCTACGAAACCACCACTGATAAGTCGGAATTCCAGATGATCCTTTATATTAGACAGAGAATTGATTTCTTGCAGGAGAGATTCGACGTTGTCGTAAACGCCTTCCGGCACATGCTCGACAAGTTCAGTTTTTGAAACGGCGAGATGAACGATACCGTCTCCTCTCGATCGCAATATGTGCTGAAAAGTGAGAGGTATTTGGATTTCCGTCAGAGCCACACACCAATCACCTTGTAAAATGAAGTTTTGCGGTAGAAGAGTCGTGAAACAGGTGGGTGTATTTTCCGTGAAAATACTTCTGCTTCCGTTGCTGGAAAATACCATGTAGAAACTGTCTCTCATTGTAGATTCTTGATTTCGCCCGCTAGTATCCAGGAATCAAATTTCTCCGGGTATCCACGCCAGCTGACCAAATGTTTTTTATTACGACCAACACCCTTTGTCTCCAAAATTTCATCAATCTCAAAATTGACCGAATCCAAATCCTTTTCCACATGGCTCAATTCTTGCTTGTAAAAGAAACCGTCAATTTCGTCCCCAGCCAGATCCTCCAAAGTGTAAACAGGTGGCTGTCGAGTAGTGGATACACTTATTATACGAAAGAGCTCCAATGTCCAGTCACCTTCGTATGCTTTCCGGAACCCACCTTTGTTTTGAGTGACGCGTACCTCATCGCCAACGTTGTATTTAGGCTTGTTGCGACGACCCGATGTGATAAATTAATGTTGGAGCATAAATGCGGCAAATGATAGCGTGGGTCGCGGATCATTCACACTAGAAAACATAGAAAAGAAAGAAACAGAGAGTCTGGGAAAAGGGAGTGACGGTGCGTTCGAATGGCATCGATACAAATCAAAAAGAAATAGAAAAACGGTGAATGAAGAACTGCGTGGATTAGCAATAGGTGACCGGGACGATTCTAGCCACCGCCGGCTACGCGATTTTTGGCAAATCCTTGGGGGTATTTGGGATTCGCTCAGATCAGCGCATCAGCCACTTATGCCACTTTCGCATGTGCAAGCGCGGTTCATCATAGCGAAACATAGGGGAGATTCTAAAGCCATTGGATGCATACGCGGGCACACCGGGAAAACAAAGGAGTAAAAGAAATTAAACTGGTTGATTTTATAATGAAAAGACAAAAGATAATCATGGGTGGATAACGGTTTAAAAATAAATAACCGATGTGGTGTGCCAACACGGAAACAAAAAAAAACTCTAATTTTCCGATGGCTTCAAAAAACGAAAATGAAGCGCCTCGACTTTCACGCGTTATCTATCGCGTCCATAGCGAAAATAAAAGAAAACGCAACGAAAAAAGAAAATAATCAAAATAATAAACTGAGCTGGGTGTAGAGAGATACCATCACCATTCTGACTCATTCATCCATCAATCAGGCATTTGCTCAGGTCGGCCGTCTTCTCAGGGATAGTTGCTTCCGAGTGAGGGATTTATGGGACCGAGCAATAACGCAATTTAATCGGACGGCTGATTGACGGATAAAAAAACCGGCAGACTCGTGGCGTCAAGTCTCTCACGGGTCACCTAAAAAAAAAGAGAAAAAGGGGCTCAACCGATCACGTGAGTGGCGGACACGAATCGCTGTTTCAATTAATCAAAAAGAACAATAAAATCAAATTTGACCATGCATCAGGAGGGACGCGTATAATCAAGGATGGCTCGACAGATAACCGCGGGTGTATGTGTATGTGTACGTGTGTAAAGGGATAAGAATTGGCTGTCCGCACTAACAGTGTGAGTTATGGTAGAGGCTAGCCATACAGCATCGCACCCTATCCTCACAAAGAGACTAGGACCCTACGCCAATTCAGTGTGGGGAAATGCTACTCCGAGTATCGCCCGAAGCTATCACTCAGGAGTAGCCACTTACCTCAACTATCACCGTCTGCTATCTGGAGCACCTCTGCTTGCGGCTCCTGGAACTGGCGGGGGGGTGTAGGCACCGCGGCGCGATATGCCTAAGGCTTGAAGGGAGGAGCTGCTGCTGCTGGAAGGTCTGGAGTAGTACTGACGCTCCGCTGCGCGCAGCATTAGCAGCTGCGGCCGAGAGTCGCGGCGGCGCGAGCCCCCTCCAGTGCGGCGCCGGGAGTGGGAGCGCGCGAGTGGGGACGCGCTTGGAGGTCCGGGCGCGCGGAGTGGGCTGCGCGCGAGAGAGGTGGGAGCGCGTCAGGCTCGGGGACTTTTCCGCGCGGTGCGGGCGGCCTCGGCGTATGCCGCGAATGCCGGGGCACAGGGGCAAGAGGTGGGGTGGCCTCCGTGCAGGGGAAAACCGTGCCTGTCGCATTGTGTATGACTGTATCGACGGCGGAATATCTCGATATGAGATTGTGACGCGCTCTAGCGGCGTTCAACATATTCACCTTAGCAGGAATCATTCGAATACCCGAGTGCCACGTATGATTATATAATTTAACAATCTCCTGCAAGACATCTATATACCGACGTGTATTTGTGTGTATAAAAAATCGCCACAATCGACCTTTTAATGTTCGATTGAAGCACTCGGCAATAGCTGCTTTGATGTCGGGATCTCTGGCTATTCGGTATGTTATGTTTTCAGACTTCAAAAGTTCCTGCATAGCCCAACCTGTAAACTCTTTTCCCTTATCTGTTTGAAAGAATGAAGGTGCCTGACCCTTGCACCCAGCCAGGATGCGTCGAAATGCCTCAGCTACAGCTTTCGACGTCTTATCCAGCAGACGCTCGACCCATGCATATTTTGACAATGCATCTATGACGACTAGTAAATAGTTGTACTGTTCATTGTGTGTCTTGAGGGATCTCATGTCGACCAAGTCACCTTCCCATACCTCGTAAGGCATGGAAACGGTGTAGTGTCGACGAGAAAAACGATGTCTCACAAATTTATGCAGCGTATGTGCATCTTGAGCCTCGAGCCAGTGGGTAATATCCCCCCGTTTGAACTTGTTCCGAGTCGCACGTGAAAGTTTATCCATGCCAGCGTAGGTGCCGGGTTTGGCTGGTGAATAATACCACCGTTTAAGTACGTGATCCATTGCGAGCCTTCAGTTTTTTTAATTTTTTCTTAATTTTCTTTATTCCTTTGTAGACTTTGTCAGAGTAAATTTTACTGATCATACAGCACGTGGTGATGAGTGCAAATGTTTTTTCGTTCGAGTCTGCAGTTTCTGATAAAAATCGGGAAAAGGCTCGCTTGGCCAAAATACGATCGGCTTCTCCCCGTCGCCTACAACTGCGATAAGCTATATCGTGTTCGCGACAAAAGTCATCCAACGGGTTGATACCTCGTTCGCCACGGGCCAATCGTTCGTGGAGTCGTGTTCCTGGTCCACAGAAGCGATAGCCCGGTGCGTGTAACTCGAACGGTAAATAATCAATGATCAAGTCAATGATCCCACAGCTCATTACTGCCTCCGAGATCGGTTCTCCCTCCTCCTCCTCCTCCTCTTCCTCCATCTCATGTGCAAGCATTGGGGTGTCTAATCGATCTCCGGTAGCCTGTCCCAAATCGGTTCCTTCACAGGACATTGTTTGCTCGGTGCTTCGGGTGTTTCGGTTATTGGTGCTGATTTTGCAGGGGGGCTTGTCTTTGGGATTTTCGAGGGTATTTCATCCGAGTCACCCTGTATCTCTCTTTTTCTCAAGGCTCTGAGCGGTGGTTTTCTCTCCACAGTCCCGGTCTCTTCTTCTTCTTTTTCTTCTCCTTCCTTTTCAGGTTTCTTAACATCAACCATTTGAGAAGTAATAGCTTTCCAGAGAGCCTCGTTATCGATAATCTCACAAGGGACCGATGCTTGTCTCAGTGCACGAGCAAACTGTTCGTACCCTATCGAGCGTTCCTTCTTTTTACGCAATCTCATGGCATCATTCACAAAATCGACTATGCTTGCCCTTTTAATGGAAATGCCATCTATGAGTACAGCTCCGGCTGAATCCTACTCGACAGCATTGGTTCGACGGAGAAAATCGACAAGATTTTGAGCTTTGGCTTTGAATTTTACCGGTACTGTGTCAATAATGTACTCGTCATCGAAATCTCTAGATACACCATCTTTTTCTTCTTCTTCTTCTTTTCTCCGGTAATTTTACCCAATACTTTTCGCACTCTTAACTCGCCCCTATCATCATCATCATCACCACCACCGCCACCTATTTTTGCATGGTGTAGGAATCGCTGCATAACCTGCTGATACTGAGCGTGCTTTTCATGAATATTGCCATGTGTCGTCGAGTTGAGAATCCTTGCCATCTCTTGGTCGAGTCTGGTCAGGGCCGTGCCGGGAGTCTGTACGGTATTCCCAATAACACATGGTATACTTGATTTTAAAAATGTCTCATTCTCCAGCGACTTCTGACAGGATATTTTCCCTCGAATGGCATCGATACTCTCCTCTGGTACAAGAATCATTTTACGTGCATGCCCCATGTTTCGACCACAGGAGTCAACAGGTAGGTGAGAAGATGCACGTTTTTCACCAACAATTGTCTCCTACTTTTGATTGTTTTCCGCTGTGAAATCAATTGTCTCTACACTGGTGCGTTTGGTCGCAACTTTGATTCTGATTCTTGCTCAATGGCACGTTTCCACGTAAGATATTGAGAGCACATTTGCACACGAGAATCACGAGTTTATCGCTGGCTTTGCGCAATAGTGCCTCCCGCTGCAATGGCTCCAGACGTAAAAGACCTCCCAAGATGTCGAGATTTTTTTGTCCGATGGACCTTGATCTCTTCGGAGCCATGACACCCGCACGACTGGCACATCGTTGCCTCCACCACCGTCTTTTATCGATCGTGTCTTTTTGGGCACGTAAACGTACTGGTTTTCTTCAAACGGAAATATACATGTACAGGAACGGCAATTGTCTGGTGTATCCTGACGTAAATCCAATAGAAGATACGAGTGTTGTCCTCTAGTGGCATCCTGATAGGCTTCTTGCAGGAATAGCGGGTTGTCCGGGCATATTTGCTGTGCGAGAAAACGAATCTGCGACGAGTCTTGTGGATTCTTGAAAACCACAATGTAATTGGAATCGAACGAAATTTCACGTTGCACGTGATGGAACAGATTTTGGGTGATAAATATCACACTGATGTTACGATGATGGCTGCCCTTTGTAAAGAGATTGTCAATCGTGCTACCACCGGCTTCACGCATGAGATCGTCAATTATCATGAGCTTTGGGCGCGCATCGTCGGCATAGTCGGAACTCTTTGGTAGTCCTTCGTAAAATTCTATTTTAATGTCGAGCTCTTTGTACGCTGGTTGCCACTTGGCGTAATAAAACAACGCTCTAGCGAATGGTATGTTGCTCATTGCACCAAGATTTTGCAGGAAATTTTTCACGAAAATAGTTTTCCCACAAGATGTTGGCCCGCAAATCACGGAGGTCCATGGGTGCTTCCATCTTGGATCCATGTCAAGGACTGATGCAGTCGACATAGTTGAATCTCCGATAAGAGTTTTCAACCATGCCTTGACGCACCAGCACTACCACCACCGCCGCCACCGCCGCAGGCGCGAGGGTCACGGGCGCGGTAGCGCAAAGACAAGGCTGGATGTAGATATGCTCGCGCACCCATGCGCGTCGCAGGCGTGCGTCAACATGTTTTTGTGTGACGAATCTCGTGCACCTGTGCGCGTCGCGACCCGCGTCTACGCAGTCTCGCGAGCTTGCTCGCGAGTCTGCTTGCTCCGTTAAAGCAATTCACGGGATGCGTGCAGGGTGGCTAGAGCGAGAAATTACCCTGACATGATAATTTTTGATCTTTGTGAATTTATGAAATGTCACAGTAACATGCGGGTAGGAGGAGCAATCAATGAATTAAATTTTTTCCATTCATCTTTTATACCCGTACGGGTAAATTTTATTCAATCCTATAAATCTGCGCTTAGCGTACACTGGTCGACATATTTTTTTTTCTACTTTAGAAACAACGTCGTGAAAAACTGTTCGACGTATCGAGTTGAATTTTAAATTCATCGGTTCGATTTCCGAGCGTACAAGCTGACGGATCAAATTAAAATTTATTTTCGAGGAGTTCTCATGATTTAGTCGAATCCCCTTGAGCTTGCACACGTATTTTTTCTCATCCGCGCCGGGCGTCGTGATATCGTAGGCATAAAACTTGGGGCCAACCGAGACGAACGATGAGATGTAACTCCCGACACCGTACTCGCACAACTCATCAGTCAAATCACCCAGGTGTAGTCCGGTTGGGGCCTCGTTCTCCCCTGGATCACCTTTGCTGACGTAGATGATAGAGTCCGTGTCGTAGTACAACACGCGCTCATCGAGGGGCTCCAAGTATCGAAGGAGCTCGAGTCGTGCTTGTGCAGTGGTGTATGCAGCGATCACGACGTTCACAACGGGCGAAGACTCAAATGTTTCATCTCTGTAACGCCAGCTTACATAGAGGGTCTCGTCGTTTGCCGGTCATACAGAGGTGACCTTGATCTCCGGACTCGTAAGCAACTCGACAAGTCTTTGCGGCTTAATAATAATTTCCGTCTGTGGTTTGTTCTCTTGCTGACCGAATTCACCCCTCAATGAATTGAGGATCAGCTTGAAAACAGACCTCAGACCCGCGTTATATTCTATCTGATCCTTATCGAGCATCGTTCCTTCACGCTCGAAAAATTCCGCAACATATTCATCGATTAGCGCTGGATCGTTTGCGCAATGCGGTGGAATTCCCGATGCTTGAGTTTTCAATCGGAAAAACTCATTGATATATTCGTGAAACAGACCACCCATGCCAGTCTGTTGGTTAAATTGTGTTGCGCGTACTGCCATATTTCGTAAACGCGCCTAACCTTATACCCTACCGCGACAGCTTTTTTAGCTCGACTGTCACCCACGTACCGGTGAAAACCCTATCGCACGGGTTTTCGTGAGGATAATCGGTCTGCACAAACTACGACACAATCCAAAAATTAGCCGACCCTGTATTCTCATAGGAAGTACCGGGTGGAACAGTTTACGCGGTAGTTATACCTCGTATTTTATTAAACCCTTAGCCAGGCCCATGTTTAACCTACCCCCGAGGAACGAACGACACTCGTTTTCACTTAAATATAACGTGGGGTGTCCAATTGGATATTTGCCACGCTTACAAATGTATGAATAAAGTGAGCACACATTGACATATTTGATTTTCTCATTCGAGTCAATCACAAATGTTCACACAAATGTGATAGATGTCTTCGAATGCCACAGTGTGACCCAGCGAGTTTATTTGTCCGGTGCAACACATGCAGACGTGATTTTGGCGGAAACGTGTGTCACGAAAATTATTTGAGGGCACAGTCTTTCAACTCATTGTACAGTGTTTGTGAAAACATCCGAGCGTGTCCACTGTGTGACAAAATTGTCCGATTGACAAGCACTGAGAACGACAGACACGAATGCGACTGGAATTTTGTAATACATGTAGAGAGAAAAAGGAAATCGGACATTTCTATTTCATGACTGGCGCTGGGCGTTAATTATACACTACGGCCTCCTACTCGCGCGCGCTCATGATCACCTGATACTTCTTCGGCGCAAAGAGCGCGTTTACGCCGAATTTATGCGAATTCCAGTATAACCAATGACCGATATTGGTATTAGCGGATACATGCTCCAATATATGATGCATATATTGGATCATGTACATACTTTTGTTCAATACGCATGTGATTTGCGGATGCATACATTTTTATCAAGTATATTTCACACGTATTATTAAGGCTGTGTGGTAGTACACGGGCCTCAAAATCTTCGTATCGGCGGAATCGGTTGGGGTGAGAGCCAAAACGACTTGCTCTACCGATTCCGATAAATTCCGAGTTTCAAGAATCTGCTGTGATTAAAAATTTACCGTTTGACGTCAATCAAAATTCAAATTGCTGCGAGGGTGTTCAGTTTCTCTCGAGTAACGAAAGATATCTGGAAATGAGACCTTTTGCGATCGGATGGTCACACGACACACACGAATTTACGATCGCAATGCGCTGAGTCTTTGGCTATGTATCCGGCTACCGAAAATTTTGGCAAATTCTGCATTTTCACCCGTAAGAACGAAATACAGTTCTGGCGGGGGAAGCCGGGACGATGCAGGGTTGACTGACACGGGCGGTCAGTCTTGATTTGATTATCAAAGCGTGACAATCAATCAATTTAAAAAAAATGGAGTTCCATGTTAAGTCCGAGGCAAATGATTGTGCGCGCCCTGAAGAGTGCGTGTTCGGGAGTGATTTGATAGAAAGTGAGACATGTGATTCGTTCGATGTAGATACGGGTATTATCGAGACCGTATATACATCTTTTCCCTTCGGGGGCTTTCCAGAGCCCCCGTTACTGATGTGTATTCGATGCAAACGCATTATCACCTGCGGCGATCGATGCAATTGTTTCTTGCTGCCATCCATGACCCTCGAAGAGTTCATGGATGCCGAAACAGTGATCGCCGGGCCATCATCGATTAGAGACGAGATCGAAATCAGCGACGAGTTTGCGGATATAAAGCTGATTAGTGAACTCGTACCAGTGAACGCACCAGTGAACGATGACAAGCTCATCGAATTAAACCCGATCGCTGCACCACCTCCATCACCACCAAGACTCACTTCGGGCTTGAGAGTGCCCGTGATTTTTGCCCGTCCAGATATTTGGAGAAAAAATGCAGCCGTCCGCCTACACTCGCCCACCTACCTCTCAAAGAACCAGAGAGTGGACGCCCCAATTAATTGGGGGGAAGTTTTCTCTGCCGATGAGGAAATTCGACAATTGGTTGATAGGAGAAGAATGAAGGAGCAGTACTGGGAATTGATGTTCATAGATCTAAGGCGAATGATTCGGAAATCAGCCCGGGAAGATGATGATGCTGTGAAGAAGGATATCAAGAAAAGGAAGTTAGCCATTAGACGACGGGCTCTAAAAAATCATCATATCAACGGTGGAATGGGGAGAAAAAAAGAAATTTTGAACTCTGTAGTATGTGCGGACGTGGTTTATATAACCTACGCAGAAGAAGAGTCTTTTCATGTGCCGAATGCCATCTTGAAACTTGCAGTGCCTGCGACACACTGGTGCGTGAAATCGCATTTCACGCACTAGTTGCATAATATACTATTCTTATTTATATGTATATATGTATATATGTATTTGTGTGTGTGTGTGTGTGTGTGTGTGTGTGTGTGTGTGTGTGTGTGTGTGTGTGTGTATTTATATACAAAACAATTTGGGGAAGAGTCTTGACCTCTCGAGAGGAGTTCATTGACCTCTTCCCCAAAGTGACTATATATCTACTAGTGTAGGTTAGTATTAGTATTTGAAAGGATCAATCTGAAAAAAAAGTTGATTCAATAAAAATATACGACTTACTGAATAATGCCAGCACGAAAATAAAACCAACAATACACCTCGAAAATGGAACTGTCTGTTTCAGAAAAATCTTGTTTCCGACAACAAAAGAAATTGGGCCTACAGTAGGAACTCGTTGAAACTCAAACCAAATATAAGCAGATCGTTGACCCAACTAAAAGAAATGTCGAAGTTATGTATTTATTTGTAATTTTTTTCACTGGATGAATAAAAGGATTTCTTTCACTGGATTATTTTATTAATTCGAAAAAAAGTAATGATAAAATATATGGTATATTTCTTCGTTCGAGTCAAATTTGTTAGTGTAAAATCTTTCTGTAAAGAGAATAAAATAGCATAAAATCAATTATTAGACACAAGTTGCACTGCGACAAAATATAATAAGAATATTTTTTCGTCATAATTTTTGTACTCGTATCGATCGTTCCCCGTTATCCGGGACAAAATATTTGTTGTAAAATATTTGTTTCAATAATTTTTTTGAAAAAAATCGCTCATGATAAATGAAAAAATATGGGTATTCATTTTTTGATTATGCTAAAATTCTGATGGTTACTTGTTTTGACACTTGAGAACCAGTATGTGAAGGAATTGCACATACACCCGTGCAAAAATTTCAAGTTTATTGCAAGTTTATCAAATGGACGTTGGCCATAGTGGAGCCAAACTGACTTCTTGAGACAATTGCGAACTTTAACCAAACTTCTAAGACTGATACTTTAGGAGATTTGAAAAAGTATGTAGAACATTCTGATAAAAATAAGAAAGAGAAATAGATTTCCTAAAAAATTTTCCAACTTCAGGAACTATGGCAAAAGTTTGAAATTATTCTGAAATAATCCAATCAATTTATAAAAATGTTACTGGAACTCGAGTTGTGAATATGTAGATCAAATGAATTATAATAGTTTTGGAAGGAACATATATGTGGCTGATCACTTGCTCATCACTGCTTCCAATAGCATATGTATTGGGATTGTTATACATTTTTCAGGAAATTTCACTTCGATTTTTGCTCAGAGGTCTTTTTCAAGGTGTGATTCAAGATCAATAAATGTTCTAAGTATACAAAATAGCAAAATTGTGTGCAAGTGTACGCATACAAATCAAGACAACATTGTTATTATACAAGGAGTAGAAAATGTTATCAACAGTTCAATACATCTACTACTATAAGCTGTGATGCGTATGTAGCCAGCCCTGTACAAATCCATCCCAAAACTATTGTACTTTATTCAGATCTCATAACCACAATACAAATGGCAGTAAGATGAGATTACTAAATGATAAGAGTATAAGATCATGTACTAGGAATATACACCCTTCACATTGACCATATGAAAGAATGCTTGGTAATCTCAAATACTATACATAGGCCAGACACTTCTCTCAAACAAACGTTCTAGGATGTACTAAAACTTGTTGCTGGACAAATAACTGTTATGGATTTGATCAATCAAAAATTATTGTCCTTATAGAAGTGGTTTTGAGTTAATCTAATCACTTTAAAGGTTTTCATAAGTGAAAATCTGTAGTAGAAAAAGAAAGGGCTAGTCGGTGAAAATGAATGAAACCATTCAACTTCCAAAGCATGAGAAAGTCATTTCTCAATAAGCAAACCCTACGTATTAAATCACATCACTGCTTCCAATAGCATATGTATTGGGATTGTCATACATCTTCCAGGAAACTTGAATTTTTGCTCAGAGATCTTTCTCAAGGAGTGCTTTGAGATTAATGGATGTTCTAAATATACAAAACAGCAAAATTGTATGTGAGTGTTTGCATACAAATCAAGACAACATTTTTATTATACGAGGAGTAGGAAATTTTATCGACAGTTCCAATATATGTACTACTATAAGCTGTGATACACACGAACCAGTCCTTTACAAGTCCATCCCAAAACTAATATTGACTATTGTACTTTATTCAGATTCAACTATTCAGTGCAAACACGACCGTGGTGCAAACTTATTTGAAGACGTTTTACAACGTTGGAAAAAATTGAGATAAATCCTTTTACCTTCGAAATTAAAGATGCCAGTTACAGGTTATGTTCAATCTCTCGTAACGGTCAAAAGAGAATCCGAACTCTGAAATGCAAGGACAATCAATGAAGTTGGAAAAGAGTTATAATATCACACAATATTGAGATGAGGCAAATTTTATATTTACCTTCTAAAGTTGAAGATTGATGATTCCAAGTACGAACAATATCTTCCAACATGGGACATGCACGATGAGAGTGGAGGGAGACTGAGAGATATATCGGTTTATCTTGTAATGAAAAGAATTTCTGCGTGCAACAGCGAGATACTTTGACGCGGGTTAGTAAGGGAATACCAGCGGCAGAGCCGGGTGTAGCCGACGGTAAAATAAAAGTATTAATGGCAAGATACGGACATCTGGTATATTTTAAGCAACGCAATCCTATTGAAATAGTGCGAGCATATTGTTCCTAGTATTATGAGTGGTACCCTGTAATACGAATCGCACGTGTCGCCGTAGAGTACGGAAGTAATAAATTAGATAAGCACCTTGCTGGACCTATACACTAAGATCGATTACTCGAGAGTCAGAAATCGACCCGCTCGAGTAATCCTATCGTCGCTTGTAATAAGAAGGTGTGATAACATCGGAATACAGAGAAGCAAAAGTTACAAACATAATATCGGTTACTCGAGCATTTCGGAAGGGCGAATCGAAGCGCGATTGGTGCAAGCGATAAGCACCTGAACGAATCATCATCGAGAGAAGCACCGAAGTATGAGGAAGGGGACTCGGGAATTGGGGGGAACGGTCCCGGAGGCGGGTCATCGAGACGAGGATAAGTAGGGCCTTGGTGTCGGGAAGAGTGTCTCTCTCGTGCGGTCGTGACGAGTGGCTCAGTAGTTCACTTTCGAGTAGTTTGAGCGTATCTCTGAGTTGTCCGCAAATCATTTTGTACTTAGAAAATAGAGTTCGGAGTATTTATATTACCTAATGAACCTGTATATATTGTGACGAGGTCCAGCCTCGTCAACGATTGCACGAGACGCGAGGCAGCTGTCGAAGGATCGCAGGGCCGATACTTCGTGAAGCGATCGTTTTAGGCAGGGTGGGGGGAGAGCGAAGTACGAAGTCGCTGCGCGTGCCGATAGCGCGCAGCGCAACAATCAGATTCGAACAGTCACGCTTGACTGAGCGATTAGCCCGGGACCTTAGTTCGAGCCCGACACCCTTCGTCGTTGACCGCGTGTGCCTGCGCCCTGGGAGGAGAGCCCGATTCCCTCCAGCGTCAAGCCTGCGACAGGAGAGCAGCCACCAGACAAGCCGGCCTTTCGCGGCAACGTGTGCTGCACCGTCAACAACAGCGAGAGTCAGGCCTACGCGAGGCAAACTGTAAGTTCGCACCTGTGAGTGCGTACATTTATTGTTGCGTGCGGAACAGCGAAACTCGTCGGCGCCCGCAGCCGACGAGCGGCCCTCGGCGTCCACGCAGCGCATTGTTCGAAGCCCGTGGCCGTCCTGTGACCTGGTGCCCGTTCGCACCAGGTTGCACGAGGGACTGGCTCTACCGCGGGCACTCCGTATTTGTACCGGGCGCCAGGAGTGCCACGGCTAGCTCTCGCTCGGGAGCACGGGGGATCTCTCGGGGGGGACGGCCGCGCGCGGAGACTCGAACGGAGTCTGCCCGCGCGCTTCGCACTGGCCGTGACGTCGGGAGGGGGGACGCGAGGGGAGAGGCTCGGGCCAGGGCCGGAGCCCGTCGTTCCTTGGGTGTGTTGGCGCGCTCGCCAACACACACGTTCTTGCGGGGGGGGGGGACACCGGGGCCGCGACGCGCACACCAAACCTTGCTCGTAACCGCTCGTTCTCATCTCTCGACCTCGGCTCTCTTGCTCTCTGCTGGCTGCTCGGGTCGCTGCTCGGCTGCCGCGTCGTCGACGGCCTCGGTGTCCTGGGTACGTCCTCGCACACACGCACACGGTCACGCACATTCTCGGGGCTCGGACTCAGGACTCGTCGCGCGTCACGTGTTGAGGGCTGCGGGCACCGGACGAGAATGTGTAACCCCAGGACATGTGTATATATGTCTATACATAGGTGTATATATGCATATACATGCGTGTTCATTTGTTTGTTCAATTAAAGTAATTATTTATTCAAAATTGTAAAAAAGCGAAACAGTATGCACATTAGCATCTGTATTTTAATAAATTGAGATCGATAACAAATCGATCTAAGCTTTCGTTTGCGAATAAAACGCCGAACCGGAATTTGATTTAGCGTAGTTATATGGCGTGAAACGTATATCATTAAAATTAAAGTTATTTATGATTTTTGTTTGGAATCGCAACAGTGTGCACAAGTTCACGAGTAGATTTACCTAATCCGTTGAAGTAATTCTTTTGTGCGCGAGCGAATTCGACGCAAAGTCGCGAACAAGAATCATATTGATGAAAATCGTGAAAGTACACGTTGTTCGCGATTTTCAACCGAGAAAAATTATTCACATCGCAAAGATCGCAACAGTGTGCAATAGTATAACTAATTGGGATGTGCACACTGTTGAGATATTGTAAAATAACTCATTGTTTCATTTCTAAAAGTCGCGAACAAGATGACACGCTAGGCAGTGCGAAATCCGTCGGTGCGCTGTTCGCGGAATTTCGTTGCGAATTAATCAATAAATGTGAAAAAGCGAAACAGTGTGCAATACTACAAATATCAATGATGTGCACACTGTTTGAGAAATTTGTAAATAATCACTACCATCCACGAGATTTGTAGAACAAGTCGCACAACTTGATACGACCATTTCCTATATAAGTGGAGCAATTCAGAGCTCCGCAGGCATTATTGCGCCGGCCGCTGAAGCGAACACATCGCGCTATGACATACACGAGCCTCGCTCACTATGTCTAACGGTTACTTTCGGGTCGTGCGACATGTTCAAGCTTTGAACATGTATGATGATCATTAAATAAATTAATTATTTATGTTTCCATAACTCATGCTTTTTCAATTATCATCAATGTAAAATCAATATAAGAAATTATTTTCATGTCGAATCAACAAAGCCAAAGGAGTGTAGTAGCGATCAAGGTCTTATCTGCATAGTGTCGGATAAGAGTGCGATCGTGGCTCACTTGCACACGAATTGCGCACCATAGTCAAGGTCCTTCTTGCATAGTGTCGAGTTGGAGTGCGACTATACGCGTAGTGCAAGGATCCTAAGGCTCGTCGGGCGTAATCGTCAAATTAAATTTATTCTTTTCATTACTCGGGAGTGTAGCGATGATCAAGGTCTCATCTGCATCGTGTCGGATGAGAGTGCGATCATAGCTTCTCTGTACAAATTACGCATAACGTCCAAGGTTCTACCTGCATCGTGTCGGGGAGGAGTGCGGTCGTGAGCGTAGTACAGGGTTTCTCGAGTTCGCGCCGGCTTTCAATTAATTAATATAATATTTTCTTATGGCCAATATCTTATCTTACTATTATATAAAGAGGAAGCCGTTTTTCTGTTCGCATTTGGCTCCAAAACTACTGAATCGAATGTTACCAAATTTTGACAGTAGCTTCATTGCACACGCCAGATGGTTATAGGCTATGCAAAACGTTGAAAAATACATTATTTAAATGAATAAATAAATAGTCGAACTACTACTTCTTGGCGTATTAACCGCAGAACCCCCGAATGGCAGGCACGGCGCCTGCGCGGAAAGTAGTCCCTCCGCCCGCCGACCCAGGCTACAGCCTTCGCGCCTTCTCCACTAGGCGGCTGAGCGCTATCCGCAAGAGAGTTGAGCTGCTTCACTTATAAGTAGAGCATGAAAGTGCATAGATATTGTCTCTCCCTTTGGAGAAAATTTCTCGCATATATATATATATATATATATATATATTATTATGCCGAAAACACGATTGAGCGGATTGGGTCGTCAGACTCGGTCTGCAAATCGAATGTCAGTATATCGTAGAGCAGTCCCAGAGCAAACCAGAGTCCATGTGGCAGGTTACAGAACTGCTTTTGAATATAATTGTTTTTTGAATTATATTGATTCAAAAGATGTGCAAATTGGTTCAATGGATAAAATATGCAATCATTGCTTCGCCAAAAAATGGAATGATGAAGCCGCAGGCATGTGTTGTGCAGGAGGCAAAGTTTCTCTTTTACAACTTGAGGAACCTCCAGAACCTCTTAAAAGTATAATTTTGGGATTCCATCCACTATCAGAAAATTTTCTCAACAATCCGAGAAAATACAATACGTTATTCCAGATGACTTCTTTCGGTGCAAAACAAATCGTAGAAGGGAATTTTATGCCTACGTTCAAGATCCAAGGAGAAGTTTGTCATCGTATTGGAAGTCTATTGCCTACTTCTGGCGAGAATCCGCAATTCTTACAGATTTATTTCGTTTCTGAAGCTGACCAGCTTTCGCTTCGTTCTAATATTGTCCCAGATTTGAACAGAAACCTGGTGAAAACTTTGCAAAACTGCTTGCTAGAAAATAATAATTTGATCAGAAGTTTTAAGTACAATTTAGAAAATACACCAATACATGATCATGAGCTCATTATTCACGCCGACCGTGTACCAACAAATCAACACAGAGGTCGTTACAATGCTCCAACTACGAACGAAGTGGCTGTACTGTTGGTAGATGAAGACAAAGGCCCAAGAGACATTATCTTGCATTGTCGAAATGATCAATTAGAACGAGTCTCAGAACTTCATCGTTCTCAGTAACAAATGGAATTCTATGTTTATGAGATACAAATTTTGTTGTTCCCAATTACACGTATCGCGGGCGAAGCCGCGACGGGGGATGCTAGTGAATTTATATACAACTTAAATAGAATTTTGAATTTTGAAATTTTGATTACAAATTAGAGTAAAACGCGAATTTATCGATATTTAACAGTCACTGAATCTAAAGAATCTGCAATGGCCTTTTTTCGAAGACAGTTTGATGCGCTTCAAGCATCTGGCGACCGTGTCAGTGCGTTCACGAGCTAACATAGACTAAACGAAAAAACGTGAACGTCACAAATGACCATCCGCCTCATGCTCGCTCGCGGCCTCGCGCCGCCGGAACTCTCGCGCGCCGCGGCTCGCGTACGCGCTGGAGAGTGCTGCCCTCCCGAACCGGCGGCTGCCGTACCGGCCGAATCGGCGAGGAGCAGCCTTTCCGTCTACAGTGACGGGTTTCCCCGTCACAACTCCCCCTCCCTAAGCCGGACCACCCGGTCCGTTCACTGGACTCAGGTGAGACGGCACAGGGGGGTTGCGCGATGGTGGAAACAGGGTCCCCCGGGTTTCCACGTCACAACTCCCCCTCCCTAAGCCGGACCACCCGGTTCATCTACCGGACTCGAGTGAGACGGCGTGAGGGGTAGCGCACCGGTGGAAACAGGGTCCACGGGGGCCCGGCGTTCTTCGATCGGGTTCCTCCGACCTCGTTCTCCAATTTTCCGTTTGCTTTTCACGCCCGGTCGCTCGTCTCTGTGCCGACCAGGCCTCCCGTGGCGACTTTGCCGGTAGGCTTCCGGCACACCACGTGTCACCTCCATCGTTTCATGAGGGCGGTGGACCGCCCTCCTCCCCCTCTCAAACCTTCTGTGGTCGCATCGTACACCATGTGTGGGTCAACGATGCCCGTTCGTTTAGTCGTTTACACGGTCTTTGACGTTCGAGGGGGAAACCATCGCGTTAGCTCGCTGACCGGTGCTTTCGCGTTCCGTTTGCTTCGGCCCATATCCAGGATATACGTAAGTGGCGATAGTTTCTTCGCTATCCGATAGGGCCCCGTTCGCTTAGGAGCCAACTTGCGATTTACCCCCTTATCCGCGCTGGAGAGT
Source organism: Aphelinus atriplicis (assembly GCA_020882685.1). NCBI lineage: Eukaryota > Metazoa > Arthropoda > Insecta > Hymenoptera > Aphelinidae > Aphelinus > Aphelinus atriplicis. The sequence continues at coordinate 59,022,262 of CM037073.1, read as the reverse complement.
GCGTGTTTTAACCGCCATACCATGTCTCCCACATTAAATTCCGCATGTTTCCTCCCTTTGTTATATTGTTTCCTCTGCTGTTCCTTGGCCTTGAATGCGTTCTTAATCACGTAGTCGCGTAATGCCTCCAATCGCCGTGCTCGTTCCTCCGGACTCCCGTTGGAAATCTCGGCGATTGGTAAGCATTCTTCTATCTCTCGTCTCATGCTGTTAATCGGAGCCGGATGTCGTCCGAAGTTTAAAAACGCCGGTGACACTCGCGTCGAATCGTTTCTCGCCGTATTGTAAGCTTGCCGAAGCTCGCACAGATACTTATCCCAACCCCGATGGTCCTTGCCCACGAACATAGCCAACATGGTCTTGATCGTTCTGTTGCAGCACTCCACGGGGTTAGCCTGAGGATGGTAGGGTGCCGTCGTGACGTGCGTGATGTTATATTTAGCCAGATTCTCATTTACTACTTTTTTTTCATATTCTTTCCCGTTATCAGTTAAAAAGTACTCCAGCGCCCCCCATCTGTTCAGGACTAACTCGTTGAACGCTTGCCAAACCCCGTTCCCGCCGATTTTACGAACCGGCTTTATCTCAATGTATCTCGAAACTATCTCGAGTCCATGAAAACAGTTAGATACTTGTATTGGCATCTGCTCTTGGACAATCCCATCGTATCTGCCGCTACTACGTTCCATATCCTGTCGACGCATCGTTTGCCCATCAGGCCTTGAGACGGCTGCTGTGACGTTTTGTACTGTTGACAAATTTGGCGAGCTTTTACGTACTCGTACACGTCATGGTAGCTACCTGGCCAATAATACTCGCGCGCGATTCTATCGTACGTTTTCTCGATGCCGAGATGGCCCGACGGCGGTTCATCATGCGCGTCTCGCATCACGCGTTCTCTCCACTCTTCCGGCACTACCAACTTCCAGTTTTCTTCTTTGTTTGTTACCGGATCTAATAAATTATCCCTACGGTATACGTACAAAAGATCGTTCTCCACATTCTAGTCCCCGAATTTTCTTTGGAAGGTTTTCACCTTTTCCCGTCGTTCATTGTACCACTTGTCGTTCACTACGCTCAGCGAAGCCACTCCTGTTTCGTCTCCAAAAGCACGCGACAGGGCATCGCAACTTTATTAAGTTCGCCCTTCCTGTGGGTTATCGTAAAATCCCACTGTTGTAATTCAATTACCCATCTAGCCTACCGACTCGTTGGATTTTACAAATTCATTAACCACTGGAGCGCTGAGTGATCCGTTATGACGTGAAATTCCGTTCCTTCGATGTATGGTCTCAGCTTGTGAATGACCCATATGATTGCCAGACATTCTTTCTCCGTGGTCATGTAGTTTCGTTCCGCAGGCGTGAGCACATGGCTGATGAACACGATCGGATGTTCGCCATCCTCATGCTCTTGTGATAACACCGCGCCCAACGCGTAATTACTCGCACCGCATTGAATTGTAAAGGGCTTTGAAAAATCCGGTCTGGCTAAAACCGGTGCTTCTGTGAGATCTTTCTTCAAGCTCGTAAACGACTCGTTCTGTTCCTCTCCCCAATCGAAATTCGCCTCCGTTTTCAATAGTTTGAGCAAGGGTACTTTCAACTCCCCGTCGTTCTTGATAAATCGTGCGTACCAACAAATCATGCCTAGAAATCTTCTCAATTGTTTCACGTTCTTGGGTGCCGGGTACTCGAGAACCGGCGCGACTTCCGCTGGATTTGGCGTGGGCCGTCCGCGTCAAGCAAATATCCTAAATATTTGACTTGCTCATAGCAGAACTCGCATTCCCCTCGGTTCACCGTCAGATTTGCCTCCCGCCACTTTTTCAGTGTATAATAAGTGTAAAATAAGTGCTCCTCAAACGTTTCTGTTGCGATGATCAAGTCATCCAAATAACCAAACACGTGTGGCTCAAATTCTGGCCTGAAAAGGGCGTCGATCAGTTGCTGGAAGGTCATCGTTGCGTTCGTAAGTCCGAAGGGTATTCTTTTGGATTGCCATAGCCCAGATCCGTGTACCGCAAACGCCGTGTACTTGCGACTGTTTTTTTCTAACCTAATTTGATAGTACGCCGATTTCAGATCGATTTTCGTAATAAATCGCGCTCTCCATAATTTATCGAGAATAATATCGATACTCGGGATAGGATACGCGTCTCGTTTCGTTACTTTGTTTACATCTCTATAATCGATACAAAATTGCGACGACCCGTCCGCTTTTTTGACAATGACTGGCATGCTGCACCAATCACTGCCCGATCGTTCTATAACTCCTTGCTCAAACATTTTCTGCACTTCGGCTTTCGCAATTTCTTGTACCGCTGGTGACATCCTTCGTAGTTTTTGCCTGATCGGTGGGGACCCTTGTACATCGATATGATGTTCCGTCATCGTGGAAACCCCTAATCTGTCCACTTCTTTCGGCAGATATTCCTCGATCAGGCGTTCAATTTTTTCTCGATCTTTGTTGTTCACTGCCGAGATTCCAGCACACTCCGCGTATACATAATCATCAGAGTGCACTCGGGTCGAGGCGTTAAAAAATTTCCTCCATTTCCCTTGACCCACTCTCCATGACTTGATCTCATCGTCCTCTTTGAATTTGAACAACTTCACAAAATCTTTCCCGATGTAAACATCGAATTCCCAGATTATGTGCGGCCAATACTTCCATTGTTTGGACGGTTCCATCCGCGTCCAATTTCAACTTCAGTTTGCCCGCGACGTTCATCCTTTCTCTGTTTGCATTGTACACCGCTGTGGTTGTCGGTATCAACCGGTCCTTGAGGTGTTTTATGACCCCGTCGCCCATCACCGTATGCGTTGCTCCGGTGTCGTACAATGCTTTGAACAGCTTCCCCCCAATCACGATGCCCAAGTAATTCCAGTCATAGCCCACTACCCCGATGATAAAGATCTCGGCCGGATCACTCGGGACATCCGTGCTTGCTCGTTCTGTCGCATTCCCTTGGACAAGGTGGGCGCACACTGCATCGTTACCAGACGCGATTGTGTGCTGGCCACCTATATCCTCGGTAATCTCGACCACGCTTTCTCCGCTGAACCAATGATCCAGCAAGGAGCGTTTTGCTCCTCGCAACTCTCGCGACTGGTTCGTTTTCTCGACCTCGATGTCGATCTCATCCTCATCGGAATTGGCTGCGTCTCTCAGACGCTTCTCGACCAGCAATTTCTCATTCGCCTCCGTAGGTCGCGTATGCTCGGGGTAGCATGCATTCTGCACCCGCTTCTCAGAATGGATTCGATCCTACGGAAGCTGAAGGGGGCAAAATATATCTCGACCATCGACTTGAAAAGTGCCTATCACCAGATTAAAGTGGCAGCGAACTCGAAACATCTGACAGCCTTTGCGGTACCAGGCTTATGTCTGTTCCAGTTCACGAGGATGCCGTACGGGGTAGTCGGCGGGCCCGCGACGTTCCAGGAATTAATCGACAGCCTCATTGGGCCTGAACTCGAGCCTTACGCGTTCGCCTACATCGACGACATCATCATCGTGACTGAAAGTTTCGAGGAGCACCTGCGCTGGTTAGAGCACGTGCTGCAGAAAATTTTAAAAGCAGGACTTATTATCAATTGGGATAAAAGTCACTTCTGCAAATCCGAGGTTAAATACCTTGGTGTATTGGTCAACCGGGACGGCTTGAGGCCCGACCCTGAGAAAATAAAGCCCATCATGGATTATCCCATACCAACCAAACGTAAGGCACTGCAAAGGTTCCTCGGTATGGCATCGTGGTACCGAAAATTCCTAAAGAACTTCGCCACGATTGCCGAACCGCTGATCCGACTAACCTCCAAATCCGTCAGTTTTACGTGGGAGGATGAGCAGAGCCGCGCGTTCCAGATGATAAAATGCTTATTAGCATCGGCCCCTGTACTCAACCGTCCCTCATACGAGCATCAGTTCGTCATCCAGACCGATGCTAGCGACACTGGGGTGGGGGCAGTTATCTACCAAGTAATTGACAAAGAAGAACGACCGTTGGAATTCGCTAGCAGAGTGTTATCTTCTGCAGAGCGAAACTACAGCGTTACAGAACGAGAGTGCCTAGCGGTAGTGTGGGCCATCAGGAAATTCAGGATGTACGTGGAAGGATATCAATTCAAAGTCGTGACCGACCATCACAGCCTGAAGTACCCGCGGACCCACATACACACCGCCGGACGCCTGATACGCTGGTCCTTGGAGCTACAGGACCACGAGTTTGAAGTAGAGTACCGTAAGGGGGCAGAGAACGTCGTGTCTGACGCACTGTCTCGAATGTACGAGACTGATGATGAAGTACCAGTAGCAGCAATCGACCTGCCGGAGACAACCGACCCTTGGTACCTCGACAGGTTCAAACAGGTTCTGGAGCGACCCAAGGAATTTCCCCTCTACCGTATCGTGGGAAACAAATTATACCATTACAGCGCGATCCACCATTTCGACGAAGTCATGTGGATGAGGACGTATGGAAACTTGTCCTGCCGGAAGAAAAGCGGCTAGCGGCTCTGCAAGAATGCCATGACAGGCCCACAGCAGGCCACTTCGGACGTTATAAAACCTTCCAGAGACTAGCGCGATATTACTTCTGGCCAACGATGAACAAGGACAGTAAAAAGTACGTCCAAGACTGCAACATCTGTCAGCAAATGAAGGTGGAACAGCGAGCACCTGCCGGACTCATGGGCACGAGGAAATGGCATACGGTGGCCGCAGACATCATGGGCCCGTTCCCAAGGAGCGCACACGGATTTGAGTACGTGCTCATCTTCATGGACATATTCACTAGGTTCATTGAGTGCATACCACTACGAAAAGCTAACGCTCAAGCAGTGCTTACGGTGCTGAAAAAGAACGTCGTGCTGCGCTGGGGTGTCCCCGTAGTGTTCCTTAGCGACCATGGCACGCCATTTAAGAATAAGGTGGTTGACTCGTACCTGGAATCGGCTGGGATAAAACATTATCTGACGCCGACCTACCACCCCCAGGCCAACCCGGTCGAACGAGTCAATCGGACCTTCAAAACGTCACTGAAGTGTTACATCGAGGAACACAAGCGGTGGGACGAAAATCTGGATGAGCTGACGTACGCATACAACAATGCTACCAATGAAGCCACCCAGGCGTCGCCCGCGTTTCTCAACTTCGGACGTAACCCTACCACGCCCGATAGCCTCCGTCGAAAGGAAGATTTAGAGGCTGACCTCGAGGAGGAAGGGACGGAAAGGGTAGAATACACCAAGCGTTTATCGACGCTGGAGGAAGCGCGGGATATCGCAGCGCACAATTCCGAGCTCACGCAAGAACGTAACGCGCAGTACTATAACGCGAAACATCGCGACGTCCAATTCGCTGTCGGAGACAAAGTTCTCAAGGCGAATCACGTCTTATCGTCCGCCGCAGCCGGAGTCTCCGCGAAACTGGCACCGAGTTTCAATCGCGACCATACAGTCGTCGAACAGGTCGGCTCAAACACCTACCGACTACAAGACGCGTCTGGGAAGGATGACGGGATAACACACGTCAGATTTTTGAAAACGCAGAGAGGCGATGTAACCGAGCCTGAGGGACCGACCCACGAAACAGACGACGGAGCCCCTGATCAAGGCACCGACGCCGGTTTAATTGCGGAAACACAGGCCCCTAGTAAAAACGCGGTCGTCCCAGAAAGACACGGATGGTCGCGACGGAGCCCGACCAGAAACGTACCGAAGCCGCCGCGTGCACCGACAAACGCGAGCCTGACGAGGCCAGCACCGGAACGAATACTGCGCAGGCTCACGACGTAGTCACTCGCGTTTCGGAGGCGCCGGATGATGCGAAAAGTGCAGCGAACACCAGCACAAGCGTTAGCGTAACGAGCGAAAATGATGTAATTGCGAACGATATCCCTAACCCAGCGCCGAAAAAGTACGGGCGGCCCAAAGGTTCTAAGAATCAGTGTGAGCTAAACACTGAAGCAGTCCTGACGACACGAACCAGGTCCGCCCAGACGACAACGAATACCTAAGGATGACCAGAATGGAATACCGTGATTGAGTAGCTGTGTTTCTGTCTATGCAGCCGCTACCATGGACCCAGCCCGGAGCCAGTCCAACACCATCAGCTGGGTGGAGATCCTCCAGGACACGGAGGGCTCCACCTACCATATGATCGACGGGGAGTTCATGAGGAGGACCGAATCCCACCACCGCGCCCCCGAGGACTGCACCAGCGATGACGACGCTAGCAGCTGCAGCTCGGTGGTGACCGTGGTCGGCAACCCCACCTCAACCGCCTCCCACATCCAGCAGAGGCTGGAGCGCGTCCGCCTGCAGGCCCCAACCCCAGAGGACCCACCAGTAGAGGGGGCGGAGTCGCTGGAACTCCAAGCGGCAAAAGCAGCTACGCCATGCCCACCGAAAAGGCCACCCGCAATGCCGCGGACCTCGGGTGCGGAGACGCCAGGCCCATTAACCATGCCACCCCGAGACCCGCAGCTCAATCAACCGCAGCACCCGGCAACAGCGTCAGGCTCGGAAGCCAGCTCGACCAGGCCCCCGGACGTCCTGAAGCGCTTCCAGGACAGCATGAAGAAACTCCGCACGGCAAAGGCCACATACGAGGCTGCCGTGGCTCATGCGGTCCTGGAGTACGCCGAAGTAGAGAAGCGGTTCGGCCCAGCGGTGCGATCCGAAGAGGTCGAATACGTCCAAGAACTGCTCGACCTACGCACGGTGAACCAGCTCGGCCGCTGCGCACTTCAGAACATACAGGAGTCCAGGGAGAATGCGGAGAGGCAGCGACAGGCTGCCAAAGAGCAGGCGGATAGGTTAGCCGAGGTGAAAGAGGCGAAGGCCAGAGTAGAGGCCAAGAAGGCAGAGCTGGAGGCGGCGACAAAAGAGCGCGAGGAGCGGCTCGAGGAAGTGCGACGGGAGAGAGACCTCGTCGAAAAGAAGAGAAGGAGCTGGTGGCAAGGGTGAAGCGGCTGGCTGCAGCGGCGGGAGTGAAAAACCGCGACGCAATCTTCGCCGAGGGCAGGCGGGAGCGCCACGAGCGCCGCCTCACCCACCCCCACCCAAACCAGCGGACCGGTGTACGGCGGTGCAGGACCTGCGGGATATTCGAGGTGGAGAAGGACGCGGATTGCCCTAACGCTGACTACCATTATGTCATCAAGCCGAAACCTAAGGCCAGGGACATATATAAACGGCGCTAGTCCTCACCTCCACCTAAGATCGCCAGGCCCTAAGCCGTCGCCGCGTCGCCAATGAAGGTCGCCAGGCTCTAAAGCCATCGCTACGTCGCCGCGGAAGATCGCCAGGCGCTAAGCTGTCACGACGCCGTTTTGTTTATTTTTTTTACTTATGTTTTTGTTTTTCTCTTCATACAATTTTGTTTATCTGCGAAATCGCCAGGCCCTAAGCCAGAAGTTTTACTTTTTGTTCTTCAAAATCGTAGGTACTAGGCCATAAGTTTTTTTCCCTTATAAAGTTGATAGGCCCTAAGCCAAAGTTTTAATTTTTAGTCTTTAAAATCGTAGGCACTAGGCCATAAAATTGTTTTTCCTTTCGCTTACTTTATAAAATAGTCAAGCCCGAAGCCACAATTTAGTTTTGTTGCGTTCCTTATAGAAATCGCCAGGCCCTAAGCCATTTACTTGGTTGTGATCACCATAATGGAATAGATAAGGCATTGAGCCATATATTTCTTCTTTTTTTCCCCCTTTTCCTTTGGTACTAGATTTAAATATCAATCAGGCCTTGAGCCGTAAGTTAAGTTGATTATAATATCCAATATATAGTTGTAAAACCTCTATTGTGATGTAAAGGACAAACTAGTCCAAAAACCATGTACAAGGCTTCAAACCAAACCATCATATTACTGCGCTGTGATCTAGATTTGAATGTAACCAAAAATAGCCACAATCACTGTGAAATAGGCGTAGGCTGTGAGTGAAGAGTGGACGGATGCATTTCGATAACTAGCAATAAGCAAAAGTATTACGCGACTGATGTAAAATTGACTGAGCGGCGTGGAACCAAAAGTATTGTTTTGGTAGTGACAGGCTCGTTAGCCAATAAGTCATTGAGTTAAGAACAGAGAGAGCGTGGAACAATTGGCCCATTATTACCCAAATGCCCCGCAAGAATATTTATCTTCAGTCTCTCTTCTTTACACCTGTTTTTTTTTCTTTCCCTCTTTTATATCAATCACATTTGCATTTTTCTACATTTAAATAAATATAATTCAATGAAAATGTGAGTTTGATTCATTTACACAAAAATAGCACGCATTAGAACGTGCTGAAATCCCTTAAATTCATCCCAATCGATGATACACTGAGAGAGATGAACGTATCGGAGCGGTACGCCAACCGGCTATACCGCGCCTGGGAGAGGGGTGTCACGGGCGGACAATTACATTGCCAGGCCCTGTGATATCTCTCTCTACAATATTATATTGTTTGTAAATATTAGTAATGTTTCAGCGTCCAGCGAGAGAGCCAGCGCTGCCGACAAGGTCAGAGAGAGAGAGACCGCGTCGCGAACGAGATTCAATCCTCGCGCCGCGTGACGTCAGCCGAAGACGGCCGAAGCGAGCTCGGCCGGCCGAGCACGCGGCGGAAGTATTTAGTTTATTGCCGGCCCTCGCGCGCGATAGCACGTGCCCTCGAATAGCGAGACCGCCCCGAGGTGCTACCGCGCCCCAGGAAGACGACAGCGACATCCGCTAGCTCCACCAGCTCACCACCCGTGCGCCCGCGACCGAGCTGACCGCGACCGCCGAATAGAGCCGGAGACCCACGCAACGCCGAATAAGTGCCGCTCGATCATCATCTCTGTCTCTCTCCCGGCCAACACGCGTTCACGCTCTCTCTCGCTCCGGCCCGCGAGACGCGACCCGAGGCTCGACGCCTCATACCTGTGTAGAATCTCCCCTTTATCTTAATTAATAAACTGTGTGTTCGTCAGAACCATTTTGTATTCTTCATTGCCACGCTATTCCTGCCAAAGATCCCATTCCCTCGCACAATTCACCACCTCGTGCGCGCATTTGTTATCATACTCCAGGCCCTAAGGCCATTACAGTATTAATTATTAATAATGATTACGGCGGTGATAATATATAAATATAATACATCTTCCTCAAAAAAACCTTTTTAAAAAAAGTAAAAATGTTGCGTCGGGCATGTGGCAGAATTAGTTTATCTCTTATATTGCTTAGAAAAATGGAATCCGTAATAGACACATGAGTCAATTTATTATTCCATCGGTATTCATTTTGATTAATTCTCGTATTGTTGGAGTATCACGTATTTTTATCACAGTTTACATATTATAAGAGACTTTGTTAACTCTAACTAACCAGTTACGAAAAAATTTACCGGAATGCTTGTTAGGTACCTCATAAATTATTTGAAGAACTAATGACGAACCAAATTGACGCCCTTTGGTAGGCATTTCTACGTCTTAAGAATCAAATTATTCCAATTCCAAAATTAACTTTACAATTTCAGAAATCCTACTGATTTTAAAACTCAAAATGTGTCCATAAGGCCGACAAAATATACACATGAATTATCTTTATGATAGAACCTTAGTTTTGCATTTAATAATTGAAGAATATATAAAATCTTCCTGAATCATAGGGTTAACTGAACCTGCAATTCCAATACAAAAATATATTTGGAATAAATCAAACGATCGAGGGAAGGTTGTGAAACCGTGTGAACTAGAAATAATTAGGTGATGAAGAATATTATATCTCAGTTTAAAACCGTAATCGAAGATTTTTATTCCTACCAAGTGGCGTCAATTTGGTTCGTCATTAGTTCTTCAAATGATTGATGAGGTACCTAACAAACATTCCATTTCGTAATTGGTTAGATAGAGTTGACAACGTCTCATTGCATGTAAACTGTAATAAGAATACGTGATACTCCAACAATATGAGAATTAATCAGAATGAACACTGATGAAATGATAAATTGACTCATGTGTCCATTATGGATTTCATTTTTTCTAAGCATTATTTATTTTGTTCCCGAAAAAATCTTCATTAAGGGAATCTTCATATTTAATCCAAAGTTGTAGAGACAATGTAGGTTTATCTAGGATTGATTCTCGTCTCTCTGATCATCACGACGGAATATCTTATGACTCACATGAAACCGACATGACATCTTCCCAAGCATAGATCAACCGTAGGATCCAATTATCCTTCCTCACATTTATACTTCCCGGTAGTACGTTACAACATTTTACTACTCCGCTGTTCACCGTGGAAAATGGTGATAGCAGCAACCCGCTCACGCTAATGTTATTCTCACTCACGCGTGACGGTTCAACGTCAATATTGCCCTCGGCGCTGAAATGCGGCTCGAGCAGTCGTACTCCCACACGCCCTCACATGCCCATATCCTGTTAGGTTTTTTCTTATGTTCATCTTTCTCATTATTTATTTTATAACTCATCAGATTATTTTATATAACTCATTGACACAGAAATTTCCTATCCTATCTATTACTGTTCATCATTCGCATATTCCAAATATCATCAGAAGGCACGTAATGGATGCCATATAATTGATCCATTACAATGATCGTAATCGATCGCTTACTCCAGATTTATCTCTTGCTGAGATTAGTTTTTTTAAATATTTGCATCAAACAGGGGAAGATGAATTCTCATTTAACTCTTACCATCGTCCACCATTCTGAATCAACTGTTCCGGATATCTTGACTGTCATTCTTTCGGAAACGTCCAAGTTATTGATCATTCCGATAATTTCCTCTTTGCCTATACATTTCTGATTGGTTGGACTGAATCCATGTGAACTTATCAGTTGTAAAGAGGCCTTATATCGTTCCGAAGAATTCTCGAAGTTGATTCTCTGACCATTCACAATGAATTCAATATCATTCTTATGGATCTTCATCCATCCAGAGGTTTCGATTCCATTATCTTTTTCCTTAATTCTGAAAGTTATCATCCCTTCATCGACCTCTTCTTTGAATGATTTTATTGTTTGTTCAATTAATGTATTCCATCTACTATGACTTTGGTCATCAAAGCAATTCTTGTCAAAGCTGAAAACATACCCAACGTTGTGAGTTCATTGTTCATAAAGTATGTCATCAATCATTAAAGTGTGTGACTCCGTGGATGGGATAATCAAGTTCCCTTCTGGGATATGATGCTTGAAAGGTTACAAGTTCCATTCTCCTTGGGCATAGTTTTAAGGAATTTAAGAGAGGAATGATGTTGCAGAAGTTAAACAGTTCTACGTTTACAGAACGTTCTACTGCTCAGAATATTTTTTTTATCGTGAGATGGACATGGACGTTGTATAAAAGGTCCAGAATCACATGATACTCTTTGATAGGAACTCCGCTCATGGCACTATGATCGGGGCCTTGGCGAATTGTGGTGGTGAATGAAGCGGAAAAGGCCATGGAAAAGCTGATGAAGGTAGATATCTGGAACAAACAGCACAAAGCGATGAGTAAGATGAATAAAAAAACAGTTCAAAGAAAACTGGAGAAAGCGGGGATCGCTGCGTGAAAACTGCGTACACAAAAAGATCGGTTATTGAGATTGGAAACGAAAGAAGCGAAGGTCGAGGGTGTGCCGTGGTTCAAGGATGATCAGAAGGACCACACGCTACCCGCAATAGAATGAACGATGGTAAGCGGGAACGACGAGAGCGAGAGCGAGGGAACGGAGAATACAGATGCGGGAGAGATGAGTAAGACAGCGACGAACATCCTCGATTACCTCAAGCTACCGAAAAGGGTAGCAATGATCCGATAGAAAAATAAAAATAAAATCCCAACACGAACGAACTGGACGATTTGAACATATCGTCCGAGAGCGAGAGTGAGTCTGAGACGAGCACGCGTATTGAACAGAGAGCGCGATGGAATATCATTGTACGCAAATCGATGGGTCCCGTCTCGAAGCTGGTAGAACCGAACACAAACGATAATGTGCTGGCGTTGTCAGAGTCGGACGAGAACGACCTCAACAAGGAGCCTTTACCATCACCGATCGCAAACGTGAGAACGAGCACACTTGAGCGCAGCTCATTACAAATGATTCATGGATGTATGCCATGCGTGACTGGAAACTGAGATTCGCAGACGACGGATCAATGGACGCGTTGGGATTCATGAAACGATTGGAAGACTACCGACCGAGTGTAGATATTCCGGATAATGCTTTGCTGGCGGCGATGCCCAGCGTACTTCACAAAGGCGCGGCCGATTGGTTTCGGACGATGAAAGCGAAAATCGGAACGTGGCGCCAATTCAAAAAAGCCTTCAGAGACTAATTCGTAGTTGAAATGGACGACGAGGACGTGTGAAAAGAATTACGAGCCCGAAAACAACACGAATCGGAAGAAATTTCGACATTCCTGTCGAAATTCAAATTCATCGTCTGATACTTTAAAGTTGTGCCAACGGAGGCGAGGCAGGTCGACAGAGCTTTCTGGAATCTGCTGCAAATTTACCGAAGTGCTATGTTGCACATGAAGATAAATTCCTACAGAGATTTGGAACGAACGGGCAGAGAGTACAAAAAGCTCCGAGATCTGGACGCACGTTACGAGCCACCGCCGACCAAAGAGAGATCACGCGTACCAGCAGCTGCGTACGAGAGCGACAAAAAAGGGGGATCAATATCGGCGATCCGGGAATCTGACAACAGGCGCGATAACGAGGAGAGTTCTTCAGAGGAAGGAGAAGGAAAGTAACCACAGAAGAGTAAGAAGGAGACGGGAGAGGAAGAAGAGATCGCTGCGGCGACAACCGAACGAATGGCCAAATCAGAGATTAGCGAGTTGAAGCAGCTGCTAATCGAGCTGATGAAGGACCGACAAACCGAACGAGCGCAACAGAATAGCGGCCAATTGGGGCCACCACAATATTCTAGGAGTACCAACGTCAACACAGGAAACGCGAATGCGCCAAAAAATGCGAACGGACCCATGGGGGGCCCTTGTAATATGTTCGTGGAAGTGTGTTTTTTCTGACAGAAACCTGGACACAGGGCAGCGGACTGCAGATCGAACATCTGTTATAATTGCAACGAGAAGGGACACTACTCGCGCAATTGCCCGGAGAAAGAAATGGGGAGAGGGAAAGCCCTTTACAATTCAGTGCGACGCAAGTAATTACGCGTTGGACGCAGTGCTATCACAGAAGCACGAGGATGGCGAACACCCGATCATGTTTATCAGCCACGTACTCACGCGCGAAGGAAGAAACTGTAGTAGCCTCGCAGGCGACATGTTATGCGCAAGCGCGACCTGTAACGAAGGAGTAGGTCCCACTACTCATGCTGCTTCTGTTTTTGAAAATTAGTCGGCTCGAGCAGTTCACTGTGTATCTATATTCTTGACTCTCTCACGTAATGAATGCTCCATCGAATTATTCTTTGGTACCTGACCACGTCCAGATCAAGTCCTGAGCCTTAGTGGATTATAAATTACGCGTGTCGTGATTGACTAAGCTGGGCTCTCCTCAGTACATTACAGAAACTATATGACCACGGAGAAAAAATATCTGACAATCATTTGGGCTATTCAGAAGCTGAGACCATACATCAAAAGAATGGAATTTCACGTCATAACCGATCACTCAGCGCTCCAGTGGTTGAGGAATTTGATAAATCCGACGAGTCGGTTGGTCAGATAGGTCATTGAACTACAGCAGTGAGATTTCACGATAACCCACAGGAAGGGCGAACTCAATAAGGTGCCAGATGTAACGAACAGAGAAGAGAACTGGAAAAAAGTAGTGCCAAAGGAGTGGAGAAGACGCGTGATGCGAGATGCGCATGACGAACCGCCGTCGGGCCATCTCGGCATCGAGAAAACATACGATAGGATCGCCTGCAAATATTATTGGCCAGGTAGCTACCATGACGTCTGCGAGTATGTAAAAGCTTGCCAAATTTGTCAACAGTACAAGACGTCAGAGTAGCCGCCTCAAGGCCTGATGGGCAAACGATGTGTCGATAAAGTATGGAACGTAGTAGCGGCGGATACGATGGAATTGCCCAGGAGCAAATGCCAATTCAAGTACCTAATTGTTTTCATGGATTCATTTTCGAGATAAATAGAGATTAAACCGGTTCGTAAAATCAGCGGTAACGCGGTTTGGCAGGCGTTCAACGAGTTAGTCTTGAACAGGTGGGGAACGCCGGAGTACTTTCTAACAGATAACGGGAAAAAGTATGAAAATAAGATAGTAAATGAGAATTTAGCTAAATATAACTGCGAGGTTGGGTACTTGCTACGAGGAGTTTCCCTGTAAGAGGCTCCTGTGAGGGGTGTCCCGCGTCTGCGGTTGCTGCAGATTGTATATATATATATATATATATATATATATATATATATATATATATATATATATATATATATATATATATATATATACAGGGTGGAGAAGGGTTAGTATTTTACCAAGAAAGGGTATATAGAATTCCAAAATCTGAATCGAATGTACTTCATACGAATGTGATCCGACCAATAATTGAAGCGCTATGAACAACAAAAGTTGACCAATAAGAAATCAGGTCAGCTGATGGAGGAGGAGCTATCCTGTATGACCTAATATCATCGAAATTTACGAGACTTTTTTGCACCCTTTTTTATGCATGGGCAATGCACGGACAACACTGAAAAGTGGACACGTGCAATCCATGTGTTTTGGCTTGCGCGGCTCGTCCTCTCTCGGAAAGATCTCGGAGACGCAGTGTACTACAGGAAAATTTGAACCCTGCTATAAACGATGCACTGGCCCCCGCCTATCCGCTCGGCTTAAAAAATTTATACCTGTGACTGTTTCGGCATAGCCGGCAAGATACTTTCATTTACTGGTGATATCGAGAATTTATCCTATAAGTATACTGTTTTTGTTTGTGCTTTGCACAAACTTCAAAAAAAAGTCAAGCTAGAGATACTTTAGGCAGTGTAATCGAGCTCAAAATTTCATTATGACCAGCTTTATTCAACGGTATAACTGCATTAATAAAATAACAATAATTTGCCATTATTGTTATTTTACCATGATAACCTAGGTAACGATTGTACAAACTAATGACCGGTGGCCCGCAACTCAGGTAAAGAGCCCCTTCCTCTTGGAACAATAGACCCTCGTTCGGTTAATGAGAGTCAAATCTAGATATTAGTACAAATCATACATTTATTTATTTTATTAATGCAGTTATACCGTTGAATAAAGCTGGTCATAATGAAATTTGATTCGTGAAAATCGGTAAATATTATTGGATCACTATGAACTTTTGAGCTCGATTACACTGCCTAGAGTATCTCTAGCTTGACTTGTTTTTGAAGTTTGTGCAAAGCACAAACAAAAACAGTATACTTGTAGAATAAATTCTCGATATCACAGTAAATGAAAGTATCTTGCCGGCTATGCCGAAACAGTCGCAGGTACAAGTTTTTAAGCCGAGCGGATAGGCGGGGGCCAGTGCATCGTTTATGGCAGGGTTCAAATTTTCCTGTAGTTCACTGCGTCTCCGAGATCTTCCCGAGAGAGGACGAGCCGCGCAAGCCAAAACACATGGATTGCACGTGTCCACTTTTCAGTGTTGTCCGTGCATTACCCATGCATAAAAAAGGGTGCAAAAAAGTCTCGTAAATTTCGATGATACTAGGTCATACAGGATAGCTCCTCCTCCATCAGCTGACCTGATTTCTTATTGGTCAACTTTTGTTGTTCATAGCGCTTCAATTATTGGTCGGATCACATTCGTATAAAGTACATTCGATTCAGATTTTGGAATTCTATGTACCCTTTCTTGGTAAAATACTAACCCTTCTCCACCCTGTATATATATATATATATATATATATATATATATATATATATATATATATATATTTGTGACAAGGTCCAGCCTCGTCAACGATTGCGCGAGACGCGAGGCGGCCGCCGAAGGATCGCAGGGCCGATACTTTGTCAAACGATCGTTTTAGGCAGGGTGGGGGGAAGAGCGAAGCACGAAGTCGCTGCGCGTGCCGATAGCGCGCAGCGCGACAATCGAATTCGAGCAGTCACGGTTGACTGAGCAATTAGCCCGCGACCTTCGTTCGAGCCCGACACCCTTTGTCGTGTCCACGTGTGCGTGCGTCCTGGGAGGAAAGCCCAATTTCCTCCAGCGACAAGCCTGCGACAGGAGAGCGCCACCCCGCGCCGCCAAGCCGACCTGGTGGGACGCCACCGGGACGTGCCAGCAGCCCCCGTCGACCGCCGCCAGACAAGCCGGCCTTTCGCAGCAATGAGTGCTGCATCGACGACGACAGCGACAGTCGGGCCTACGCGAGGCAAACCGTAAGTCCGCACCTGCGAGTGCGCATGTTTATTGTTGCGTGCGGAACAGTGAAACTCGTCGGCGCCCGCAGCCGACGAGCGGCCCTCAGCGTCCACGCGGCACATTGTTAGAAGTCCGTGGCCGTCCTTCTGGCGGTCGTGGCACGTGTAGTTTGAGGCGTAATAAACGCACTTTGCTTTTACTCCCTTCGTATTGCTTTCGCGCCCTAGCTCCCCGATATCCACCGAGACTCCCGGAACGTGAACGCGGCACTGCACCACGCCGCATCCGCGAACGGGCCGATCAATGGATCGGCCTGTGAACGAGCTAGCCCGGGCGTGCGCGGAATTCCCTGAACAAGCCTCTCGGCATTAACGGGGCCCAGCCCTGCACCGAGGGACCTGCCGAGCGGCGGCTGAAGAGGGCATTCCACGCCCAGGACGGCTATTTACGCATCCCCGATCCATCTCCTTTATTTCCCGATACACCCCGTTACATGGCGCCCAACTTTAGGAATTAGGCCGCGTTCGCGATAAAAAAGCGCGAGAAAAATTATCCACGTGACTATTCATATTGAAAATTCACGGTGGAAAAATCCGAGTCGAACGGAGAGCTAGGCGCGCTTCAAATTCGAAGAACACGCGAGGGCCGGCGCGTACAGTAAACACGGCGCGGTGTTTACAGCGGCGAGCGGCCGAGTCGGCAACACCAAAACAGCGCGCCGACCGGCATAGTGAGAGCGAGAGAGAGAGAGCTCAGCTTGCAGGCAGCGGCCGCGCGATCGGCTCATAGCGCAGCGGCCGAATCTGGCAAGCGGGAATACAAAGGCGCTATATTCTCAGTTTTCGAGATAAGCGCGCGGGGCTCAATTCGTCGAGTGCGTCAAATTGTCGCCCAGCTGAGTGCGCAGCAGTGCTTCGGCATGCATGCAGGGCGAGAACACGGGTAAAGCGCCGTATTCTCGCAACTCGCCGACACACTGGTATTACAGTGAGGCAAATGCTCGATGAATTGAGCACGCATTCAATTTGATTTTAGAATAATACGAACACGTATTGGCCAAGTCGAGGTGGTCGATCAAATATAATATATTATATAGAATTGAAATTTTAAGCCGAAGTTTAACGTGACAACAGACCACCTCAGCCAACCGCGAAGGTTATACAGTATACACACTCTCTCTCGGCCTCACAGTATTTGTATTGGTGCTTGTTAGGCCATTATTTTTGTATTTTTGTTTATGTACGAGGGCCGTATACCGCGGCGAGCAGTTAGTGTCCATTCGATGTATCTTGAATTTCTGTTTCTAACGTAAATAGAAATTTCGAGATTATAGTTTGAGGCCTATGAAAGGCAGTTTAGAAATATAATTTCATTTGAAAATTTTTCGGCAACAGCGGAACCGAATATAATGATTATTTGAAGTTAAAAAGCATCGAGCGAACACCGAATTATTCTTTTAATTTTTTTTTGCGGAAGCACCAACGCAAATACATTGCGTGCGAAATATATACAGCGAAGAAAAATAAATCAAACAAGAAGAATGACTACGGCCACGATGGCAATTAGAGAAATAGAAGACTGGATTTTCAACATGAACGCGAGAGAGTTAGACGAGACACTGCACAGCCTGCAACTGAGGCGAGATGGCAGCGAAATGGCGCGTCGGGTCAGATTCGAAAAATGGCTATTCGGCGTTTACAGCATGGACGATTTTACAGATTCTGAATTCGAAAGCGCATCGGCGACAATGAGAAACCGAGTGGCGCTCAGAAACGAGTATATTAATATGACATGCTGGGAACGATCGGGTGCAGACGAACTGACACCACACCCGCTGTTGGCCCTGGCCGAGGTCCCGGCAGTATCCGAAAACCTTCAACGGACAATGCAACTGGCTGACACATCGGACATTGAGGAAACAGTGTGCCAGGAGACCGAACTGCACGCAAGCTCACCGCAAAACGGGCGACGGGCGAGTGCAGAGGAAAGCGACTTTGCGCAGCAAATTGAAAGCGCGTAAGCCGCGCCGGGGGACCAGGCAAGGCGCGTGGCATCGCAGAGCGGCGAAGGCGCCGCGGAAGTTGGCCTTTCGCAACGCGAGCCTTTTAGCACGGTAAACGGCGAGCAATTTCACTTGCCGCCAGAATTTGTGCAGTATTTGGCAGGCTTACAAAAACAAATGCGAGAGATGTCCGTCGAGCTTACGCAGCTGAAAACACAGCCGGATTCATTTCGAAATCCACAACACGTTGCCTCAAGCACAAGGCTCGAGCATACGCAACAGACACCCGCACCGCGAGCGAGTCAAGCACAAGCTCGCACAGACTCGGGCCAACCAAGACAGCAGCAGCAAGTGAATTTTCAGGACACATACACGCTATGCGGACCAGACCCTCCAGAGCGGTCGAGGCGAAATCAGCCGCCACAGACATCGCATGGAAATATCGGTTCCACCTGGAGAGGGGGCGAGTCTGCGAGCGCGCAGGCGACGTTTAACACGTCAAACCATAGCGATGTCGGTCATGTCGTGCGCAGGTGGAAGCTGAGATTCAGCGGCAACGACCAGCAGAGCATCGACCATTTTCTCGAGCGAATCGAGGAATGTCGGCAGTTAGCCAGGTTGGACGAGCAAGATCTGCTACAATCGCTATCGGAGTTACTATCGGGAGTGGCGGCAACGTGGTATCGGAACAATCGACACGAATGGAAATCGTGGGCAGAGTTCTGCGACGCAGCTCGCCGATGGTACGGCATGGACAGGCGCTTGCAGCGCGGCCTACTGACGGGGGCACAACAGCGCACGCAGCACCCAAAAGAGCCGGTGCGCGACTTTATAACGTTCTTACAGGCCATTATGCGTAAAATTCGGCCCGAATTAGCACTGGACCTCCAAGTTGACCTACTGCACGGAAACATGTTGCCGTAGTTGCAAAAGATGGTCCGGCGCGAACAAGTGCGCAGCATTGACGAACTACTCATGCTCGCCACCGAAGCCGAAAGAACGATGGCGTGCGAAAAAACATACAGGCCGCCGCCCGAGCCGAAAAATTCACTGCTGCCAGAATTGGCCTTCAAGCCAAAGAAAAATGAAGATAAGGCAGAAAAGCAGGCCAGGGAGCCGACGATCCAGTTGTCGGCGATGACAACCACGGCGGGCACCAGCCTGTAGCGAACGGTAAAAGATCTCGTGGCTCAGGTACAGCGACTGACTGCGGCCCAGAATAAGGCCCCTGGAACGACAGCGGCCGAGGCGAACCGACAGACTAGCCCAGCGGCCGCAGGTCGTGGCCGAGGTCGGGGCAGGGGGCGAGGCGGAGGCGCCGCAGGAGCCAGCGCCCCGCGCGCCCCGCGCGCCCCGGCGAGCCCAGGAAGAGCGGCGCCACCGCCGTCCGCGGCAAACGCGCCGTCGGGAGCAGGGCAACCGCAGCAGCCACGATTTTATTGCTACGGGTGCGGCGCACCCGAAGTGATACGCCGGGATTACGCAAACTGCGCGGGAAACGAGAACGCAAGCGGGTAAGCGAGGCCGCACCCGCCGTGCCTCCCACGCAGGCCTCATTCGAGCCGCTCGCACACGAGTCAGAGGGGGCTCCCCAGAAGGCCAACCCCGGCGCGACACACGAGACAGACGCATCCCACCTGAATCCGTTGCAACACCAGTCGAGCGACGAGCAGATGGAGAGTGCGGACCAGGAGGGCCATTGGTGGCTGCAGGTCAACGTAGAGAATTTCAAATTCCGCGGCCTGTACGACACAGCCGGCTCCCGGACGACGATAGGCAATATAGGCCTACAGCTGGCCAGCGCATGTGGCAGAAAAGTCATGCCCGCGCAAGGCAGCCGTACGCGATGCGCGAATGGTACGTTTTCCGCCCTGACTGGGTTTGTTTATCTGCCATTCACAGTGGCCGGACAAACGAAGGATATTCGCGTTGACATAATGCCCGATTTGTGGACGGATTGTCTGCTCGGTTCGAACTTCATAAAGTCGTTCGAAACGGAGCACTATCCTAAGACCTCCGAGTGCCGAATCGGTGCTGCGGGGCAAACTTTGAAGATGGAATTCACGGGAATAGGATAGGAAGCCTTGTCATCGCTCTCGGCGATCGGGCTGGCCGACACCACGGCACACGAGCGAGAGCGGCTCGAACAGCTGATCGAGCGCGCCTTGCCGGTGAAAAACGGCCCGCTCGGCTGCACTGAGTTGCTGGAGCACGAGATCCATACGCGCTCGTGCAGGCCCATTAAGCAACGGTACTATCCCGTATCAAAGAAACTGGAAGAGGAAATGCATTGGCAGGTGCAGACGATGCTTGAGGAAGATATCATTGAGCCCTCGACGAGCGGCTGGTCGAGCCCCGTCGTGATGGTAAAGAAGGGCTCGGTTGACTATCGAATGTGTATCGATTTTCGGAAAGTCAACTCCGTATCAGAGCCGGATGCATACCCCCTTCCGTTCATGGATGACATATTGCGCAAGCTTCGCAAGGCACGATACATATCGACCTTGGATCTTAGCAGCGCATATCACCAAATCAGACTGGGCGAATCGAATCGGCAGATCGAAGCCGCTCACGGCATTTTCGGTGCCGGGGCTCGGCCTATTTCAATACAAGAGAATGCCTTTTGGCCTAGCATACGCAGGAGCGACTTTTCAGAGGCTGATTGACAAGGTGATCACGCCAGATCTAGAGCCCTTCGCTTTCTCTTATCTCGATGACATTATAATTGCCACCGAGACGTTCGAGGATCACCTGCGCATTTTGGAAATAGTGTTCGAGCGCCTGAAGCAAGCTGGCCTAACCGTGAACAAGCAGAAGAGCGTATTTGCCCGAAAGGAAGTAAGATACCTGGGCGTCTTGGTAAACCGGGATGGCATACGCCCCGACCCGGACAAGATCGCGCCGATTACCGAGTATCCGGCGCCGAGAAACTTGAAGCAGTTGCGGAGGTTTCTCGGCATGTCATCCTGGTATAGAAAATTTCTACAGGAATATGCGACATTGGCCGAGCAACTAACGAGAATGACGAGCCCGAAAAATCCCTTCGAGTGGGGAGATGAGCAGCAGAGCGCATTCGATGCGATTAAGAGTCTTGTAGCGTCGGCGCCGCTGCTGCATCGGCCGAATTTCGGCGAGAGATTTATCGTCCAAACGGACGCCAGCGATATTGGGCTGGGAGCAGTCCTATTGCAGAACGTCGGAGGCGAAGAGCGAGTGCTCGAATTCCCCAGCCGAGTTCTGACGTCTGCCGAAAGGAATTATTCGGTAACAGAACGCGAGTGTCTCGCGGTTCTGTGGGCCGTGAGAAAATTCCGCCCGTACGTCGAGGGCTACGAGTTCACGGTGGTTACAGATCACAGCAGCCTTCACTGGCTATGTAACCCTTGCAACCCCACTGGCAGGTTGTCACGGTGGGCCCTCGAGTTACAAGGGCACTCGTACACTGTCGAGCATCGGAAAGGCACCCTGAATTGCGTGCCCGATGCATTGTCGCGGATGTACGAGGGTGAGGAGTGCGACTGCGCAGCGCTCTCCCACACGGCCGACACGACGGACAGCTGGTACTTGGAGCAGTGGCAGAAGGTAGTTTCGGACCCGAACGAGCATCCGACGTGGAAGGTGCTCGGCGGCCAGCTGTTCAAGTACAGTCCGGACGAAGAAATCCGCAACACGCTTGGAAATGATGACCTAGCGTGGAAATTGGTCCTACCCCAGGAGGATAGACGAAGAGCGCTCGAGGAATGCCACGACAAGCCGGCAGCAGGACACCTCGGGCGCGCCAAGACGTACGCACGCTTGCGAAGCTCGTACTATTGGCCGAAAATGTATACGGCAGTGGCTGATTATGTGCGGCAGTGCCAGACGTGCCAGCGAGTAAAGGTCGAGCAACTGCCCCCGATTGGGCAAATGGGCCGACGAGTAATCAGGTTTCCCTGGCAGTCGGTGGCAGCCGACATATCCGGCCCCCTACCCAAAAGCGCGGCAGGTTGCGAATACCTGCTAGTGTTTGAAGATTTGTTTTCACGATGGATAGAAGCGGTCGCGATAAGGCGAGCCGATGCGAAAACAATCATTAAACACTCCAGAGAGAGAGTGCTCTCTCGGGTAGGGGCACCCGACGAATTTATTTCTGACAACGGGACCGAGTTCAAGAATCAGATGCTCGACAAGTTCCTGGCGGAATGCGGCATCAGACACACACTCAGCCCGCCTTACCACCCTCAAGCGAACCCGGTCGAGCGGATGAATCGTACATTGAAAACGATGATTCGCTCGTACATCGAGGCCAACCATCGGCAATGGGACGAGAAGCTTCCGGAGCTGGCCTTCGCGTACAATTCCGCGATTCAAGAGTCAACAGGCCAGAGCCCAGCAATGATCCTGTATGGGAGGCAGCCGAGGGCACCGGGAACGTTGAGGCAAGAGTACGAACAACGAGTAGAGGACGAGCTACAGGCCGACGCGCGGCAAGAGTGGCAAGAAAGGATGGCAAAACTGCCGACGTTGCTGCTCGACGTGGCCGAACGATCGCGGCAGGCACGGGACCGCCAGGCCCGATATTACGATGCGAAGAGGCGCGCAAACCCGTTTGAAGAAGGGGATTGGGTGTGGCGCGAAAATCGCATCTTGTCCAAAGCTTCCGAAGGAATTGCCAGCAAATTGGCCCCGTCGTACGCCGGACCGTTCAAAATCGTCCGGAGCTTGGGGTCGAATACGTTCGAGCTGCAGGGCAGCGACGGAAAGCTGTATTTACCGGTCGCCGCCGCGCACCTGAAGCGATACGTCCCCGAAGATGAAGCCACGACGACACAAGCCGAGGTGGAGGATCAAGAAGGTCAAACGCGCGCACGAAGAGCGCTTGCGAGTTAGTACCATACATATCATCCATTTACTTCATTTCCATCATCACCCCATTTCTTTTCACCCTAGGAGCTGATCAAGGTCGACAATGGACCAACCCAGTAGGGAGCAGCAGAGTATGGAGAAGATGCTGGCCGCGCTGACCAACTTAGCGGTCAGCCACCCTGAGGTAACGCTCAAGGCAATCCTCAAGGATGCCGCGAGAGCGTTGCCGCACATTTTTGCCCCGCGGCGTGAGAGGAGGTACCCCACCCTTGAGGAGTTGCTAACACTCAACCCCTTGGCGGATCTCGCTCGCGGAGATCAGCCGCCCCGCGGCGACACCTCCTTTCCCCGCGAGAACGCCAGGGGCGAGCAACGGGGAGCCGGCCAGTCCGGAGCCGACCGCGGGTCCGGGCGAGAAGAGGCTCCCGCCGAGAACGGCCAGCAGGCGTCGCCCGCCCGCCGCCGATGGGCAGCGCTGAGCAAGGAGCTGAGCGCGGCCTGGCGGATGTCTAACCAGGCCGAGGACCGGGCCTACGCAGCCCTGGACGCGCTCCGCGACTTCCGAGCCGAGTTCGGCGTGGAGGCCGCTCAGCTGAGCAAGGAGTGGCTGGAGGACGCGGAGGACTGGCGCGACGAACTAAGGTCGGTCGACCGCTTCCGCGATCGACGAGCCGAGCGGCGGCGCGAGGCCGACGAGTTCGAGCTGGAGCAGCTGATGCAGGCGGAGGAAGCTGCGATGCGCCTGGCCGCCGCGGAGCTCGAGGAGGCCCGCTGCAGGGAAGAGCGCGAGCGGGTCGAGCGCCGCTGGGAAGAAGCGGCCGCGGCCGCTCGTCGAAGAGCCGAAAAATGCCGGCAGGAAGCCGAGGCAGCGCGGCAGCGCGCCGAGGCGGTGCGCAACGACGAAAGGAGGTTCGTCAACCCGCACCGGCGCTGCTGGGTCTGCGGCTTCCCAGGCGTACGAGAGCCACGCCACTGCCCCAAGTTGGCCGACCATACCCCGGTCATGGAGGAGAAGGCAAGAAGGAAGAACCACCGTCCTTGGGAGTTGTAGGGCAGAAGCCCACCTGGGGGGTTTGCCAATAAAACTGGCCTAGGGCCGTTGCCCCCATTCATCCCGCATTTTTCATTTATTTCATCCCCACGATATTCGCATTCAACCTCACCTGCATTCACGATTTCAGCCCGCGCAATCATAACATATCGGCGCCGAGAGTCGACGCCTAGGAGGGGGCTGTGACAAGGTCCAGCCTCGTCAACGATTGCGCGAGACGCGAGGCGGCCGCCGAAGGATCGCAGGGCCGATACTTTGTCAAACGATCGTTTTAGGCAGGGTAGGGGGAAAAGCGAAGCACGAAGTCGCTGCGCGTGCCGATAGCGCGCAGCGCGACAATCGACTTTGAGCAGTCACGGTTGACTGAGCAATTAGCCCGCGACCTTCGTTCGAGCCCGACACCCTTTGTCGTGTCCGCGTGTGCGTGCGCCCTGGGAGGAAAGCCCGATTTCCTCCAGCGACAAGCCTGCGACAGGAGAGCGCCACCCCGCACCGCCAAGCCGACCTGGTGGGACGCCACCGGGACGTGCCAGCAGCCCCCGTCGACCGCCGCCAGACAAGCCGGCCTTTCGCGGCAACGAGTGCTGCATCGACGACGACAGCGAGAGTCGGGCCTACGCGAGGCAAACCGTAAGTCCGCACCTGCGAGTGCGCATGTTTATTGTTGCGTGCGGAACAGCGAAACTCGTCGGCGCCCGCAGCCGACGAGCGGCCCTCAGCGTCCACGCGGCACATTGTTAGAAGTCCGTGGCCGTCCTTCTGGCGGTCGTGGCACGTGTAGTTTGAGGCGTAATAAACGCACTTTGCTTTTAATCCCTTCGTATTCCTTTCGCGCCCTAGCTCCCCGATATCCACCGAGACTCCCGGAACGTGAACGCGGCACTGCACCACGCCGCATCCGCGAACGGGCCGATCAACGGATCGGCCTGTGAACGAGCTAGCCCGGGCGTGCGCGGAATTCCCTGAACAAGCCTCTCGTACGAGGCATTAATGGGGCCCAGCCCTGCACAGAGGGACCTGCCGAGTGGCGGCTGAAGAGGGCATTCCACGCCCAGGACGGCGATTTACGCATCCCCGATCCATCCCCTTTATTTCCCGATACACCCCGTTACTATATATATATATAAACTAATTCCGCATGACTATGCAGTGTGCACACGGCATAGCCTGTACAGTACAGACCGAGCCACCAGAGAGCGGTATCGGACAGGTGCAAGAAATCTGCACTCTGCAACCGCCATTATACAGCTGATCAGGCTGTCCGATAACCCCGAGGCATTCAAGAAGAAGCTCCGAACATTCCTCTCGACGAGCCCTCGCGTGATCGGACTGCTCCGGTTATACGCGACAGTTCCTCGGCTGTTTCGCCACTGTGAAAGCACCCTAATTTGTCACTAGTTCACATGTTACCTGAAATTCAATAGTATACGATACATAGACTATCCAGTACAGCTGTCCAAAATTCATTACCAACATGTCTCACTCATTGTACATCACTCTCAAGTGATGTTTCATCAGCGCACACTTCTCAACTTTACAAATAATGGTATTTGATTACACGCATTACTGAATGAACTTCCAAGCCCTGATATGAGTTGACGGACAATTATTTATTACTATTTTCAGATTATTCATCATTAAAATAAATCTGATTTCTCATATTACTTAGGACATAACAAATTGTGTATACATAGTTGTGAAATATATATTGATTCTAGAAATTTATATTCATTTTAGACTAGAATCAATAAATATTCCTCTACTTTGTATACACAATTTGTTATGTCCTAAGTAATATGAGGAAATAGATTATATTCATTTTAATGTTGAATAATCTGAAAACAGTAATAAATGATTGTTCGTCAACTGACTCAAATTTATTCGGTAATGCGTGTGATCAAATACCATTATTTGTAATGTTGAGAAGTGTGCGATGATGAAACATATCAATTAAGAGTAATATCCAATGAATGAGACATGTTGATGATGAGTTCCTGACAGCTGTAGCTGAATAATCTATTCATCGTATACTATTGAATTTCAGACAACATGTGAATTAGTGACAAATTAGATGATGATAAAGAGTGAAAATGCTATCGATTGTAGGGGAGCATGTAGAATTCATGATTTTGGTGTGAACGATGCGTACAAAAACTTAGGTGAGCTCTCTCGGTGAGTCAGCGAACAATTTCATAAATGTGAAAAAACTTAGAGATATCAGTATTTTCTGAAACTTGATGTATCCATAACTCCAACAGGTAGCCCCATTAGTCCAAATCCCTGGAATGAGTCTATACGTATGTTGTATAGAGTACATTAAAACAGGTTTGGTAAAAATACAAGACCCGGAGTCTGTGGTGTCCCCTTGTAAATGTTTTGGGATTACATACACTTTGAAATTTCAGAGAATCAGAATTTATTTTTTCATGTTTTTTCATGTATTCGGGTCATCTCTTTCAAAAGTCGAAACCTGATTCCAGAAATTCCACATCCTGATGAAGTTATGAATGACTCCATTAAGTCATGTCTTGTGGCAAAAATATATCAAATATTCTGATTTCGAGTGATAATGCTGATTTGATTTCTTTCCTTACAGAAAAATATTTGTTGATAATATATCGTCGCTTGGGAGGAAGAACGTTCCATTTCAGAAACTTGCTATAAAAAGTTCCATTTCAGAAACTTTCTATACACAGTGCCGTTTCAGATTGACAAGTATAAAAAGTGCCATTTCAGAAAAAATCTATAAAAAGTGCCATTTCGGAAAATTTCTATAAAAAGTGCCGTTTCAGGAGAAATTTTTTCCCTCGGAGTTTTTCTGACTTCGGGGATGATGTCGTATGCATGTGTCTGTATGTACATGTGTGTATGTGTGTGTACACGTCTGAAAATGACAACTTGATCCCACGTCG
Source organism: Aphelinus atriplicis (assembly GCA_020882685.1). Taxonomy (NCBI): domain Eukaryota; kingdom Metazoa; phylum Arthropoda; class Insecta; order Hymenoptera; family Aphelinidae; genus Aphelinus; species Aphelinus atriplicis. The sequence goes on along the minus strand of CM037073.1, from coordinate 58,995,111 downwards.
AGACGTGATACTCTGAAAGTAAACTATTTCCATTACATATTTTCTTCATCGATGGATTTGGATGAAAATTGGTATCTATACGTTTTTGAGGTCGCTGATTACGAATCCGACCTCAGATTTTAAAAATTCGAATTAGAGCCTCTAAGATTACCTAAAAAAAAATTGAAAAGGTACTGGATTTTGATGAAAATTGGCATGCGTGGGTTTTTGAGTTTGCTGATCACGAATCTGAACTCAAATTTTGGAAATTCAAATTAGAGCCTCTAAGATCACCTGACAAAAACTTGGAAAAAAATGGAATTTTGTTGAAAATTGGTATATATGGGATTAAGAGGTCACTGATTACGAATCCGGCATCAAATTTTAAAAATCAAAATTAGAGCCTCTATGATCACCTGACAAAAATTTGGAAAAAAATGGAATTTTGTTGAAAATTGGTATATATGGGATTTCGAGGTCACTGATTACGAATCCGGCATCAAATTTTAAAAATCAAAATTAGAGCCTCTAAGATCACCTGACAAAAATTTGAAAAGATACTGGATTTTGATGAAAATTAGTATACGTGGGTTTTTGAGGTCACTGATTACGAATCCGACCTCAGATTTTAAAAATTCAAATTAGATCGAGCCTCTAAGATCGCCTGACAAAAATTTGGAAAAAAATGGAACTTTGTTGAAAATTAGTATATATGGGATTTCGAGGCCGCTGATTACGAATCCGGCCTCAGATTCTAAAAATTCGAATTTAGCCTCTAATATTGCCTACCGAAAATTTGGAAAGATACTGGATTTTAATAAAAAATGGAATCCATGGGTTTTTGAGGTCGCTGATTACGAATCCGGCCTCAGATTTCCAAGACCCAATATAGACCATTCGAGAAAATACACTGGGTCTTGATGAATATTATTATATGAGAGTTTTTGGGGAGTCAATCAATGGTTAAAACATTATAATACAGTAGAATTCGTATGTTTTTCTGGCTTTGTCATATGGTGTTCAGATGCTGATTCGCATCTTACGGAAACGATATTATCCAATTTTTGAAGATTTATAATATCATTTATATATAGTCATTTCAAACTGCAACAGGTGGTTGTTAAACTTAAAGTAGTAAAACGTTGGGAAAATTATTATTCACTAGTCAGAATCACTCACTCACTATCGCTCGCTCGTGTCTTTCATTTGCTCTATTATAAATATGGATGAACATTGAAATTTTTAATTGTATTATCGATAAATAATTTAATTTAAAACCAAAATTGTCTATCTCCCCACCATTTTCGTTCACAGAGAATACGCCCACGCATGAATATTATCAAATTTGTCGATTCGAATGTAGGATGCGCCCCGGCTTCTCTATCGATCTGCTCGAACATATTTTCAGAAAATCAACCCTTCGTACGTTTTTAAAAGGGGGTCCCACCCGGACATCGGTAAACAATTTTTTAAATTCTCCATACGCCCACCATAACTTGAATTTTTCAAAATTTTTTTCTTATCGAAATGTAGTCCTCGATCCCACTTTCCGATCTGCAATTCCAAAGATACCTCGAAACTGTATAATTTTGGTTTAGCATGAATAAGAAAATTGACGAAAATGTTTGATTGTCACCACACCATTTTCTTCCACAAACAATACGCCCACGCATCAATGTTTTTAAAGTTTCCAACATTAACTATAAAAGCGTTCAAGCTCCTCTAACGATCTGCTCGAAAAATATTTTGAAGAATCAACCCTTTGTACGGTTTTAAAGAGGATAATACAGGAACATCGGTAAAAAATTTTCGATTGTCACCACACCATTTTCTTTAACAGAAATTACGCCCACGCATCAATGCTTTCAAATTTTTCAACATGAATTATGAAAGCGCTCAAGCTCATCTAACGATCGGTTTGAACAAAATTTCGAAAAATCAACCCTTTGTACGTTTTTAAAGGAGATAATACGGGAACATTGGTTAAACATTTTTTTAAATTCTCTATACGCCTACCACAACTCAGATTTTTCAAAATTTTTTTTTCTCAGAAAATGTAGTCCTCGACCCCACCTTTCGATCCATCATACTAAATCTACCTCTAAATTGCCATATCATTGTTTCCGAGAGCAAGAAAGGTGGACTAGAAAAATGTACGGATCCATCTTATTATTATGTAGATCATGCGAATCAGCTTCTGAACTCTATATGACAATACGAATTTTTCTGAGGCTGGATTCGTAATCAGTGACCTCAAAAAAAAACCATGGATACCGATTTTTATTCAAATCCAGTATCTTTTCAAACTTTCGGTGAAACTAGAGGTGAAATTCGAATTTTTAAAATCTAAGGCCGGATTCATAATCAGTGACCTCAAAAACTTGCGTATACTAATTTTCATCAAAATCCAGTATCTTTTCAAAGTTTTGTCAGGTGATCTTAGAGGCTCTAATTTTGATTTTTAAAATTTGATGCCGGATTCGTAATCAGCGACCTCGAAATCCCATGTAAAAATTTGGAAAAAAATGGAATTTTGTTGAAAATTACTTTAGTAATTTTCAACAAAAAATTATTTGGAACAAAATACCATTTTTTTCCAAATTTTTGTCAGGTGATCTTAGAGGCTCTAATTTTAATTTTTAAAATTTGATGTCAGATTCGTAATCAGCGACCTCGAAATCCCATGTATACTAATTTTCAACAAAATTCCATTTTTTTCCAAGTTTTTGTCAGGTGATCTTAGAGGCTCTAATTTGAATTTCCAAAATTTGAGTTCAGATTCGTGATCAGCAAACTCAAAAACCCACGCATGCCAATTTTCATCAAAATCCAGTACCTTTTCAATTTTTTTTTAGGTAATCTTAGAGGCTCTAATTCGAATTTTTAAAATCTGAGGTCGGATTCGTAATCAGCGACCTCAAAAACGTATAGATACCAATTTTCATCCAAATCCATCGATGAAGAAAATATGTAATGGAAATAGTTTACTTTCAGAGTATCACGTCTCGACGTGGGATCAAGTTGTCATTTTCAGACGTGTACACACACATACACACATGTACATACAGACACATGCATACGACATCATCCCCGAAGTCAGAAAAACTCCGAGGGAAAAAATTTCTCCTGAAACGGCACTTTTTATAGAAATTTTCCGAAATGGCACTTTTTATAGATTTTTTCTGAAATGGCACTTTTTATACTTGTCAATCTGAAACGGCACTGTGTATAGAAAGTTTCTGAAATGGAACTTTTTATAGCAAGTTTCTGAAATGGAACGTTCTTCCTCCCAAGCGACGATATGTACACATTGTTATCAAGAATAAATGATATTTTCTTAGAGTTCAAGGTTTTTATCTTTGAACAATATTATTATTGTTTATCACATTATTATTATTGTTCTTATTAATATTATTATTGTTATCACATTATTATTATTATTGCTATGTAATAATTATCACAATATTACATAGCATGAGCCTAGAAAATCGATTTTATTCAATTCTCAATGAGCGATGTAAATGCAAATGTTTTGAATTTTCCGTAGCAAAGTTACAACTACTCTTAGATAAAATGATATGAACTATCACCTTTATCATATGAATGGGAATATTGCATGTGGACAGACTTTTAAATCTCATGTTGGTTTGAGACCGAACCATAGTATAGAAAACCCCTTATTCACACGTTTGTTTTTGTTTTCATATACCAGCTATTCCGAAGTTTAACTCTTGTTTTTCTCAAGTAGATGAAAATTTGAAGAGTGCTATTGTTCATTCTGCTGGGACACTAGCAGTAAGTATCTGATTTAATTATATTTATTCCATTGACTATACTATGGTAGTATCATAATGCTTCAAAAATTCACATATTTGTAACTTTTACAATGTATGATTATTTATTTTCAGAATTCTGTATGCAATGGAGAAAAACGGATTAAGAAGCTTTCCTGACATAGAATATTCGAGTGGGAGGAAAAGTATCCAGTATACTGAGGTTCGAAAATGTATTAGATACAAGTCAGCTGTAGAAAGATCTGGGAAAGAGTAGGCAAGACCCACTTCAGCGACAAGAAGGAGACTTCAACAGGCAAAAAAGTACTGTACTGGATGCTGTGATGGAAGCAGTGTATGAAGATTCATCAACGGATAAACTGATGCCAAGATGTCTTGACGCATACTCCCAAAATTCAAATGAGTTTGAATTGTGTAATTTGAAACTATGTTCCGGAGTTGATAAAATTTGAATGGTAATTATTAACTGTGCATAGGACGAAAAACGTAACAATCAAGTGTTCAAAGTTTCAAATCCCTAGAGTACTTTAGAATGAACAAAAATTTTGGTTTTAGAATTTGAACCATCATTGGTTTTTCGATTTGCCCGTCCTAGAAAGTCCATCACATAACTGTCCGTGTGAAAAACAATCTGAGCGTAAATCAATTCCGACATATTTGAGCTTGAGCCTCGTTTGTTGTAATAGCAAAAGAAACCGCGTGCACGGCTCGTACAACGGTTCGCCACCTAGTGGCTACAAAGAGAAGCCGGGGATTTAATTTGAGGCATATTTCAGCCGTTAAAAATAATTCCCCAAGAAAATATATGCGAGTTCGACTATCTAGGCAATCGATTACACCGCTATAATATCGGGAGTGACAATAGGACAACCAATTCAAAATTTTCCATAACAAAATTGAGGACATCAACACTAATTGCCACATACTTCTAGGCCTGACCGCGCCACTTCAGCCGCGTGAACGGATAAAACAGCGTCTCGTCACCTAGTGGACAAGGAGAGACGCCGACGCTGATTTGCATGTTATTTTCACATTTTGCATAGAATCGTTCCTAATCAATAAATGATTAACCCATTAAGTCCCAGATTGCAGAAATTTTATTGGTACTTTCGAGCCCAAATATTTTGATGATTAAGACGGAAGGTTTATTGCAAAATAGTCATTCCTACTATTTTCGGGTGTGCTCTACACGATACGATGGTTGATAAGACCAAAAAAATTGATTTTCAATAAATAATTAACAAATTAAAATAAAAAATGCGATTTTTTGGAGCACTTTTTTTTTCAATCCAAAATCAGAGGAAGAAGGAATTTTATTTTTACCGTCGCAAATATGCACAAGAGTGCACAAAATATTAAAACTTTCCAAATTCGTTGAGTTTTTTTGACTATGAATTTTTTCAGCAAAATGGCGGCCAAAAAACGGGAATCAATATTTTGGATTTTCATATTATCAATATTTTAAAGCATTCATTTTCATATTCGATATATTCCTTTGGAATCCCGTATACAGGGGTTTTCAATTTCGCTGATAACGATTCTGACATCAAATTCTCAAAATTCTGGATCCAAGATTGCGGTTTCAAGATGGCGGCTGACGATTTTCCACATTTTTAGTCGGAGAATCATGAAAATTTGGAATAATGGGTTTTCGGAGGCACTGATGATAAATCTGACATCAGATTTTCAAAATTCCGTATCCAAGATGGCGGTTTCAAGATGGCGGCTCATGATTTTGTACATTTTTAGTCGTGAAAATTTGGAATAATGGGTTTTCGGGGGCGCTGATGATAAATTTGACATCAGATTTTCGAAATTCCGTATCCAAGATGGCGGTTCCAAGACGGTGGCTCTAGATTTTGTACATTTTTAGTTGGAGGTTATGAAAATTTGAAATAATGTACATTTTCACGAACCTCCAACTAAAAATGTACAGAATCATCAGCCGCCATCTTGAAACCGCCATCTTGGATACAGAATTTCGAAAATCTGATGTCAAATTTATCATCAGCGCCCCCAAGAACCCATTAGTCCAAATTTTCACGATTCTCCGACTAAAAATGTACAAAATCATGAGCCGCCATCTTGAAACCGCCATCTTGGATACAGAATTTCGAAAATCTGATGTCAGATCTATCATCAGCGCCCCCGAAAACCCATTATTCCAAATTTTCACGATTCTCCGACTAAAAATGTGTAAAATCGTCAGACGCCATCTTGAAACCGCCATCTTGGATCCAGAATTTTGAGAATTTGATGTCAGAATCGTTATCAGCGACATTGAAAACCCCTGTATACGGAATTCCAAAGGAATATATCGAATATGAAAATGAATGCTTTAAAATATTGATAATATGAAAATCCAAAATATTGATTCCCGTTTTTTGGCCGCCATTTTGCTGAAAAAAATCATAGTCAAAAAAACTCTACGAATTTGGAAAGTTTTAATATTTTGTGCACTCTTGTGCATATTTGCGACGGTAAAAATAAAATTCCTTCTTCCTCTGATTTTGGATTGAAAAAAAAAAGTGCTCCAAAAAATCGCATTTTTTATTTTAATTTGTTAATTATTTATTGAAAATCAATTTTTTTAGTCTTATCAACCATTGTATCGTGTAGAGCACACCCGAAAATAGTAGGAATGACTATTTTGCAATAAACCTCCCGTCTTATTCATCAAAATATTTGAGCTCGAAAGTACCAATAAAATTTCTGCAATCTGGGACTCAATGGGTTAATGGGTTAATCTTAATAGCCTATGACACTTCAGGGTACATAGTAAAGCTACTGTGATAATTTGGAGGCGATTGGTTCAGAAGTTTTTGAGATTTTAGCGAACATACAAACAAACGTTTCCTCTTTATATGATAGTAAAATTGTGATTAACTTTTGAAATATTTTTTTCGCTAATACTATGTAAATACATATACATAGAATAAACAAGAAGTTTTTTTGAAAAAATGTTTTAGAGGAAACTCTACTGGCTCTCTACTCGCGAAAATGGGAGCGTTTTACAAATACAATTCGCCGTGTACGCTCGCTAGAATACCATCTCTCTAACTCGCATCAGCGTCATCTGCCGACCGCACACTGGAAGTCGAACCGAACTCTGAGGTGCAGCTGAAATATTACTTTCATTTATATACATTCTCAGAGTATGCGTGGCTCAGGTGGTATGTCTTTTGCTTCGCGTACGTGAGATCGCCGGTTCGGATCCGGCAAGAGTCAATTTTTTTTATTTTATACAGATACATATTATTTTTTTTTCAAGTATTATTCATATAGTGAGGAGAATAAACGTCTAAAACAATATTTTCAAATAAAAAATAATTTATTTATTTTAATAATATTTACTTATACCAAATCATGACTTTTATTTACATTTTTGGTAGATTGTTTTGTTGATTGTTTTTGGTAGACATGTTTGATTCATTTTTGTCAATTCATCCCGATTTTAGTAGCTTTTCTTCTAGCTTTAGTTTTGACTCCTTTATCAATTTCTACATTATCGTGTACTTGATTTTTTTAGGTTTTTTACTAGCTGAAGTTACTGGTTTTGAAAGTTTCCGCTTTTCTTCCGTCTTCTCTTTTTTAATATTGTCATTCTTATTACATTGTTTTGTAAGAAATAACATTCTTACTGTTAAATAATATGTTATGACATCATGAGTAAACGATAATTTATGATCATCGCACCCGACAAAAGGTATGGGAGTGGAACGAGTTAAATTTCTCATTGCTTCAGTGATATCGAAAAGTGTTTCAGAATGAATATCATTTTCATCGATGACGACTTGCAGCGTGCATCTTTCCAATAAGGATATCAAAGAGAATAAAAGAATTGACGGTTTTATTAAAAATCTTCTAGATCTCATTTCAATCAATTGATAGCTTTCGGGGATATCTTCTCCTTCTTTTAATATTAATGTACTGGAGCACTTCTCACATTCTTTTGCAAATCGTTCAGCTTTCCTCGCTAAGAATCCTGATATATGTGCCAATACATAGTCTGATGTTGTGCATTTGAAGTAATCATGATCTTCTAATATTTTCACAGCATCGAGAAGAATCTCTGTATTAATGCCTTCTTCTAAGATCAAATCAATTCGCTTAGTCCATTCCTTGTGTCTATCATCAATTTGGTTCAAATCTTTTATGCTTAGAAGTGTATGTATGACTTCTTCTCCAGTTACGTTACATCCCTTCGGAGGCTTCACTAAAGAAGTTGAAACTAGCCTATATGTTTGAATGAAAAGTGCTGAATCCGGGTGATCGTTGCTACCACAACTGTTGCGCATCATTCCAAAAAACCGCTAAAAACCATAAATAACTAATAAAAATAACTGAAGTGAAATATATTTCATATGAGTATGAAAAATGAGTATAAATCTTATTTATCATCTGTATCTGTACTCACCTCGTACATCAGAAGGATCCATATTCTTAGTTTTTTGTCTTCAGAATTTTGAAAACATTCGAATCAAAACCATAGCAACCTTTGATCACTTTGATGTATCGATTGAGTGTTTTGATCGAAGGGAGGGCAAGTATGTTGTGGTTCCGTGAATGATTATAAGTTTTTCGACTCTTGATACGCAACATTAGGCATTCATAAATCCATTGGTTTGTGTATCGCATCCCTCTCTTATCTTTTAATTTCGCTGCATCGAAACATGCTGATACTGCGCTCTTTTGACTCTCTGGTAAGTGTGCAATTTTCTCTTGGAGTGCTTCAGCCTTTTTCATTGCACATTTTCGTTTAATGTATTCAACACTCCTTTTCAATTTCTGAATCTGTGAATGGAGTACTTGAAACTATGTCTTATAATATAACTTATGAAATAGTATTAAATAATGTCTTTATGAACAAGTAGTAGAAACAAGGATTTTTGTGCACGCTTACTTATACGAGCAGAATAACTATATTGATCCTATCGATATCATAACGATTGATACTATTAATACCATTACTATTGATTATTATGAAAACAGTATATTTTGCAATACGAAGTTTTTTACTGATTGAAAATAATTTCAATGGGTATACCTTCAGTCGTTGCCTTCCTAAATTCCTGTTCATATTTCTCAACTTTAATTTGCACGTGCGCCTCTTACGAACTTCTTTAAAGAGCTATTTCAACTGAGATATTTTCTTCAACTTTGTTCTCATTGATGTGCACGCTGAACAGCTTAAGACTTTTGGTCCAGGTGACAATGTAGAACGAATTGTGACAAAACCACGACAATTTTCCGCTCTACAAATTGTAATGCCATATTGGATAAGTCTGTCGGCATACGACGAAAGAATAATTCATTAAAATTTACCTGTTCATCCCATGTTCCTTATAACAAGCACGTACCTCTATAGAGACAAACGTTATCAATTTTTGTAAATCATTCATATCCAAGATTTTGCTAAAATTTCGTAGTTAGATCAATTTTTCTCTCACGTAAACCTATTGAACATAATATGTTGAACTTCATTATGGTACATTCATGAAAATTTTACCTTCATCGAACTTAACTCATTAAGTTTATTATAAAACAATAATCAATTCTAGAATCCATTTTTGGAGGCATAGTTCATCGATTTTACGATCATATCAGGTGGCGCGTCAGCGCCACCGACGACAAGTATGCGCAGCAAGCGAGGGGACGCGACAAGCCATTATATACAGCTCGTTTACGGTTTAACCTCGCACCTAGAAATTATTTGTTTTAAACCTCTGTCCTGCAGTTTTGCAATGATTACCAGCAAAACCTGCATTCAGTTGCGTTTAATTACGTCAGAAAAGATTTGCGAAAATTGACGTTGTTATTTGGGGTATAAGAGGTATAAGTCGACGAGCAGACGACAGACACTCTGAACCTCTCGCAAAATCTCGCACAGAAAATTTTTCCCACCACTGACGTATATTACGTGAGAGCGGTTCGAGGCCTATTGCGAGCGTGGTTCTCAACGAAACGTAAACGTATATTTCGTCCAGCCTCGTATCCTCGTATATATATATATATATACGTCCAACATAGATATATATGTATATTGATGCAACTGAACTGCTACTGCACTGCGCCCGACTGCGCATGTATACGCTCAGCTGTGAACTGTGAGATCTGCATCTGCTGGAGTTAGTTGCAGGTTATAGTTTGCGCGGTCTGGCGCAGTCCAACGGAACAACATTAAAATCATCAGTATATATTAAAATGTTCCCCACGTTTTTTCCGTGTAATTTGTTAAAAAAATTATTATTCAAACATTGAATTTTGCAAGACAAAACAGGGGTATTTTTACTAAATAAGACGTGATCTTATCATTAGTTTCATGATATCACAGCTAGCCATGTCAATTAATGGATTAATTATTGCTTAGTATGTAAATTCACCTGGTAAGTCATATCTGGCTTCAAAACTACTCTCTTTATAATGCTAGTATAACCCTCTTCCCATTGAGACCACATAATGCATGGCAATGTGTTAGTAATGACTTGAGGTATCCAACCTCCAGGGAGCAAAATAACTTGCGGGTTTTTAATTATTTTCTTACAAATATACCAAAACTGTTTGGAATAATCCATGCCAGATAGTTCAGAAGTTTGAGCATCATATGATATATTTTTTTTCCGTTTTTTCAATGCCAAGTAAAACATCATCAGTATTATGTTCTTCAACATGCTCATGCAATTGACCCGGATCTTGTTCAACGCTATTTTCAATTGTGCTTGATTCTGTGCAAAAACAATACAATATCCGGTTTGGATTTACAATATCTGGTTTGGAATAAAATTTGCGAACGATAAACTGATATACGTTATATAGAATTTCATATTTCGGAATTTTTTCATTTCTGCGTGCGATTAAATTCAAATTGTAATCGAAATCCGAGTATACAAAAATAATGATCTATTTAGTTAGTGATGCAATGGAAATTCACACGGAAATACGAGTACATTGAAATAACGTACAAAATCATACGTTACGTGAACATGGATTTTTACTTACCATGAATTATTGTTTGAATTCTTATTTTTTTGGGAAGAGAGGAAGTGTCCATTTCAATACAAAACTCCCGTTTCTTTGAATCTACAGATGTAGACGGAGGGAAAATTGATGGCACTGCATCATTGCGGAGAGACGGTTTAGCTTTCGGTAACTTAAAAATCGTACCATCAGATAAGGGTTGTATAAAATATTTATCCACTTCACTTTCATTAAAGTGCAACGCACAAACAAGATCATTTTTGTTGAGCATATTGCCATCAGGAATAGCCTTCTGCCAAATTTTGAGAACCTCATCCTAAATCAGACAAGAAAGTACAGAAACTTCGTTGAATTATCGTTTGAAAATGTGAAATAAATAAGTGTTAGAAAATGGAAACTGAATTATTGCAGGACTATACGCTTGAAAGTCTATTTAAGTGATCTTGTTATGTTTGCACTTTTAACATTGCAATAGGCACAACGGTTAATATATATATGAAATGAAGTATTTTACATTTTTTGGTCTAAATAAAGGAATGTAGTCTTCTGAATCACTTCTTTTTCTTCTCTTAGTACTGCATCCACCCACAAAACACGACATTACGATAAATTATAAGTACAATCAATGAACTTTTTAGAGATAGATGAAGGACCTCACTCGATCGATGTCGAGTTCCAACTGGAAAAAACAACGACCGAATGTTTTGATTCGCATGTGCCGGCCAATTTCTCGGAAAATCTGTTTCGCGAAATCGAGGCAAAAAGTAACCGAGGTGAAAATAATATATAATAAATACTCTTTGAGGTTCACTAAAGAAATTTGGTATATCAGGCGAATATTTCCATCATATATTATTAGTTATTTTTATTAATCAACATAAATTAACAGTATAAGAAATGCAGTGTATCGAAATAATTATTATAATAATAGAGCGACAGGCACGGTTTTCCCCTGTACGGAGGCCATCCCACCTGACACCGCTTGCCCCTGTACCCCAGCAATAGCGGCATACGCGGAGGTCCGCCCACACCGCGCGGAGGAGTTCTCGAGCTCGACGCGCTCCCACCACTTTCGCGCGCGCCCGGACCTCCAAGCGCGTCCCCACTCGCGCGCTCCCACTCCCGGCGCCGCTCTGGAGGGGGCTCGCGCCGCCGCGACTCTCGGCCGCATCTGCTAATGCTGCGCGCAGCGGAGCGGCAGTATTACTCCAGACCTTCTAGCAGCAGCAGCTCCTCCTCTGAAGCCTTAGGCACATCGCGCCGCGGTGCCTACACCCCCCCCCCCGCTAGTTCCAGGAGCCGCAAGCAGAGGTGCTCCAGATAAGCAGACGGTGACAGTCGAGGTAAGTGGCTACTCCTGAGTGACAGCTTCGGGCGATACTCGGAGTAGCATTTCCCCACACTGAATTGGCATAGGGTCCAAGTCTTTTTGTAAGGGTAGGGTGCGATGCTGTATGGCTAGCCTCTACCATAACTCACACTGTTAGTGCGGAGAGCCAATTCTTATCCCTTTACACACGTACACACACACACACCCGCGGTTATCTGTCGAGCCTATCCTTGATTATACGCGTCCCTCCTGACGTATGGTCAAATTTCATTTTATTTTATAATTAATCGAAACAGCGATTTGTTACCCGCCATTCACTCGATCGGTCAATCCCCTTTCTCTCCTTTTTTTTAGGTGACCCGTGAGAGACTCGTGACGCAACGAATCCGCCGTTTCTTTCAATCCGTCATTCAGTCATCTGATTAAATCACGTTACTGCTCGGTCCCATAAATCCCTCACTCGGAAACAAACTATCCCTGAGAAGACGGCCAACCTGAGCAAATGCCTGATTGATGGATGAATGAGTCAGCATGGTGATGGCATCTCTACACCGGTACCCTCCCTCCAATTTAATCTCGAATTAATACAATTGCTCATTCGTTCCACTAACCACGTTAGGTTTATTTATGTGTGGATTAACACCCCTACCGGACGCATCACGTTTATGGTTAATTTCTTTATTTTCTTTTCTAGTTTTGATCTATGCTACTTAAGCGATCAGGGTGATGATAAGCCCATACCCATCAACCGCGTGTACTATACACTAGAGGAGGCTTTGGAGGAAATTGAAGATCCGCCTGAGTAGCCCAGCTCAGTTTATTATTTTGATTATTTTCCTTTTTGTTGCGTTTTCTTTTATTTTCGCTATGGACGCGATAGATAACGCGTAGAAGTCGAAGCGCTTCATTTTTGTTTTTGAAGCCATCGGAGTTTTTGGTTTTCCGTGTCGGCACATCACATCGGTTATTTATTTTTAAACCGTTACCCACCCATATTATTCTTTTGTTTTTCGTTATAAAATCAACCAGTTTATTTTATTTTCACTCTTTTGTTTTCCTGGTGTGTCCGCGTATGCATCCAATGGCTTTAGAATCTCCCCTAAGATTTGCTATGATGAATAGAGAACTGTCATGAATTTCAAAACAATTATTTTCTGAAAGTTCATACCAAAATATGAAAATTCCCAAGACAGTTTTTTTTTTGAAGCATTATTCGATTTTATCCTCGCGATTGAAATTTGCTTCGAATGGCCAGAGTTTTTGAACGCTGCCTACGTCACGTTCGTTTTCGCGTGCAAACGGCTATGTACGGATATATACCTATAGATATACTTATAAATATATATATATATATATATATATATACGTGCATAACCGTTTGCCCGCGAAAACGAACGTGACGTAAGCAGCGTTCAAAAACTCTGGCCATTCGAAGCAAATTCCAATCACGAGGATAAAATCGAATAATGCTTCAAAAAAAAAACTGTCTTGAGAATTTACTTCTTTTAATGTGAACTTTCATTTAAAATCAATGTTTACCCCAATTTCGATACAATGCCAGTTCTTTATTGCGCTGGCATATGCTAAAGTGGCATGAGTGGCTGATGCGCTGATCTGAGCGAATCCCGAATACCCCCAATGATTAGCCAAACAATCGCGTGGCCAGCGGTGGTTAGTATCGTTCCGGTCTTGCTAATCCACGCAGTTCTTCATTCATCGATTTTTTTTCTTTTGATTTCGATCGATGCTATTCAGACGTACCGTCACTCTTTTCTCCCAGGCTCTCTATTTATTCCCTTTCTATTCTCTCTAGTGTGAATGCCCCGCGACCCACGACTATTATCCGACGCATTTATGCTCCAATATTGATTTATCAAATCGGGTCGTCGCAATAGTAATACTAATGATAACAATAATGGTAATTTGAATAAGGAATAGTTTTGCTAATCAGATATATTTTTCATCGATTACATGTAAAAATGTTGAAAAAAATCATTCACTCTCTTGGATTCGAACCAGCGATCTTAGTTCATGAAGCAAAAACTTTGCTGTTCAGCTACTGCTTGAACCATACATGATGAAGAATGAAAGTTATATTTAAGTTGTTCAAAAAGGGAGGTATCTGTATACATCCAATTATATATTTTAATCTATTGTAAGGGTCTGTTTTCTCTCAAAAAGGATATCCTATGATAGCCGACAGAATTTTAACATCTATTCGATACTATTGGTATCTGTCCTGTTAAAATACCAGGATTCGTAAGACCGGCAATATTGCCGTGATCTCCACTCTTTCATCGAGATTCCAAGTTTGTTTATCTTAGAAAATTCTTTACTAAAATCTAAGACTATTCATGACCTCACCACTATCACCCTATATAAAACGGTCTGTAGCGACACGCTATACAGAAGGATAAGTGGTTAGTTCTGAGTTAACATGACGCTGGTCCTAGAGGCTTTTGGGGCCAAAGGCACTCGGATCAGTGTCACCTATATTTTTTGTCACAAACTGAAAAGAAAACACTGACCCCCTGACCTTCCAAACGGTATGACATACACGCGGAAAGACAGGATGGCGGCAGTAGTTTTCGTTTCTCACTCCCATTCAATCAACCCTAGCGGCATGATTTGCACGCGGGATGGCTTAAATAAGGAATGTCGACACTCTGATACATATGAAAACTCAATAAGATATGAAGGCACCGTAAATTATAATAATTTTCTATTTATTGGAAATCAGAATATTAATCATCTGTCAATACATATTTCATTATTACGGGCTGATAAGAGCTTTCATACGATCAGAGTGTTTGTCCTCGATCTGAACCCGTGCGCGGTGTATCAACGAGTCCCATGAGAGGGACGCGGCGCTCTATTTTTTTTTTTTTCTTCCAAGGGTTATCCTCACAACGGCGCTCTATTTATGCCCTCACTTGGGGCGTGACAAACACTCTGATCCTCCAATCAACCCGCAGTACATTTTGGCTCCATAGCGATTGGTCTCCCCTTCCGTGGTTTCTCCTCGTATGATCGTTTGTTGTGGTATTGAACCTTGACATTTGTTGTGTATCTGTCTCTGCAACCTTCCCAATCACGCGATCTTTTCTGGATGTCATGTTGACAAACGCACGCTCGGCGCTCAAGGCGCACGTGTCTTGACAACTGGCATTATAATCTAAACTTGATATATATATATATATATATATATATATTTTATCTATACACATCGTACACAATTTTGTACCAAAATCGTAAAATTAAGAAAAAACCAAAATTAAAAATTATCTATAGATATAGCAAGTGATTTTAAGAAACAATGCTCTTTGTCGTAATTTTCGAATTTCGCATTCTTTCTAACAGAAAAAAAATAAAAAAGCAATGATCAATAACTTTTTTGAGGTGATCAGATCGTGGCCCTTACATTTTCTTACTATTTTCAGAAAATCATTAGCAATGGCTTATCCATCGGCGATCCAGCAATTGACAAGGACTCTTGAGGCATGTGAAATAAACATAATTTGCCGTACACAATTCCATATGATTTAAGTCTAGTTCTGAGGTTCTGCTTTCTGCTTCCAGCGCTGCCGGCAGATAGCGCTGATGCGAGTTAGGGAGTTGCTGTTTCGGCGAGCGTACATGGCGAGTTATTTTCGTAAAGTAGTCCCGTAACCACTACATACAGTTTCCTCTCCTTCTCTCTTACTTCATGATTTGGCTGTTCGAATCCTCACAAATTATCTCTACAGAGAGTGTTAACCACTCTCCCAACTCTCCAAACAGCCCCTCAATCTCTTCTGGATTGTATTACTCTTCAAGCGTAGGAATAGGATGATCTTGGATAGATTCTTCTTCAACTCTTTCTTAACTTTGATTTTGAAGACTGTAATGCCCCCATAGCAAGGTATCTGTCTTGAGAACTTGAAGCTATTTACTTCTGCTTTTCCGTTCGAACATTATTTTTCCTTGAACGTATAATATTCTGCTCACATCCAATAATTTTTTCATTGAATGAGCAATCCCAGTAGTCCTCGAAGGTAATATTTTTCACAACCCTTGACTTGACTGGATTTCATGATTCCATGCCATTACTTGGTTTCTCACCAATCTGGATAAATCTTTTATCCAAACATAATGATAAAGTATTGGAGAATTATCTTCTTCTTCTTGTATTATATTGTCTCCATTGATGTATGAATCTTGAATGAGAAGCAAATTCATATGTTCTGGTTTGTATGAACAGGTGCTGTTGAAACTGTTACGTCGAGATTGTTTGAGACGCAGCTGCGGCGTGCGTGCTTAGATCGAGAATTTAAAACCAAGACTTCCATCCTATAGTTTGGGCTAACCGGAAAAAACAAAGAAATTACACTTCCGTACGGGTGACACGTCCGCGGGATGGAATTGAATTCAAATAAACAAAAAACGAAAGAAAAAAACAAATAAAGTATAGAAAAGAGCTTCTACCGCATGATTTGAAAAAATACCTACCTAGCTACGCCTCGGATCTGTTCAGAACTATCTCGAAGCACGAGAGGTGTCAAACCCATTCGAGGTTGAAGAATGTGAAATGATCTCAAGGGCAGAGGAGTCGTGGTGGTGACTTCTCTGAACCAATACCGCCAGGTGCGTACACTTGATGGTGTGGTTATGAAGAGATAAAAAACATAGAAGCTAGGAGAAAGAAAACTCACTTTTGAATTATTTTGGTTTATTCTTTTCCAAAACTAGTCGACTCGTACTTGAGGAAACTTTCATTCCAATGTGTGTAGTTGAAAACCAACGGGCCGAGCCCAACGGGTACCAAGCCCGAAAAATATGAAATACTCCTAGAGTGTTGAGCGGTAGCTGCGACTGCGGAAGTATAATGAAAGTATAATGAGTCTAATAGTTTGCTATAGTCTATTTGATTTTCATAATTTTTTAGAATCATCAGAGTATCAATTATTGTGAACCATGACAGCTCTTTGAGAGATGACATTTGAACAATTCAACAAACGCTTGTTCAGAATGCACTGTTCTATTCACCGAGGTAACTATCACTGTACGTTCTATTCTCGCTCACTTGACACGAACTGATGAGAGCTTGCGAGTGCATGGCTTATAAAGTATCAGTCCCCACCACGATGATGATCCTTTCAGGATCGATCCTTGCAAAATTATCCTCACAGGATAGATCCCTGCGAAATTATCCTTACAGGATTGATCCCTACAAAATTATCCTTACAGGATTAGTCCTTGCAAAATTATCTTCACAGGATTGATCCTTGCAAGTAAAGAGCAGTTCGTGGCTCTTTTCATTTCAGTTTTCTTTCATCTATTGTTAGAGCTCAATCATGGAGTATCTTGTGGACGTTCAAGGATTTAGACACTTCTCAAACATTTCCATCCAGAAGGAGCCATCACCCCTATAATTAATAGCAAAGAGGTTCAATCTGCAAATCGCTTATTTCAACCTCCTTGCAAATAGTCGCGCCTTTCAAGGAAGGAAAAATCGATAAACGAATGGCTTGGATACAGATTTCATGGAATACCATAGGAATCAGGATTGATTTCTTACAAAAAAAAATTACATGTTATTCAAGAAAGTCTAAAGAATGCGACCAAAATTTATCTCAAAGGGTTGGAAAAGAAGACATGGCTCGAAGAATTTTTTCCAGAAAAGTATATTATTCATATAAAATATTGATTTGAATTTCATATCATGATTTTTCTGTTGCTGCAGATATATCGTTAATTTAGACGATATTCGATGACCACCCTCTAGGATGCTGGAGAAAAATAATGAAATCAATCGTGGATACCATACCTTAGGTGATAGAAGAGTTTGCGCAATTGAAAACGTACACGCTTTCGCTTGGTGAGGCTTCTTCATGTAAATCTAGAACAAAATCATCTAAAAATTTTTGGGCTGTTGATGAGTAGTCTATCGTCTTCTCCATCCAAACAAAATATCTCTCTAATATACAAAGAGAAAGCTGTTTTATTGTTCGCATTTGGCTCTAAAACTACTGAATCGAATGTTACCAAATTTTGACGGTAGCTTCGTTGCACACGCCAGATGGTTATAGGCAATGTAAGACATTGAAAAAGACATTATTTAAATGAATAAATGAATAGTCAAACTACTACTTCTTGGCGTATAAACAGCAGAACCCCCGAATGGCAGGCACGGCGCATGCGCGGAAAGTAGTCCTTCCGCCCGCCGACCCAGGTTACAGCGATGAGCTCTGCGCCTTCTCCACTAGGCGGCTGAGTGATTCCCGCAAGAGAGCTAATGCACCTTCACTCATAAGTACAGCCTGAAACTGCATAGAAATTCTCTTTCTCGAACAGTTTTTCGCATGCATAATGTTATGCCCAAAGCACGCTTGAGCAAATTGAGTCCTAAGATTCGGTCTGCAAATCGAATGTTTGTATATCGTAGAGCTGTCCCATAGCAAACTAAATTCCGACTGGCAGGTTACAGAATTGCTTTCGAATATAATGGTCTCCTGAATTATATTGATTCAAAAGATGTGCAAATTAGTTCAATGGATAAAATGTGCAATCATTGCTTCGCCAAAGAATGGCATGATGAAGCCGTAGGCATGTGTTGTGCAAGAGGCAAAGTTTTGCTTTTACAAAAATATGTAAATTGTCGATCTTTGGAGGCCAATCCAGAGTGAAGTGGAAAAGGAAAAATCACAAAATCCACCACATGTTTAATTAATATGACGATTCGCCAACAAGGATCATCAGGCTAATAATTTATAACGCAAAAAAAAACACGTAATAAATAATACAATCTAAGTACAAATTAATCGACGAAGTGACAATAAAATATTCTTTTTCACCAGCTTTGAATAAAAATATAATATAACGTTCGAGAGTGGAAGCGGCTGCTTCTTACACATATTTGAATTATGGAGGGTGCACATCACAATATTTATTCCAGTCTATATTCGGAAAACGACCAGACTTCTACAGGAAGAAGTTTCTTACAGAAAGAAGTCAATAACATCCGACTTTGGGTAAAAACCAACAAAGATCCTAAAACTCTGGACAAAACCTTCGACACCGGCTAGCGGCTGCCAACGCCCGCTATGACTTTCTACTTCGATGCAGAATCAACGATTTCTCACCACGACACTTAATTGGTAACCAAAAACGACTTAATAGTTTGTCTTTCCGCAGTAAGTTTTGTCAAAATCTCTTCTATCGCTCTAATGCCGAAGAATCACGATATTTACTCATATTTACTCAAAGTAGAAATCAAGGACATTCACATTCATAAATCTTATTTATACAAAAGTTTAAACTCACTTAGAAAAAACTTGATACTTTAAAAATTGATAATATCACCAGAGACAATTTTTTGGCAAGAAAAGAAGTAAAGAGTAAAAGAATCTTTGATGATCACACAAAAAAGTTTAACAGTAAATTTGAAATTTTAAGGAAAAAATACAACAATTTTAATTCTAATAGAATAAATAGTTGGTAGATGGGTAAAAAACCTTTTATATGTGAACATACCGGAGAATGTCCTTGAAATAGCATCATTGGGACCGAATTATAATGTCAAAGAAAACTTCACAAAAAATGATATAATATTAACAGTAAAAATTATCGAACACTCTTAAGACCAAATTGACGTGAGCCACACTATTAGAAAAAAAGTTAAAGAAACTGTCACTAATACCTTAATCAACAATATAAATAAAGTTTGCCACTTTTCATCCCAAGACAGAATTCACAAAAAAGCTGTCTGAAACTGAAAACTCTTTGAAACATAATAGGAATATTTTTTTCACTCATGCGGACAAAGGTAACTTGACTGTGTGTACGAATACTAGTGAATATAGAGAAAAAATGGATTCACTTTTAGAAGATAAACATATGTATAAAATTGTTAGAAGAAACCCACTTGAATCACTACAAACCAAAGTTCATAAAATACTGTTCAGTTCAAATGATCAAGACTTCCTGAATAAGCGCTTCTACAATATCGAACTGACACAAATTAATACCACTCTGGCTAAAGCATATAGTTTGCCTAAGATACATAAAGCCGATGTCCCACTGAGACCTATCATTTCTTTAGTAAATTCACTTACACATTCTTTAGCGAAAATCTTATATGAAGGATTAAAAAAAGATATAAAACCACCAATCTCTTGCGTGAATAATAGTTCTGAATTTAAAGAGCCAATATCGAATGTACATGTCTGAGCTGATAACGTGTAACTTTCACTTGACGTCAGCTCATTGTTTACAAACATAACGTGTGAGTTAGTTTTGAACAGTTTGGATGGAAGATTCTCACATATACATAGTAGATGTGAAGTACCGTTTGATGAAATTATTAAAATCACTCAATTTCTTTATAATAATACATTTTTTGCATTTGACAATAAATTTTATAGAAAAATTTTTTAGCACACCCATGGGTTCTCCTATTTCCCCATCATTTGCAGACCTGGCCACACGTATAGGAAACTCAACAAGATTTTTCAAAACAAACACACTAATGTATCTGACAGTATATAAGACCACTGACGTTAGCTCTATACACAATAGTTTGACAATGGCAGTGGAAGCAGCCGTTTCCACTGACGAAAGTTATATTATATTTTTATTCAAAACTGGTGAGAAAGAATATTTTATTGTTACTTCGTCGATTGTTTTGTACTTAGATTGTATCATTTATCACGTGTTTTTTTGTGTAACAAATTTTTAGCCTGATGAGGCCAGTGAACCTTACTGGCGAAACGTCGCATTAATTGAACATGTGGTGGATTTTGTGATTTTTCCTTCTCTACTTAACTCTGGATTGGCCCTTAAAGATCGACAATTTACACATATTTGAATTATGGAGAGTGCACATCACAATATCTCTCTTTTGCAACTTGAAGAACCTCCAGAACCTCTTAAAAGTATAATTGAGGGGCTGCGTGGAATAAGGGCCCTAATTCCACGTTGAATAAATGGGTGTTGGGCCCTTATTCCACGCAGCCCCTCAATTTCTGAATTCCATCCACGGCATCCACTATCAGAAAATTCACTCAACAATTCGAGGAAATACCATACTTCATCCCACACAACTTCTTCCGATGCAAAACAAATCGTGGAAGGGAATTTGATGCCAACGTTCAAGATCCAAAGACAAGTTTGTCATCGTATTGGAAGTCTATTTCCTACAAATACCTACGGGCGAGGATCCGCAATTTTCACAATTTTTATTCGTTTCTGAAGCTGGCCAGCTCTCGCTTCATCCTAATATCGTCCCAGATTTGAACAGAAACCTAGTAAAAACTTCACAAAACTGCATGCTGGAAGATAATAATTTGAACAGAAGTTTCAAGTACAATTTATAAAATACACCAATACATGATCATAAGCTAATTATCCATGCTGATCGTGTACCAGAAAATGAAAGTACGAAGCCCCGGAGAGGCTGCTTCTATACCCTAAATTCCCATAATCTCTACTGATTAACCTTTTCAATTGAAGAGATAATAATTCCCTATAAAAATTTCTTTCGCTATTACAATCAACAAAGCACGAAGCCAAATGTTCAAATACGTTGGATTTGATTTACGTATAGACTGCTTCTCCATTGGTCAATTATACGTTGGATTCTCTTGGACAGGTAAATCTGAGTATCAATTCATTCTATTACCACATAATGAAATAATCTACATTATATTAAAATTAATCCATACAAAAATTATGATTCCCACATTTTTCTCTTGGAAACAATGTTTTGTTAGATTATTTTGAAATCGGGTCTGGCAGATCGATAGAGAAGTCCAAGCTTTTTCATAATCTGAGGTGAGAAAACCGAAAAAATAGACGTGAGGGCGTAATCTATGTCATAGAATATTATGCATAGTCGAACTTTCGTCATACGAAAGATTTTGAAGTAATAAACAACTTGGAAAATGATGAATTGAAGAATATTTGGTATGATGAGTCAAAAGAGGAGGTCAAGAGCTGTAATTTGAATTGGCTATGTGTTGGGGAAATTGATATTATGGCGGCGTATTGACCATAAAAACAATTATTTGACGTTTGATTCCAGAAAAATGTTGGAAAAATAATATAAATGGGTTATCTATTCAAAATTTGATCTTGCAGATTTATAGAGGAATATGAGTTCTTTCATAATCTGACGTGAAAAATCCAAAAAAATAGACGCGGGGGCGTTATCTACGTCGTAGAAGGTCATGCGGTGCCGAAAACTATTTTTCTTCAATTTTCTATCTGATAAATAACTCAGAAAATGATGATTTAAAGAACATGTGGTGTGATGCGTCGAAAGAGGAGATCGAGAGCTACAATTCAAACTGGCTATGTGTTCGAAAAATTGATATCGTGGAGGCGTATCTACATTATAATAAGATGGATCCGTATATTTTTCCGGTCCACCTTTCTTGCTCTCGAAAACAATGATATGACGGTTTAGAGGTAGATTTAGTGTGAATGATCGAAAGGTGGGATCGAGGACTACATTCCCAAAAGAGGAGAACTGATGGTAACTGTAATGGAAATATGCTTTCTCGTAGGGGTATCACTTTGGATGTTTGCTATGTAAGGGAAGTATCTCGTTGATTCCCGTCGATCGATGTATGTAATTAGACCCCAACGAACATTCACGAAGCATTTTAGGAAACTTCCAGAAACTCCTCAGAAGAGGTTACGAGGGGAGTGAGCAACAGATGTTACAGAAGAGATGTTCAAGAAGATCAAAGTTATCGCATGCCAACAGTGTTTCATACACCATACGAACATATTGACATTTTTGGAATCCCATGTCTTGTGACCCGTAGATTACAGAAATTAAAGTCCCGAAGTCTGATTGAAGAGTTCGATTTTGGCTCAGTCTGAAGTCGTTGTTTTTGAGGAAGCAAAACACATAACAAGAGATTTAGATATCATATGACGGATAGAGGGAAAATAGGGACCTTCACGCGCACGCTACTTAGGTCGCTCGTCAAAAGCTGTGAAGGACGTTTCAGTCCAATAATTCTCTGTGGAGATGAGGTTTAAAATTGCGGGATAAGAAAGTTTCTCTCAAAGAATCCGAAATTGTCACAATCTTGACAAGTCAAACGTACCAACCATCCGTGAGCTCAAAGAAATAATGTCACATTCCATGATGTGAGAAGATGATCTTTTCATATTTTTTGCGGGAGAAGAATGAAGTAACTGAAGATATTTACCATAATTCATGTAGGGATCGGACGTAAGATTTTATACTCCAATCGATCCAGTTTGCTTGACTTTTGCTTATCATGCTATGTTGCATCCAATGAATGAATTTCTCATCTGAGTCTCCGGTATCTACTCTGTTCTCGCTAAAATAGAAATCAGATCTTGAGTACATACACATCTTCCACATTTAGGCATATAAAATCGCGGATCCAGCCCAATGCATTATTCTAAATATATGGAATGGGACTGTAGAATCTCCATGATCAATAAAACCGAAAGTTGGATATGGTTTAATGTGTATGGAAATACGAGTCCTTAGTGGAAGATCTGAAAGCAAAATGTTAACTGTTCCGGGTGAGAGATCGGGGTAACGTCAAATAAAGGCGATAAACAAGATTTTTGATGAAGTTTGCTTCTATTCTTGAGTGAAATTGGGTGGTTCAGTGGATATTTCAAACTTCGCACACTCAACTCTTGAACTAAAATCCACGTCTCAATACAAACAACATATTTTCGAGTGCCCGAGTGCCTGAGGAGCCGCTGGCCAAGTAAAGTCGTTGAGCCCGCCGCCGCGCGCTGAACTCCCCTAACCCCTTCTCCTTCGCCGTTCCTCCGCCGTTCCTCCTTTCAAACTGCGGGGTGGAGGGAGGCAGCCCTTACTGTCTCTTCTCCCTCCTCTGCCCTCTCGCTTGGCCACGAGCGTTTCTCCAGGCCCTCGGTCGGTGTCTCTGCCCCTGGCACGGATATCAGCACGCCCTTTCCGAGCACAACTCCCCTAGCAATCACGCAACGGGCCTGGAGGTAGCCATTGCAACTCTCCTTGAGACCGCTCGTCGGCCGCGGACCTCCCAGTGAGGTTTGCTTATGGCCGGCCGAGCAATAGACGTTGGCTAGAGAGTCGAGATCATGCCATACGCTCGATCTGCGCGGATATTCAGAGCCCGGCGTCCAGGACAATGAGTCCCCGGCAATCGCTCGCTACATTGGCTCTTCAAGCTGGCGAGCAGTACAAATTCCCGCGAGACTCCGTAAAAGGCACACGCATACGTATGCACACATCCATACACACACGTATACGCACACGCGCGCGCCGATATCCATCTGACCGTGCTTAAATTCTACGTTTAATTATACTCAAATGAGCGGAAAATGTCTACGCGATTTTATTGAAAAATTGTGACATATGTGTAACGAATAAAAAAATTTGCATCGCGCCTTACATGCTATATATCTACTATAACATACTTGAAACTCAAAGATAGACGCGTAATGTCATAAGGCAGATGCCAATGCCACGTGAAAGGACGAGCGAAGACCGCTTGAGGTTTTATGGCCCGTCGCGCCTACTGTCGGGAGTGCCCATTAGGCGCGTGCTCGGCCGCGCGACGCTTGGGCCCCGGAGCCTTATGGCCGCCCGTTCGGCGCATAAAACAAATAGTAATTAAACGATTCGTGTAGCCATTGCTATCTCCACGTGCTGCTTATCTGGGCCCTTACGGTTCGCAGCTGCTCGACTCATTGCGGGCGCGGCTTTAGCACGCCTACTTGTTCGAGCTCACAAGTACTTGACGGGACAAATTGTTTGATTGCCGCCATTTGAGAGATTTGCGCCGGGCTTTATCTCTCAAGATGGAATTTCGGCCGCGACAACGATGCTGTCCGGAACAGTTAACAGTTGCGTCTGAGTGTAAACACTGCCATGCGGGGGATGGGACATATCGCAAATAATCACATTCGATATGAATTGTGGTCAATTCAAGTAGCAAAATAGATAACTATGAATGATGAGCTACATGGATGATGCTCTATAATAGTATATTTCTCTCTGGCCACAGACCGAGTGAGAGCAGCAGAAAAGATAGGATGTTGGAAGGGTATACCATCTCTGAACTCGCTGAAACTATAGAAAAATAAAAGAAGTTCAGTAAGAATGAAATCTTGAAGCGCCAATATTCTCTCATGGCGAAATAGGAACTAAAATAGATAGTAAATATGTAGTGATCATATCAAAACAACTAAATTTAACAAAAATAACGAGAATACCTTAGCGTCACCATGGTTCATCTGAATTGTTGCCGATTCTCATCCAGTGAATACTTCTGAACCTCACGCGTGTCTCGTGTGCCGGAAGATTGATTGACCCGTGAATCACATGGGATTCGCGTCATATTTGGCTGTTAATGCCTGCTTGAGCAACGCGAGTAGATGTTCATGTGTAACTGTGACTATTTATCCTTCAAATGGATGTGAGTTCATATGAAATTGGGACATCGTTAGTCCAGTATTGGAGAAACGATCGACGAGTGATTCAACAAGCGAGTCGCATACTAAAAGGGAGGAGATGGATTGTTCTGTAGTCGAGCTGAAATTGCTAACAATCCTTTGGGCGTTGGTCAAATCTAGAACATATATTTTGGGATATGAAATAATAGTTAACACAAATTACAAGACTTTGTATTTTTTGTTGACTCGTCGTTTCTTCAATCTACGTCTCACTCGCTGGATGCTTGTCATTCATGACTATGATTCCAATATTGCATTTATCAAGGGAATAAGCGACGAAATTGCGGACGCGGTCAGTAGAATTCGCAAACCTTCAAACAATGATTACCGAGCGTTAATCACAATACATCTACCGAGGAATTCTGAGAAAGCATTGCTCAATGACTTGAGGACAATAGCTGCTCGTTGAACTAAGGATATGGAGTTGAGCAGAATGTCAGTGAATCAATCAGTGAATGGAAGGGGGCTGCTCCCAATACTGAGTCAATCGGAGATCAATCCCAAAGATCACTGTGATGTTACGTGTAATCACGTAACTTAGTTTATTAAAACTTTTGACAGTTTTATAGGACACATGCGCCTAGGTCTATACAGGCTTAGTCCCAGCAGAAAAGTAAAAACCGCTGCCAAGTGCCTTAGCAGTATGCTTTCTCAAAGTATTGCAATTGAACCTCAACTTCCATTGATCACCACTTTTTGAGAAAGCAAAATGAACCTCTAACTCATTTCCTCCACTCCAAAGTAACGATTGCTAAGGACGTAAACAACGTTTGCTATGGTAACTTCGATGTTATTTCTTCTTAGTCAACAACAGATCCAAAAATGGACATCCAACTGACTTTTCGCACTCTCTCGTTACGGTTGCAAGGGATGTGAACAGTGGGTACTAGAGACAACAACAATGGTTTCTACGGAAAATATATCTTTGATTCTTATAGACTCTCATGAATATACAAGCCCAAATGAGCATTCATCATGAATTATATGGGAAATTATCAAAAACACGCTAGCTAATATATATATATATATATATATATATATATATATATATATATATATATATATATATATATATATATATATATATATATATATATATATAAATAGCTAGCGTGGTTTTGATAAGTTCCCATGTAATTCATGATGAATGATGACGAATGAAATTATGATGATGATGATGAAAATTGCAAGATGTCTTTTCAATCTTTTTCCATTCCAATGCATCAAAGATGATAATTACAGAATATGAAGCCTTCTTTCTGCTTCATGTTTCTTTGTTCCGGATTTCAAACAATATATATATAGATATGGACGTAAAGTTGAGGAGTTTGATGACAAGCTGCTATCCATAATAGCTGTTTTTCACGTGGTAGTAGGTAATGAATATCCATTTTCGAGAATTATATGAGCTGGCAGATAAGGAGCTGGTAAAGTCAACAGTTTTGAGTTACAATTATCATCTTGGAACTGTCGGATACTGAAATCACTCACTGAAGTTCCCATGAAGTTAATACTCATGACATGTTTAGACTTCTCATCTTGTAGAGATGTAGAGCTTCATCCAAAAGCTGCTTTTTCTCACAGCTGTTTTTCACATTCAACTGTTGACACTTTTTCACTTAATAACGAAATTTATTCAGTCCTTGCACCAGATGTGAATAGTTATCCAATATTGTTAAAGTGATCTGTCATTCATTCCCATATTCGTAAATTATATGAGCTGACGGATTAGGAGCTGCTGAAGTCAACAATCTTGAGTTACACCAATCATCTCACGATTGTCGGATACTAAAATCACTCATAAAAGTGTCAATGAAGGTAACACTTATAACATATTTGGACGTCTTCTTCAGTGGACTTTTGTGTATTTATATAAGATGTTATTGTCGAGAAAGATCCAACACGTCAACTGAAATACACTGTGCTGTATGCTTCTACTTGCTTATTCATGTTCATGTTAAGTCAATCTGTTATTGGCGAAAACTTATTTTCTTATCTTGAATGATGAGAGTCTTGCTAACTCCTGTGGCCCGTATAAGAATACTGTGAAGTTTCAGCTTTTGAACTTCATTCAGATGTATTTTCGGACTGCAAAAAAAAATGATCAATTAGATCCATTAACCAGTCAATGAATAACCACAAATCAAACCTTTACACAAATGAAGGAATTATTTCACCTTGAAAAGTATATCAGCATCAGCAAACAGGTTAGCCCATGACCAAAAACTCAATCAATTCAAAGACGGATTGATAAAGCTGCTGAAGTAGCTAAGATGACGTCCAGCACATTTGCACTTTTCATCACTACTGCCGATGTGCTTGCCTACTAGCTGTTTATTACGACGATACTGCTATAACTATAATGTATATATAATAAATTATTATTTTTGACGTCTACATGTTTCAAACGACGAATAAATTTATTTTAATTGGGCTTGGTGGACTATCCCAGAGTGATATTCTGAGAAAAAAATTAACGCTCCCAGGGCTGGATTTGAACCAGTGATCACCTGAAAAATTAAATTAAAATTAAATTATTAAATCACTATCCAACAAAAATTCCTTCCTCAGATTTCTTTCCAGTTTTAGTTCGTTTGTGATCATAAATTAAAACACAACAGTCTGATCCAAACGATTTCGGTTTAGTTATATCGATTCTCCTTCCAAACCATAGTTCAGCTGGACTTTTCTTTTTGACTGAACTGGTTCCAGTCTGATTTATTGTAGGAACAGAATAATTTACTGCTTCAGCCGACAAATTTTCATTTAAATCAAGTGCATGAATAAGTGATCTGGCTGATTCCACAATTGCACGCATTTCTTGTTCTATTCTTCCATTTTGTTGAGGTTTGTCCCATGCAGTACGAAAATGATGAAGGTTGAGTGGTAAAACCCCCAATATTCTCGTCATGATCCAACTCTCTTTCATCTCTCCCCCTACAGCAGCCAATTCTTCAGTATATTGTTGAATTTTCACATTCCCTTGTGAATTTTCAGAAAGAGTTTCCAGGTATGATTGGACGGTGTCCATGACTACTAATAATAGAGAACTGGCATGATATCGAAATTGGGGGAAACATTGATTTTAAATAAAAGTTCACATTAAAAGAAGTAAAATCTCAAGACAGTTTTTTTTTTGAAGCATTATTCGATTTTATAATCGCGATCGAAATTTGCTTCGAATGGCCAGAGTTTTTGAACGCTGCTTACGTCACGATCGTTTTCGCGGGCAAACGGTTATGTACGTATATATACCTGTATATACGTATATATGGGCAATTCTCTGTGGGATCGAAGATGAAAAAATTAGATTTGGCTCAAAATTTTTTTGTAAGTTCTAGGGCATCAAGCCGATTACCCAGAATTTTTTTAGATTTTTTCGAGCACTTTAACCCCCTTTAATAAATAGGCAAAGTTGCTGATTTCGCTGTTTTTGCATTTTCAGAGGCATTTTCAACCTTAATTTACACCCTGAAAATGACCTCTGAGGCAAAAAATGAATAGGACACTTTTTTCTGCAAATTGCCTGAATTTTATAGAAAAATTATCTCCAAGGTCATTGGAGCACATTAAGTACCCCACATTACCAATTGGAGCCTCTATTTTTGAACCCTGGGAGTTCGCTCGTCAAGCCCCATACCACATGGGTACTAAAAGTTGGCCCAACTCATACCACATACAGCCTATATAGTGAAAAAATGGGCCTGGACTCTGGAAGCTCCCAAAAAATTAATATATTAACTAAAATAGGGGTAAAAACAGGCTAAAATGACTATTCAAGGGGAGCCTTGTACCGCCAACACTTCCAATACTTTCCAAACACTTGTCTGTGGTATTATTACTATTATCCACTGTAAAAACTCACATTCTATCATACTAATACATATCCTGAGTTGTCAATATCATATTTATATAGATCAAGCATTACTATACTACTTGACGCCACCTATCTTTCAGTAGTTACATGTATTGATGGTCAATATATTGGCTCTATTGTGTTAAAATGTACAAGAAACTACAAATAAAGTACATTGTCATGAATTGCATTCAATCGATAAGAAAGATTAATCCATAAAGTAAATTGTAAGCTGTGCATTACACGTACACCTTATAACACACTAGGCAGTGCATAGATATCATATGATTTTTTTAATATCAACAAGAAAATATTGAAGTTCACTAAACATGGGTAATATTCATGAATGTGGGACTCATAAAATCCACTCATATTGTATAAACTGCATAGCTGAGGTCCAGGCAGCTATTGCCTGGTGGGCTCAAACTACAACTTCAAGTTATTTACTCATGGAATTAGCTAATGTGAATCAATCCACTTGAGAGTATAATCACTGAATGCGCAATTTGATAAGGAATTCAAATATATATAGTTTGCCTGTGTTTAAATGACTTTATAAGCCACTTTGTGAACGTTATACTTGCCTATACTGGAGACTTGTACGACCCATGTATGGCACAGGTTAGGTTACCGACCATAGACTTTTAGACATGCAAAGCTACTTTGGAAGCTCAAAACTCATTTCTGGACAGGCAAACTATATATATTTGAATTCTTTATCAAATTGCGCATTCAGTGATCATACTCTCAAGTGGATTGATTCACATTAGCTAATTCCATGAGTAAATAACTTGAAGTTGTAGTTTGAGCCCACCAGGCAATAGCTGCCTGGACCTCAGCTATGCAGTTTATACAATATGAGTGGATTTTATGAGTCCCACATTCATGAATATTACCCATGTTTAGTGAACTTCAATATTTTCTTGTTGATATTAAAAAAATCATATGATATCTATGCACTGCCTAGTGTGTTATAAGGTGTACGTGTAATGCACAGCTTACAATTTACTTTATGGATTAATCTTTCTTATCGATTGAATGCAATTCATGACAATGTACTTTATTTGTAGTTTCTTGTACATTTTAACACAATAGAGCCAATATATTGACCATCAATACATGTAACTACTGGAAGTTAGGCGGCGTCAAGTAGTATAGTAATGCTTGATCTATATAAATATGATATTGACAACTCAGGATATGTATTAGTATGATAGAATGTGAGTTTTTACAGTGGATAATAGTAATAATACTACAGACAAGTGTTTGGAAAGTATTGGAAGTGTTGGCGGTACAAGGCTCCCCTTGAATAGTCATTTTAGCCTGTTTTTACCCCTATTTTAGTTAATATATTAATTTTTTGGGAGCTTCCAGAGTCCAGGCCCATTTTTTCACTATATAGGCTGTATGTGGTATGAGTTGGGCCAACTTTTAGTACCCATGTGGTATGGGGCTTGACGAGCGAACTCCCAGGGTTCAAAAATAGAGGCTCCAATTGGTAATGTGGAGTACTTAATGTGCTCCAATGACCTTGGAGATAATTTTTCTATAAAATTCAGGCA
Organism: Aphelinus atriplicis; assembly: GCA_020882685.1. NCBI lineage: Eukaryota > Metazoa > Arthropoda > Insecta > Hymenoptera > Aphelinidae > Aphelinus > Aphelinus atriplicis. Next base: position 58,964,136 of record CM037073.1, on the reverse strand, counting down.
ATTTACAGAAAAAAGTGTCCCATTCATTTTTTGCCTCAGAGGTCATTTTCAGGGTGTAAATGAAGGTTGAAAATGCCTCTGAAAATGCAAAAACAGCAAAATCAGCAACTTTGCCTATTTATTAAAGGGGGTTAAAGTGGTCGAAAAAATCTAAAAAAATTCTGGGAAATCGGCTTGATGCCCAAAAACTTACAAAAAAATTTTGAGCCAAATCTAATTTTTTCATGTTCGATCCCACAGAGAATTGCCCATATATATAGGATTGTTTTGGGCAGCGAGAATAACATTTGTGTGGCTAATACTTGATGGCCAAAATAATCAAGCAGAATTTCGTCAAAGGCACATCAGAAAATTTGCCTTATGTCAGTTTAGACATGCTTTTAGGCTTTGCCTCTCAAAGTGATTGTTACAGTGGTGCGGAAATGCGAGGAGTTAAAACAATGAGGTTAGTTTAGTATGTACACTTTCTTCAAAATTGATCTAAGGATCATAGAGATGATACTAGAAGTACTGTTAATAATAATTATGGAGAATAATAATCTCTTTTATAACAGGTCTATGAGAGCAAATTATGGCGACGAAGCAATAGGATATGTACAACTCTCAAGGAACAATTCTGTATGCACAGTTGAAGCAAAAATTTGTCCAGAACATAAGATAAGGAACAAAAATTACACAGTTGAAGTGGAAGTTGATGAATCGAATCAACTTGTTCTGAAAGCTCAATGTCATGACTGTGCTGCTTCTGAGGGTGAGTATTATACTACTACTATACTAAAAGATTCATTCATACTTGATCGCGTACTCACATTCATGTTGCATACTATTATTTTAGGTGGCTGTAAGCATGCGATAGCTTTTTTAGCATGGATTTATCGCAGGTCACAAGAAAAATCAAGAACTTCTGTAGCATGTTACTGGTCGAAACCAAAGTTATCAGATGTAGGAACAAGTATAAAATTCATCAAGATTATAGATATGAACAAGTCTAATAATAATAAGAGTAAACACAGTAATGTTCCTCAAGATTTTCTTAATAAAGTCTTGAACTACGAAAGGAAAGAAAAAATAGTGAACAACCATAGTCATTTGGTGAAGTTTTATAAGAAAGATCCGATTGTAAACTTATCTTTACATCACAGTGCAGTGCTATTCAATGGGGATCGACAAAATCCAGAAGCCTTCTTACTTTACCACTCATCGTATCTAACTCAACATGCTTGTGGTTTGGCGGATACTGCTACTTGTAATCAAAGTGCAAGCAGTTTGTGGTATGAATTGAGATACGGAAGAATAACTGCATCTGTAGTATACGAAGCAGCTCAATGTCATACATATGATGGATCATTTTTTGAAAAAATACTTGGTCTAAAGAGTTTTGATAATTTTAACATGGAACGAGGCAGACAATTAGAAAGTGATGTCCTAGAAAAAGTTTCGAGTGATTTAAAAATAAAATTTACAAAATGTGGACTTTTATTGAATCAGCAGTATCCTGCTTTTGGAGCTTCATCACCAGATGCTGTCAGTGATGATGCAGTAGTTGAGATAAAATGTCCAAAAAGTAAAGAAACTATTGGAAAATATTATTATAGAAATGGTAAAATGAATAACAAAGTCAAGGCACAGTTGCACATGCAAATGATATTTGCTAAAAAATGTAAAGGTTATCTGTGCATTGCAGATCCTGACTTTGAGAATAATAAGCAATTTATATGCATTGTTAGAAATTTAGACGAGGAATTTATCAATTCTGTGATGAAGCGAGCTCAGAGTTTTTGGGAAAAATGTATTTTTCCTATTCTCATGAAATAACAAATGTTTTATTCCTTTTATCATTTGTATTTATTATATGTATATATTAACATGAATGTAAACAATATAAACAATTTACATGTATATCAAATTTGTTGAATTATATTACTTTGTAAATTTACAATACCAGCAGCAATATACACACAAGAATCTAAACAGTCTAACAACTTATTATCCACTCTTGTATGTATATCTAAGAGCTGAAAATGTCTTATTCTATTTATCACTCTTTCCACGTGGATCCTTAAACTTGCGATTTGCTTTGTTAGTTTGACATCTTCTTTTGAACTTTTCACATCTTTGATGACTGTTGGTGGTCGGAGAAGTTTGCAATTTTTTTTTGAAGTAGAGCGTCCACTTGTTTAAATCCTCTGTCAGCTAAAACCGATGAGTTGTCAGCTAGCACGTCTAAAAAAACCACACTTTTCTAAGATAACTTTATCCGAACACCTCCCACAGATACCTTCTGAGATAAAAATAATAAGGCCATCGGGTGTAACAGCTATCAGCCATTTAGCAGTATTGCAGTGTTTATATTCTGAGTACGTTAGGCTTTGGTGAGTAGAATGTGATGGTTTTTCTATCTCAATCTCAAAGCAATCTATTATGCTTTGAACGTCTTTATAACGATACCTGAATGGTATAGGGAGGTTCAGCAATATATCTGTTTTATCAGGCCATACAATCAACTGTTTCATGAAATTTGCAATAATGTGTACATCATTCCTAAAAATTTTACATGCTTGTGACTCTGATAAACCAAATTCGTATGCGAGGATGGCAAACGACAAATTTGTTTTAATTTTTTCCAATACTAAATAGATATTCTTCCTTCTAACACCACTTTCTTTTTCTAACAGATCTATTATATACATGTTAACTTCATCAATACATCTTCTAGTATAACATTCATATACATCTTGTTTGATGAAACCATTTACTTTTTCAGCGCTTGAAGTTGTATCGGTTGAGGGTTCAATTGAGAAACTGGAATCTAATATACTGCTAGAAATACTGCTAATAGTACAGTTTTGAATTTCATCACTTATTTTGAGTTTTTTCAAACTATTTGGGAGTAATAAGTTGCACTGAACTTCGGCACTTTTTTGAAACACAGAAACTTGTGTTGATTTGTTTTTTGTGAACCATGAACTTGATGTGTGACATGATTTACTTCTTGTATCAGGATACACTTGAACACTTTTCTCCTCAGATAATTGTACCACTGCTGAATAGTAAAAATCATTTGTACATGTATCGCTCATCATGGTCTCATTTGCAATACTATTTGATGATAAACTTGATCGATTACTGTGTGATGATACACCTGATACACTATGATTTCTATTTTCTTCAATAGAAACAGGCTTTTTCAAATTGAAACGAGGCAGGGCATTTTCTTTCAAAATTTTATTTCCACCCATTGTTTTGTACCACATATAATTTTCTAAATCTTCTTCCAACTGCAACAAAGCAAACAAAATCTAAGAAACCAACCTTTTCCTTCAATTTTAGATCCTCATTGATTTTCAATATAGTCTACTTACATTTAAATGATCTTCACAACAGTAAAGGGTTGTTTTTTGGATCTTCATTTTGGTAGTCCAACCAATTGCTTCAAACCAAGCTTTTCTCTTTAATTCATTCTTAGGTACATAAATGAATTCTTTCTCGGGAGTTGAAACATTTGTGTTCTCACACGTTGTCACAAAACATTTTTTAAATCTTAATGTTTCGCATTTACCCTGAGTATTGTTTGTATCCATTGCGACGGTTATGTATTATTTTTGTATTATGACATGCGGGCCTCTTTTGATATTCGCGATGCTTATATATATATAAAAGTATATATAGGTATATATACGTACATAACCGTTTGCCCGCGAAAACGATCGTGACGTAAGCAGCGTTCAAAAACTCTGGCCATTCGAAGCAAATTTCGATCGCGATTATAAAATCGAATAATGCTTCAAAAAAAAAAACTGTCTTGGGAATTTTCATATTTTGGTATGATCTTTCAGAAAATATTTGTTTTGAAATTCATGCCAGTTCTCTATTATTTTTTAACGTCTACATATTTCAAACAATGAATAAATTCGGGCTTGGTGGACTATCCCAAAGTGATATTGCGAGAAAAAAATTCACGCTCCCCGGGCTGGATTTGAACCAGCGATTTCCTGATCTCCGGTCAGTTGCGTTACCAACTACGCCACCGGGAAGACGGCAGCTCTCCACATCCCTGGAGCATGAATTCATTTTCTTGCCATATCACCTATATATACGATCAAATTCGATCGCTTGAATCTGTACGATCAAGGTCCGATCGTATTGTTACAGATTCCCATTTTACTTTGTCTTTCTCCCCCAACCTCCCCTCAGCCCAACCTATTGGGCTACTACATCTTCTCACCCGAAGTAATATTTTACAAATAATTATCCTTTAACGTCCACATATTTCAAACGACGAATAAATTCGGGCTTGGTGGACTATCCCAAAGTGATATTCCGAGAAAAAAATTCACGCTCCCCGGGCTGGATTTGAATCAGCGATCTCTTGATCTCCGGTCAGTTGCGTTACCAACTACGCCACCGGGAAGATGGCAGCTCTCCACATCCCTGGAGTATGAATTCATTCTCTTGCAATATCACCTACATACACGATCAAATTCGATCGCTTGAATCTGTACGATCAAGGTCCGATCGTATTGTTACAGATTCCCATTTTACCTATCTTTCCCCCCCACCCTCCCCCCGCCCTCTGATGCTCCAGGATGCTCCAGGGATGTGGAGAGCTGCCGTCTTCCCGGTGGCGTAGTTGGTAACGCAACTGACCGGAGATCAGGAAATCGCTGGTTCAAATCCAGCCCGGGGAGCATGAATTTTTTTCTCGCAATATCACTTTAGGATAGTCCACCAAGCCCGAATTCATTCGTCGTTTGAAATATGTGGACGTTAAAAAATAAATATTGGTAAAATACTACTTCGCGTGGAAAGATGTAGTAGCCCATTAGGTTGGGCTGAGGGCGGGGGAGGGTGGGGGGATAGGTAAAATGGGAATCTGTAACAATACGATCGGACCTTGGTCGTACAGATTCAAGCGATCGAATTTGATCGTGTATATGGGTAATATTGCGAGAAAATGAATTCATGCTCCAGGGATGTGGAGAGCTGCCGTCTTCCCGGTGGCGTAGTTAGTAACGCAACTGACTGGAGATCAGGAGATCGCTGTCCTCAACATGAACTGACAACAAACCTCACACTGATCTTTTATTATGCAGTTTAACGATTCTGGGCCCTTAACCTGATAAGAAGAATTATGAGATTTGTATATGCTTAAAATAGTAACAAGACCATAATATATTTAATATTTCATTCAATGACATAAACTAACTGAGAAGAGTGTCAAACAACTAGAACAAAAATACATCGAGATATCGAAGTCGATCCCTATTTGTTTTTAGATGAGAAGAATATACTTCATTAAATAAAATAATTAAATTCAATAAAAATAACGACAGAAATTATAACAATCAGAGACACAATGGTAGATACAATAACCGTAATCACGATTATAATGACAGATCGGGTGAAAGAGATAACAGATATAATTCAAACTACGATAGAGGAGGCAGGTTCCACGACGATTATAGGTCATGAGACTATAATGGACAAGAAAGATATCCACGCGATAATTACGGTAGGGAACGCTCTAGAAACTTTGATCGTCGCGATGGGGATCAGGAAAGGAACTATAATAACAACGATAGGAAGCATCCACGGTACGACAGACGCTGGGAAAGCAACAATAGGAGACCATACGGTAACAACAACAATTACAACGGGAATGGACCGCGCGATCGTAGGAACTACGGAATTAATGGCAATAGTAACTATTACGATCGCAACAATTAGCGTAATAGTAATTATGATAACGGTAATAACTATAATAACCGTGGACAGCCACAAGGGCGTAGGAACAACGATAACTATCATAACAACTCCATGGAATAATGAAAACCAGCAGAATCAGTCAGACGGGCCTTTAAACTCGCAGGATGCTCGGCGCCGGAACTAGGTGTCGAGACACAAAGCGAACAGGTCTCGGAACAAAGAAGTGATGTTGAAAGGCATATAATAAGGTTGGCAGCGAGATAAAGAAGACGGCCACCCATAGTGGAGTTGAAATGTGACAAGATGATCGGAGGACTTGGGAGATTTTACGTCGAGACAGTGAATCCGTATACTTTGTAAATCCGTATTACCCAATTGACACGGACAAAAAGGTAGTAATTAACGGAGTTACGCCAGGGAGTTTGCAGCATTGGAACGATCACTATGGATCTAGAAGGATCAGAGTGCACTGCCCATGTCGTGCCGAGTGACTTCCCAATCGATACGGATGGATTACTCGGATGGGGTGTAGTGAGCAGAGGGAGAATAAATGGAGTATGTAGACAATTAGAATTTGAAAATATGGTAGTACGCTTCGTAGAGAAGGAGGTGTTTGTTATCCCTCCACTAACGAGACAAGTTATATATTTTCGAAAAATAAGAATGAAGAAGCCAGATTTATACCCTTACAGAATTTAGGGCCAGGGGATAATATTCGGAAACTTCATCACTCCAAGCGATAAGGAAGGAAAGGCTAGGGCCATCTGCATAAACACAAATGACAAGGAAATACAAATAGAGGTACCAGAAATAGCTCTAGAACAATGTGAAGGTTTCCCAATTGAAAAAGGAACGTTTAGCTTCAAGGAGGATGAGATACGAGGGAAGGACGTGGAAAAACATGAATTAAGAGGAACGCCACATGTCACAGTGTGTTGAACAATATCTAAGGAGATGGAAGAGAGAGCAAAGAAAGTTTATGATAAACTTGATAAGAAAACTCTAAAGGACCTCAATGAGGAAGAAATAACACACATCAAGGAAATAATTGAAGATTTCCACATGTATTTGGCCTTCCAGGGGAAAATGTAAAGGCAACCACGTTAATCAAATACAAGATTCCAACAACAACGGATGTTCCAATCAAGGTGAAGCGCTATAGGCCACCTCAGATTTTGAAGGAGACAATGCATGAAATGATTGACAAATTAATAGAAGCGGATATAGTACAGGAATCAACAAGTCCGTATTCAAGCCCAATGTGGTGGGCCGTAAAGAAGAAAGCCGGTCCGAACGGAGAGGAAAGATGGCGATTGGTTACGGATTTTAGACAATTGAATGAAATCATAGTGGGGAACAGTTAGCCATCACCAAATACAAATGGAATAATTGAAGCAGTAGCAAATGCGGAACTAATAACAGCAATCGACTTGGAATCAGGATTTTATCAGATTTCACTGGACAAAGAAGACGCAAAGAAAACAGCATTCTAGGGACCTTATGGCAACTACGAATATAAGAAAATGGGGATGGGTTTGAAAAGAGCCCCAGCCACATTCCTAGGGTTGATGAATTTAACATTAGCAGAATTGCAAGGAGTTGAATTGTTTGTCTATTAGGATGATATAGTGGTATTCGCGGAGGATCTAGAGGAACACGGGAGAAAATTCATGGAAAGGCTCGATAAAGCTAACCTTACAGTCGAGCCTAGTAAATGCCAATTTTCACAAAGAGAAGCTCCTTCTCTGGGACATATCCGATGTTTTTACTGATTAACGGACGTATCAGACCATCAAGATTTCCCCTTAAGACATAATTTAACATGATATTCGATACGATTCAACTCACAAAAAATGGAGTTGAGTTTTAATGAAAAAGTAGCAGATGAACAAGAATCATTTGTTATAGGCAATGACGAAGAAATATTTTCGCTTTGTTTCAAATCATTTTGTACAGTTAAAGATGCTAACCGTCGAAGGTGTCTAGAACTCTAAGGTAACACACCTTTCCGTGACTTTGGCATTAGTGTAAGTAGATATCTAGTCACTTTGGGGAAGAGGTCAATGACCTTTCGGAGAGATCAATGACCTCTAAGGAAGGGGTTACCCCCTCCAGTTGATCATAGAAAGGGGATGACCTGGTTGGCTTTGTTTACAAATTAGGTCAATGACCTTGCGGAGTTTATGGAAATCTTCATCATATTTTAATAATAATCTCGTCGAGGTCCCCCTCTCATTTTTTCAGACTTTAATGATTATTTCTCAAGAAAAATATATATTTATCATGAATTTGAAATTATTTTTGAGACTATTCAAAATTATTTATTTTGAGAATAAAAAATGCATGCATGTTGGTGGGTTTGGATTAAAAAGATGTTTTTACATTTCATATAATATTTATTGATTTCAAACTTAAAACTAAAATACATTGGTATATACAGCATCTTTAACTCTTGGCGACATTAATATATTATCAATAACATTGCGCGAATTTGGTAAATGTAGAGTAACTATTCCTATGACATCGCCCTTTGACATCGCTGTATGTGAGAGATGAATGCAATTCCGTTTGTATTTCTGCATATTTTTCGGCATTCACAATTTCATCAATGTCTTTCGCGTGTTGCGATAATTCATACCACGATACGCTCATAGTTCGAGCATCACGATTCATTTCAATTTTCTCAATCACATGATCTGCGATTGTTTTATACAAGATTTTAATACTGCTCGCTAATATATTCAAGTAAACAATTTAGCTATCAATACATTTAGCCAGTACTTTCGATTGTTTGACCGTTTGCCTCTGAAAGATAAGTTATCGCGTATATGGCCCTTTGACCCTCTTCTTCAACGGTTCACCATTCTCGTCTTTATTGGTAGGGACATCACCAGAGTCATCAATCAGCCCAATCCCTTTTGACGAGTGACAGAATATGTAGCGTATGCAAAAGCCGATACCTCGAACGATATCGCCTTCCATTTCAGCACCTCCTCCGAAGAAGGTGCCCATCTCCCCAAACAATTCGGTATCCACGCCAGCTGACCAAATGTTTTTCATTACGACCAACACCCTTTGTCTCCAAAATTTCATCAATCTCAAAATTGACCGAATCCAAATCCTTTTGCACGCGGCTCAATTCTTGCTCGTAAAAGAAACCGTCAATTACATCCCCAGCCAGATCCTCCAAAGTGTAAACAGGTGACTGTCGAGTAGTGGATACACGTATTATACGAAAGAGCTCCAATGTCTAGTCACCTTCGTATGCTTTCCGGAACGCAGCTTTGTTTCGAGTGACGCGTACCACATCGCCAACGTTGTATTTAGGCTTGTGTATGACTGTATCGACGGCGGAATATCTCGATATGAGATTGTGACGCGCTCTAGCGGCATTAAACATATTCACCTTAGCAGGAATCATTCGAATACCCGAGTGCCACGTATGATTATACGATTTAACAATATCCTGCAAGACATCTATATATCGACGTGTATTTGTGTGTATAAAAAATCGCCACAACCGACCTTTTAATGTTCGATTGAAGCGCTCGGCAATGGCTGCCTTGATGTCGGGATCTCTGGCTTTTCGGTGTGTTATGTTTTCAGACTCCAAAAGTTCCTGCATCGCCCCACCTGTAAACTCTTCTCCCTTATCTGTTTGAAAGAATAAAGGTGCCTGACCCTCGCACCCAGCCAGGATGCGTCGAAATGCCTGATAATCCGGTCAATCTAGTGCTGAAATAGCTATATCTCCAAAGTGGCTGCATTTTGGATATATTATCAATTTCGACACGCTGAATCGAATGGCGCAAACAAAAAGTTGCTGCATGCCCGGCGTCTATGAGAAAATAGCAAAATAAACCTTATTTTGCCATTTTCTCGGAAACGGTGAAAGTTATGTAAAAATGGACTTCACCACGTGAAAGAGCAGGCAAAAATACATAAAATCCACCCTTCTTGTATTCCCTTACGTGTTTATTTACTGCGGTTAATTCATGTCGTAACATTTTTTCATTGTTGGAGATGGCAAACGGCCGGGCTGGCGGAGTGGGGGACGTCGGCCGATCAGCCGGCGCGTCGAGTCGCGCGCAGTCGGCGAAGTCGGCGCAGTCGACTCGAGCGTGTTTATAATCATATATCTGTATATATGCGTGTATATACATATATATATATATATATACTCTGCACGGCCTGCAAATCTCGGAGTTTTCGATGGTCCTTTTCGACTCTGTATGACCAATATCTTAATGATGAAGGATATGTTGTCGATGCAGTTTTTTCTCAGCTTTTCACTGGTACACTTAGTTTTTCGAAATTTGTACGTTTTCATACAGAGAAAACTAGAAACAAGTCATAATACAAAAACATATTTTTTTTAATATTATTTTAATATTTTCCATATTAAAAACTGGTATTTTTTTACGTATATATAACCTTTAAAAAATGTCGGAATATTTTAGTTGGTTGGTTTTATAATTTATTCAGACCAAAATATACCTCCCATAAAACCATTCTTTACTCGTAAACTAGTTGTTCCTTTCTTTAGAAAGGTTCGCTACTCTTCCATCTGTAATATATTACCCCCCCCCTCGCTCTATCAACTGAAGAACAAAAATAACATTCAGACTTTAATCACTGATGTAAAATTTATTATTATTATATACAATTACTTTAAACATATTATTCTATACGTAAAGACATACATAAATTCATTATATACCAGAACTACCCAAATCTGATCATATGAAAGTAAAGATATCAATTCATATATTTGTTCTGGCAAGTCAAATGAATTTCACCCTCTTGCTTCTCACAATTACTTCTATAAGTTCACGTATCATAAGAAGATGTGTTTTGTATTTTATTCTTAACTAAATCTGAGCATATGAAACTAAATAAATCAATTCATGTTTGTCCTGACAAGTTCACATTGATTCGCTTTAAATATACAGTTACTTTAAACATATTATTCTATATGTAAAGACATACATAAATTCATTATTTACGAAGCACAAGCATAATCTTAGATTATCGGGGGACTCTTAAATTTGAATGATTATCAAAAATTATCAAATTAAGAATTATAAAACTTTTCTGAAGAAAAGTATAAGTTTCTGACGAGTAACGATAGGTTAACGGTACATACATTTTTTAATTATTATTTATATATTATCGGGGGACTCTTAAACTTGAATAATTATCAAATTGAGTATTATAAAACCTTTCTGAAGAAAATTATAAATTTCTGACGAGTAACGATAGGTTAACGATACATACATTTGTCAATTATCGTTTATATATTTACGTTTCGGTACTGGTTTTTCAATAAAATTTTCAGTCGAATTTACGAAGCACATTTTGTCATACATACTATTCCATATTTAAAGACATACATAAATTCATCGTATACCCGAACTACCCAAATCTAAGCATATGAAAGTGAAGAAATCAATTCATATAAGGTAGGTGTACCCAATATGCGCCAGGACCCAATATGCGCCACCCTTCGTATTTCATATATACGCGCGTCTAGAGCATCGCCGCGGCACAGAATCTTGTCGGCAATGCTAAATAATCAGGAAAGAAAACATTTTCACCGTTCGGGAACCCTTACACCTACTTGTTAGAGCTCGTTTTCTCCATTTTTTCGCCAATTTTCATTCTCGATCTAATTTCGCTCAGGTAAGTGCGAATTTTTTTAATACCCTTAAACTGGGCCAAAAAAATCGAGCAATATATCGTTCGATTCCTTGACATCCAATCTACATCATCCAATTTTTTTTTTTCATCTTACGCCCTTTTTATCAACCGTTTCAATAGCTCTTCGTTATTTTTATCAAATGTACCCAATATGCGCCACCCCTATTATCTTGTTCCAGCTGCTACAATCAACCCATTCATGGTAAATATCCGCCAAACAGGGTTGAAAGAAAATTTAGTTCAAGCTCTGGAGCAGGTCAAGAAATGTGAGATATCGCAGAGGATGGCTTCGACTATATATAAGATACCTCTTCGAACATTTCAACGATATGTCAAACAAAACATATGCGAAAAAAGGAAAATGAGTCGACCATATGCGTTAACGACAGTACAGAACGAAGAATTATGTAGTCGAATTAAACGCTTAGCAGATATTGGCTATCCTATAACGAGAAAATCTTAAGGTTATGCGTTTATAAGTACTGTCTAGGAAAAAACATCAAACAGAATTTTTCTACCATCATGACAATAGCTATAGTCTCAAATAGGCTCGGACATTTTTAAAATTTGACTCTTCCATTTCAGTGAGAACATCTCAATTATATTCAAAATTACACTAAAAAGAATGTTCATCAATTTGAGAGATTAATATTGGAATTAGATGTTGCATAAGTTAATTTTGTTGATTCAAAAACAACGGTTTTTCATGAATTTTAACTGAAAACTTGATTTGATTTAGGTTGTTAGAAGTTCATATAATCTATGTACTATGGTTCAATCAAAGACAAAATGCATTTTTCAATAAAATCATATCAGAAATATACTTTTTTGTTTGTATTTTATCTATTTCAGACATGCTTCATGCTTCAAATTGGATGAAAAGAAGTATTTTCATGGTGGCGCCATATTGAGTACACTAAAAATTTTTTCCCGAAATTTTTTTTTTTTTTTAAACCGCGGTATCTTAGTGTACAACTATTCAAATTGAAAAAGACTTAGCTCATTTTGTAGGTATTGAGTAGACCTTTCATTTGACACCAATTATGTTGGAAAATATTCATTTGACGCTGTGTAGTGACCTTTCTCGCTTAGGTGGCGCATATTGGGTACAGGTACCTTATTTGTCCTGGCAAGTTCAAATAAATTTCACCCTTCTTGCTTATCACAATTACTTCTATAAATTCACGTATCATAAGAAGATGTGTTTTGCATTTTATTCTTAACTAAATCTGAGCATATATAAGTAGAAAAATCAATTCATATTTGTCCTCGCAAGTTCACATTGAGTCTCTTTAAATGTACAGTTACTTTAAACATTTCATTCTATATGTAAAGAAATACATAAATTCATTATATACCAGAACTACCCAAATCTGAACATATGGAAGTAAAGAAATTTTCTGTTTCAAGGTTCCATAAATCCTTTATCATTTGATGAGTTTCATGATGAGCAGAAGAAACTTAAGAATAGTGTAACGATAAACAATTAGTGGTTCTGTCACTATAAATGAATTTGCTCAACTTATCACAGATCATAACTTTTATCACAATTTGTAGAATAAAAATACATCAAAAAACTGCGAAAGACATTGCCGGCGTGGAGCAATAGAATGCAAGAAATTGGAACAAAAAGAACGTTTTCTCAATGTTTCATCAATACAATCGGTATTGCTTGTTAAAATTTTAATCCCAGTAAATAAGATGTATTTTTAAACATATCGGACATTCACACTAATGTTTGAACGACACGAAACAGTAATTCCATTCTTCAATCTCAATAAACCAATGTTCAGGATAGAAAATAGAAATATATGAGAATTAGTGAGTTTCATTATTGATCTGAAAAAGTCAATTGATTCCATTCATAGATGCATTCAATCGTTTGATGCTCACCAATGTCAGCCTGTTGCTAGATATGCTGCAAATCATGTGGCTAATAATGCTGTAGATGCAAAGCTCAAAACCTTATGATGAAGTACTTGACAATTTGGCTGGACTTATGGCAGATTTAGCGACAGAAAAGAGTCGAAGATTAACTGCTAAAAACACATCAAATGATAAAGGATTTATGGAACCTTGAAACAGAAAATTTCTTTACTTCCATATGTTCAGATTTGGGTAGTTCTGGTATATAATGAATTTATGTATGTCTTTAAATATGGAATAGTATGTATGAAAAAATGTGCTTCGTAAATTCGACTGAAAATTTTATTGAAAAACCAGTACCGAAACGTAAATATATAAACGATAATTGACAAATGTATGTATCGTTAACCTATCGTTACTCGTCAGAAATTTATAATTTTCTTCAGAAAGGTTTTATAATACTCAATTTGATAATTATTCAAGTTTAAGAGTCCCCCGATAATATATAAATAATAATTAAAAAATGTATGTACCGTTAACCTATCGTTACTCGTCAGAAACTTATACTTTTCTTCAGAAAAGTTTTATAATTCTTAATTTGATAATTTTTGATAATCATTCAAATTTAAGAGTCCCCCGATAATCTAAGATTATGCTTGTGCTTCGTAAATAATGAATTTATGTATGTCTTTACATATAGAATAATATGTTTAAAGTAACTGTATATTTAAAGCGAATCAATGTGAACTTGTCAGGACAAACATGAATTGATTTATTTAGTTTCATATGCTCAGATTTAGTTAAGAATAAAATACAAAACACATCTTTTTATGATACGTGAACTTATAGAAGTAATTGTGAGAAGCAAGAGGGTGAAATTCATTTGACTTGCCAGAACAAATATATGAATTGATATCTTTACTTTCATATGATCAGATTTGGGTAGTTCTGGTATATAATGAATTTATGTATGTCTTTACGTATAGAATAATATGTTTAAAGTAATTGTATATAATGATAATAAATTTTACATCAGTGATTAAAGTCTGAATGTTATTTTTGTTCTTCAGTTGATAGAGCGAGGGGGGGGGGTAATATATTACAGATGGAAGAGTAGCGAACCTTTCTAAAGAAAGGAACAACTAGTTTACGAGTAAAGAATGGTTTTATGGGAGGTATATTTTGGTCTGAATGAATTATAAAACCAACCAACTAAAATAGTCCGACATATTTTAAAGGTTATATATACGTAAAAAAATACCAGTTTTTAATATGGAAAATATTAAAATAATATTAAAAAAAATATGTTTTTGTATTATGACTTGTTTCTAGTTTTCTCTGTATGAAAACGTACAAATTTTCAAAAACTAAGTGTACCAGTGAAAAGCTGAGAAAAAACTGCATCGACAACATATCCTTCATCATTAAGATATTGGTCATACAGAGTCGAAAAGGACCATCGAAAACTCCGAGATTTGCAGGCCGTGCAGAGTATATATATATATATATGTATATACACGCATATATACAGATATATGATTATAAACACGCTCGAGTCGACTGCGCCGACTTCGCCGACTGCGCGCGACTCGACGCGCCGGCTGATCGGCCGACGTCCCCTACTCCGCCAGCCCGGCCGTTTGCCATCTCCAACAATGAAAAAATGTTACGACATGAATTAACCGCAGTAAATAAACACGTAAGGGAATACAAGAAGGGTGGATTTTATGTATTTTTGCCTGCTCTTTCACGTGGTGAAGTCCATTTTTACATAACTTTCACCGTTTCCGAGAAAATGGCAAAATAAGGTTTATTTTGCTATTTTCTCATAGACGCCGGGCATGCAGCAACTTTTTGTTTGCGCCATTCGATTCAGCGTGTCGAAATTGATAATATATCCAAAATGCAGCCACTTTGGAGATATAGCTATTTCAGCACTAGATTGACCGGATTATGAGCTACAGCTTTCGACGTCTTATCCAGCGGAGGCTCGACCCATGCATATTTTGACAATGCATCTATGACGACTAGTAAATAGGTGTACTGGTCATTGTGTGTCTTGAGAGATCTCATGTCGACCAAGTCGACCTCCCATTCCTCGTAACGCATGGAATCGGTGTAGTGTCGACGAGGAAAACGATGTCTCACAAATTTATGCAGCGTATGTGCATCTTGAGCCTCGAGCCAGTGGGTAATATCCCCCCGTTTGAACTTGTTCCGAGTCGCATGTAAAAGTTTATCCATGTCAGCGTAGGCGCCGGGTTTGGCTGGTGAATAATACCACCGTTTAAGTACGTGATCCATTGCGAGCTTTCTGTTTCTTGAATTCCTTCTTTATCTTCTTTATTCCTTTGTAGATTTTGTCAAAGTGAATTTTACTGATCATACAGGACGTGGTGATGAGTGCAAATGTTTTTTCGTTCGAGTCTGAAGTTTCTGATAAAAATCGGGAAAAGGCTCGCTTGGCCAAAATACGATCGGCTTCTCCCCGTCACCTACGACTGCGATAAGCTATATCGTGTTCGCGACAGAAGTCATCCAACGGGTTGATTCCTCGTTCGCCACGGGCCAATCGTTCGTCGAGTCGTGTCTCTGGTCCACAGAAGCGATAGCACGGTGCGTGTAAATCGAACGGTAAATAATCAATGATCAAGTCAATGATCCCACAGCTCATTACTGCCCCCGATATTGGTTCTCCCTCCTCCTCCTCCTCCTCCTTCTCCATCTCATGTGCAAGCATTGGGATGTCTAATCGATCTCCGGTAGCCAAATCGGTTTCTTTTCAGGACATTGTTTGCTCGGTGCTTCGGGTGTTTCGGTTATTGGTGCTGATTTTGCAGGGGAGCTTGTCTTCGGGATTTTCGAGGGTATTTCATCCGAGTCACCCTGTAATTCTCTTTTTCTCAAGGCTCTGAGCAGTGGTTTTCTCTCCACAGTCCCAGTCTCTTCTTCTCCCTCTTCTCCTTCCTTTCCAGGTTTCTTAATATCAACCGTTTGAGAAGTAATAGCTTCCCAGAGAGCCTCGTTATCGATAAACTCACAAGGGACCGATGCTTGTCCAAGTGCACGAGCAAACTGTTCGTACCCTATCGAGCGTTCCTTCTTTTTACGCAATCTCATGGCATCATTCACAAGATCGACTATGTTTGCCCCTCTAATGGAAACGCCATCTATGAGTACAGCTCCGGCTGAATCCCACTCGACAGCATTGGTTCGACGGAGAAAATTGACAAGATTTCGAGCTTTGGCTTCGACTTTTACTGGTATTTTGTCAATAATGAACTCGTCATCGGGATCCCTAGATACACCATCTTCTTCTTCTTCTTCTTCTTCTTCTTCTTCTCTTTTTTTGGTCATTTTACCCAATACTTTTCGCTCTCTCAACTCGCCCCTATCATCATCATCATCAACACCACCGCCACCTATTTTTACATGGTGTAGGAATCGCTGCAAAACCTGCTGATACTGAGCGTGCTTTTCATGAATATTGCCATGTGTCGTCGAGTTGAGAATCCTTGCCATCTCTTGGTCGAGTCTGGTCAGTGCCGTGCCGGGAGTCTGTACGGTATTCCCAATAACACATGGTATATTTGGTTTTACAAATGTCTCATTCTCCAGCGACTTCTGACAGGATATTTTCCCTCGAATGACATCGATACTCTCCTCTGGTACAAGAATCATTTCACACTCGCACGCTCTCACTCGACACTCCTCGACTCGGCTCGGGAATCGGCCCGCGGCCGCGACTATTGCGGGCACCGGACGAGAATGCCGTCCGCCGCGTGCTCGCTCCCGGCCTCGCGCCGCCGGAACTCTCGGCGGACCGCGGCTCCCACGCGCGCTGGAGAGTGCTGCCCTCCCGAGTCGGTGGCTGCCTGCTAAGGTGCCGTACTGGCCGGATCGGCGAGCAGCCTCTCCGTCTACAGTGACGGGTTTCCCCGTCACAAATGGAGAAGGTATATGGAGTGGGATGTGTCAGAAATAATTTTATTGGAGTAGAATGGGTATGCTCGAAGGAGCAGATAGTTGATATTTCCACGAAGCCTCTACCCATTGCACTGCATGAAAATTTTTGAGACTGAATCATAAATATTGAATAGAGAGATAACAAACTATAATTTAGTATCTATCAATTGTATTTTCCTCCTGCCTTAGAAGCCGACAGATATGTGAAACAGAACCGAAGCAGCGTAGAGTATGCTATACGAATATCTTAATGTTCAGGGTCGGCGATGACAATGAAAATTGTAATTAGTCCAATAGAAGAATGTTATGGAGCTGGTTGGGAGTGAGTGTTGAGAGAGAGACAAACTGCTCATTCCAATGACCGATATTCACCGTCACACATTGAGGAATCCTGGTGCATGCGGACTTCTGTGCCTTTTTTTCTGGAGCATTTTTGCTCCAAATAGTTATTTTTTAACGTTTACAAGAATCAAATGATAAATTATGATTTTATCGGGCTTGTAGACTATACCGAAGTGATATTGTGAGAGAAAAAAATTCAGCGCTCCCCGGGCTGGATTCGAACCAGCGTCCTCCTGATTCCCGGTCAGTTGCGCTACCATCTTCGCTACCATGAAGGCAACCGTTCGTCTCATCCTTGAAGCATAATCCATCTCTCTTGCAATATCACCTATTTACACGATCTAAGATTCGATCGGTGAATCCGCACGATCAAGATCCAATCGTATTATAGCAGATTCCTCATTTACTCATGTACATGTACACTTCCCCCCCCCCCAACCCAACCTATTGGGCTACTACATCTTTTTCTATACCCAAAGTGTTATTGCGAAAAAAAATGTAGTGCAGATGGTAGCGCAAATGAACGGAAATCAGGAGGACGCTGGTTCAAATCCAGACCGGGGAGCATTCAATTTTTTTTTCTTGAAATATCACTTTGGTATGGTACACTAAGCCCGATAAAATAATAATTTATCATTCAAAACTTGTGGACGTTGAAGAATAACTATCTGTCAAAAATACTACTTCGGGTGGGAAAGATGTAGTAGCGCAATAGGTTGGGTTGGGGGTACATATATCTCTCTATATTAAAAGCCAGACCGCCGCCGCCGCCGCCGCCGTGGGAAATTTTGACCCCCAAGTTGCCCCCCCAAGTTGCTCCCCCAAGTTGCTCCCCCAAGTTGCTCCCCCAAGTTGCCCCTAAGTTGCCCCCTTAGTTGCCCCCCTAAGTTGCCCCCCTTAGTTGCCCCCCATTTTTTACCCTCTTTTTCCACCCATTTTTTTACCTTTTTTTCACCCCATTTTTCACCCTCTTTTTCCACCCATTTTTTCACCTTTTTTTCACCCCATTTTTCACCCTCTTTTTCCACCCATTTTTTCACCTTTTTTTCACCCCATTTTTCACCCTCTTTTTCCACCCTTTTTTTCACCTTTTTTTCACCCCATTTTTCACCCTCTTTTTCCACCCATTTTTTCACCTTTTTTTCCACCTCTTTTTTCCCTCTCTTTTTTTCACCCCCCTTTTTTCACCCTTTTTTTCACCCCCCTTCTTTCACCCTTTTTTTATCCCTCTTTCCACCCCTTTTTTCCACCCTTTTTTCCACCTTTTTTTCCTCCTCTTTTATCACCCCTTTTTTCACCTCTTTTTTCACCCTTCAATGAGAATCGAAGAGAATCGATGAGATATTTCCCATAGCAACCACTGTTGATATCCTTAGCAACCGTTGCTTCGAAAGTTGGAAACTTAATTTTAAGTTACACTCGATGACCAAGAAAACTGAATTGTTATATTTGCTCCATAGCAACCGTTGTTTACCTCCCTAGCAACCATTGCGAAGGTTGGAAATGATCAATCTATGACCCATGTCCATAATTTTCGATTGCAAAGGACACAAAATTTTCCCACTTAGCTCCTCAGTAACCGTTGTTTACCGCCCTAGCAACCGTCCAAATGTCTCGCATCGTGTAGAACCTAGAACCGTTTACTTTGTTGCATTTGATCAAATAATAAGAGAGCCCGGGCAGACATCAACAGTCGCGACAAAGTTTGGTCAATTGAAAAAGAACGACACTTTACACAGTCACAAGGATACGAATTGAACTGATTAAATAATATTTTTGTAATTTTTGAAAAATAAATGATAGTATCTACGCTAGTGGAATAGTGAAAATACAGGTTTGGGATGCGTTTGTGGGTGATGTTGAAGCCTCTTTGAGAAAGCATACTGCTAAGGCACTTGGCAGCGGTTTTTTCGATCAGTTCATCTTGTGACTGTCATACGGTTAAATGGCGGTCAAAATCGATCCGCACTGCCCTTAAGTCCGTATTTAGCACACTTGAAGACTCATTTTGATCATTTTCGACGGCAAAAGACACCAAATTTTCCCAATCTTTTCTATAGTACGTTGAAAATACTGGAAACGAAACTTACATCAATTTTTTTCATCATTAGCAACGGTTGCTAGGGCGGTGAACAACGGTTGCTAAGGAGCTAATTGGGAAGATTTTGTTCTTTGCCGTCGAAAATGATGGAAATAGGTCTTAAATTATTAATTTCCAACCTTCATAACGGTTGCTAGGGAAGTAAACAACGGTTGCTATGAAGAAAATAGAACAATTCAGTGTCCTTGGCCATCGAGTGTGACTTAAAACTGATTTTCCGGCTTGCTCCAATGAGCACTCATAAGGATTTGTGAGAAAACACGTTAGAAACGGTTTCAACAAGATCGGACGATTCCTTCAAAAGTTATCCTAGACAAAAGAAACGAAAAATTTTACACCTTAGCAACGGTTGCTAGAGGAATAAAGAACGGATTTTGCTGAAAATTGAACTCGGCCGAGATTTTGCCGCGACTAACCTGTGTGCAAAATTTCAAGAAGATCGGACCATTTCTTCGAGAGTTATCGTGGACGAAAAAAAACGTTACACACATACATACATACATACATACATACATACATACATACATACACACATACATACAGACACTTTTGGATTTCCTTGTTTTTCGACCCGTAGATTACAAAAATCGAGGTCCCGAGGTTTGATTCGGTGGGTCGATTTTTGCCCCATTACAAAGCTTTCTCTTTGAGAAAGCAAAAACAAACGTTTAACATGAATATAGCTGACATTAATCTTTTATTTTGATTCGAATCGTTCGTTCAGTATTCTTTTCAATCGAACAAAATCGAAAGTTCAAGTTTAAAGTTTTATTGTTTTGATTGTAATTTTCTTTTAATTATTACTACACTTATTATTGAAATTATTGATTTCTAAAGAACACACGGGGGGTTGGCGAGCGAAGCGAGCAGGGGGGTACCCCCCTAGTATAGGTTAATGAGGAATCTGCAATAATACGATTGTACCTTGATCGTGGGGATTCAGCGATCAAATATTTGGTCGTGTATATAGGCGATATTACAAGAGCGATAATATAATTCTCCAGGGATGAGACGAACGATTGTCCTCCTGGTAGCGCAGATGGTAGCGTAACTAAGAGGAAATCAGAAAAACGCTGGTTCCAATCCAACTCTTGGAGCGTTGAATTTTTTCACTCGTAATATCACTTTGGTGTAGTCCACCAAGCCCGATAAAATCATGATTCATCTCTTTTTCATATTGAACGAGAAATTCTAAGTTCTATTGTGTTCCATCTCCTTCTTAAATATGTTCACATCTTGTGAGGATTCTTAAATGAAAGTTTGCCGATGTTTATTTTCAACCTTTTGGTCGTTGAATGAGGAGATTGGAATGCTCTCTAGAATTGAGTCATCTAATAAGATATTGAAAGAATTTTCCTCCTCAATATCTATAGATTATTGTTTCGCTCAACGTTTTCTATGAAAGTGTGAAGCTGTGTTGAGTTCATTCTTATTGTGATATACTCGTCATTATTCAAAATCGAACCATCATATGACTCTCTTAGAAGGTCTGTTCCATGTTTTCTCATACCATTCGAGAATTTGATATGATTCACTTCAATGAAACTTCAAAAATGAAGAACTTGAAGTGCCAATGGAACAGGAGGATGGAATTTCTCACATCTGCTGTGATATTGACCAGCATCAAAACTATTCACAAATTCATTTGCTAGCATTATACTTGATCCATCATGATTGTTAATCCATATGCATCTATGAACTTATATAGTCGATCGTATCAATAATCTCCTGTGGATTAAATTCGAGAAGCTTCTGTTGGAATCCCCAAATTTTTAGGGACATACAAATATCATCTATGACATTCGTTATCAACTTGCAAACTATCTTGCAAATATTCGTTCTGTTTTTAACGAATTGACAATATTGTAAAACCTGTAAGGGAATGATTGAAGTTCATCCTGACATACTGAGACATCCAAGAAGCCCAAATAAAATCATAAGCTACGTTTTTGACTTTATAAATCACCTGTAATACTTATAAATACTCTATGAAGTATGTTAAGTAGGAACAGGACTCTGTAAACTCCCCACGAACTATTCTCTTGATTGATCACTTCTATTAAAACAATAAATATGTACGGAAGAAATTACACATAGTATCACCAACGTATTTATTATATAATTGATTCATTATGGAGAGGGCTGAGAGCATGATAACTTTTAAGAGAGAGACAAACTGCCCCATCAGAACCACCGATATTCGGTGGTGCTGCAAGCAGCGCGAAGCCCATTCCATGTACTGACAGCCGGCTGAACAGTCGTATCCGAGTAAACTCAATCGTTGATGATACAGTGCTTTTCTTTGATTATTAATAAATAGATAGACTTGATAAACGACACTCGTGTTCTTTATTTACCCCTGAATCCTTCAGGTTTTGGACCCAGCACGCTTTCACTGCGCGCGCGAGTGTTGTTGTGCTTGTGAAGTCACTTCTAGAGCCTGCACCAGTCCGCAAGAGACGATGGCTGGTCGTGTGAAGCCGGGCGAGGTTGACAGGAGCCTAGAGGAGGCGAAAGGTAGGTGCACGTGTGCGAGCGAAAAGAGAGAGTGCTCGCGTGCGCCTGTGCCGGGACGAAAGACGTGTACACGACGTTCACACGATGTGCACACGACGTGCACCAACCGTGAGACAGAGAGACAGTGAGCCAGAGTCAGCGGAGCAGATTTTGGGAAACGGCCTCGCATGTGAACAAGCGAGTCTCGCGGCGTGGCTGTCGATTGTCGAACCGCGCGGGCCGATGGAGGGGCGCGTGCAGCTCACCAGACAAAGAGAGAGGGCAAGAGAGATGGAGAGCTGGACGGCGGCGAGAAGTCGATCAGCGATCGCGCGACTTAGGCGGGCGCGCGGCTGATCACGCGTTGGCTGCACGCGGTAGACGGCCCGAGAGGTATACCCTCTCTATATAGAAAGCCGGCCGAGCGTCCGGTGCCTGAGCAATAACCATCAGAATGGGGATGATTATTTCCGAATCAAATTGGATATAATCGAAAATCTTACTCAATCAGGACAGAACCACATCGCAGGTAAATTGACCAGAATAATTAAAATTAGTCAATTGAATTGCATTTATTGAATAAAACTGCAAGTAAACAAAATTTCAAGATGGAGTCGCAATTTATCATATTACAAATTTGAAAAAGAAAAAGCAAGTTTGGGTGGGTCTTGCTATTTATATGGATGATGAGAGCATCAACATATTCGATCGCGAGTCGAACGAGCTTTCACTTACGGGAATATACAGTAGACCGTTTTGGATATCAGAATTGCAAATTAATAAGGATGGCTCAATAGACAGTGAAAGTTCGATTATTGATAGGACGTTATACGTGAATCTAACTGAATTAGCAAACGACGGTCATTTCACTCGAAGCATGGCAAGAAAATCGGAAAGTAATACTTGCCAGAATAATAACTCATCTGAGAGTGAAACACGAAATGAAGAGAATACAGAGAATGAGTGTACTAGTGGAATTTCCAACTTCGATGTAACTATTTGCGCTAGAAAATTTAACTGTGTGGATGAATTGTCTGAGACAGGCACTCCAATACGTGATAATTTGTTTGAAAACACTAACAACGAATTTCTGGCAAATGATAAAGCCTTGCTGTAGCACGCGAGACCGGGACACGTGTCACTCAAATATCCGAAGAAATTGCAGGCAAATCACCCAGAAAGTGAGTCTTTGGAACAAGCGGTGTTCGATGAATCCATTATGGATTGTGGAGTTTGTGCTCTTGCAAAACTGATAATGAGACCGGTTTCAGCAATCAGAGTAAGAGTCACAGAGCCTTTTCCAGAAAATTCATGCAGACACTATGGGGCCAATAAGCTCAACCACACATCCCAAGAGATACCGTTTTGTGGCTTTGTACCGTCTTTGTTGATGACTATTCTCGTTTGGATATGGCGTATCCCATTCGTCACAATAATGAAACTGGATACTGTCTAGAATCATTCGTAAAGAGCACACGAAATATACTCGGAAAGGACGCGAAGGTATGCTCTTTCAGGTGTGATCAAGGCACTGGGTATACAGGAGGATATAATGTGGAAGTACTGGAAAAATTGAAGCTGCAAATGGCCTGTCCTGACACTCCTTAGCATAACGGAGGCGCTGAAAGATTTAACCAGGCAGTTCAGAAGGGAGTGAGAGCATACATATTTGATTCAGGAATCCCTGAAAACATGTAGGACCTGGCCTAAGGAGCTGCAGTCCATGCTTATGATAGGACCCCACATAGTGCAAACGAGATGATAGTCCCGCTACAAAAATTTGCACCAGCTTATCACTCTGAACTGGATCAATTAAAGAGGTTCGGATGTATTTCATACATTACTATCCAGAGAAATACTGGACCAAAGTTTGGTCCGGAAGCGAAGAGAATGATATTAGTTAGATATGCAAGGACAGGTTATCAATGTTGGAACCAGAAAAAGGAAAGTTCTACGAGAGCAGGAATGTAAAATTCAATGGGAAACTGGTGTACAAAGACATGTATAAAAGAGACAGTGTAAAAGACTGGCCGATTGATAATATTCAATCTGATAAAGACAGTTGGTTTGTAGAATTTGAAGAAGACAAGATTGACAGTTATGATCAAGTGAAAACGTGTGAGTTAGGAAAAATTGAAAGTGAAGTCGAGATCCCAAAAACGGGGGGAACTTCTAAACGTAAACGAGAAAGGCCGAAGGAAGGAGAAGAAAAACGAACAAAATCGACAACTGTACAAGACCAAAGAAGAGGAAAAATTGGTCTAGAGACAGATGAAATGACAAACGTGATGATGTCATATACTTCTCGATCAGAGCCAAAAGAAAAATACTGAAAGCCAGTCCCTGGGCTGGCCGAGCTTACTTCGCCCGTCATTAGCTGACGTCACGCGGCGTGATACTCGAACTTCGTTTGCGGCGCAGTCTCTGTCTCACTTTTTTAAAAAGATGACTGATACTATGTAACTACCATTTTTGTATATTTTATACAATAAAACATATCTATCTATCTATCTATCTATCTCTCTCTCTCTCTCTCTCTCTCT
Source organism: Aphelinus atriplicis (assembly GCA_020882685.1). Taxonomy (NCBI): domain Eukaryota; kingdom Metazoa; phylum Arthropoda; class Insecta; order Hymenoptera; family Aphelinidae; genus Aphelinus; species Aphelinus atriplicis. Next base: position 58,939,416 of record CM037073.1, on the reverse strand, counting down.
TGTACTTTATCGATAGCGCTGGCTCTCTCGCTGGGCGCTGAGACATAACTTATACAGTATAAATATAAGGCGTATTATACTGCGTGATAAGGAGAGATCTCACAGGGCCTAATATAACGAATAGTTATAATTAATTGCCGGTTACAATAGGTAACTCTGGTACAATAGGTAATCTGGCAAAATATGAAATATCATAATTACTATAATTACACAGCTCCACAAAAAAAAAAATAAAAAATTGAACCAGAGACTGGACCACCCTACTTCTATGTATTTTTGGCTGCTGAATCCGAATCCAAGGTCCGTTAAACTGTATCACTCCTGCGTTTAGACATAACCTCAAAAAAAAATTTTGAAATCATCATTTTGTAAAACAGAAAATTTTTTCAGATTTTATGTGAAAAGTAAGATAGAAACTGTTCTTGGTGTTTTTTCAATTCGTCACATAGTTTACGAGTGAAAAATTCATAAAATTATGAATTTTGAATCCGGCCCACTAGCCGTCAAACTTTTTGAATTTTTTTACCCAGAAAGTATGCGACGAATCGGAAAATCGCTAGAGACAGTTTTTGTTTATTTTTTTATGAAGAATAAAATATAATTTTTTGTTTTGCAAAATATCGATTTCATGGATATGTCGTCGGCCATATTTTTGAGGTTATGGCTAAACGCAGGGGTGATGGAGCTAAACGGACCTCGGATTCGGATTCAGCAGCCAAAAATACATAGAAGTAGGGTGGTCCAGTCTCTGGTTCAATTTTTTATTTTTTTTTTTGTGGAGCTGTGTTATCGAATAAATTTACCCTGAGAATGTTTGGACAGAACTAACTATATGTAATGGGCACTTCATTTTTATATATTCTAATGGACGAATGTCATATGCATATCTGGGAATACTAAACAGGTGAGTTACCTCCCCTCCGCATGCTCGACTGTCTGTTATAAGAACGAAATGTCAATTACAGTTCAATTATACGCTTCTCCACTAGATAACGCAAACTCCATACATTCTTTCTAATGAAATGAAATAATGTATTTATTTATTTTGTTTGTTAGGAATTTCTCTAAATCAAACTCCTGAGAAAGCGATCACCTTCCAAAGATTTAGCCAGCAGAGGTACGACATGCTCCCAATAGGAGGAATGGTCACTAACCCTATGTAGACAAGGCACCCTAACTCAGCGCGGCAAGGATTTCTCGTCCACTCAGACCATCAACGCTTGGCTGAGGGGAGCGCCAAACACACCTGGGTCCTCTCAATTCCCACAAAATCCCGAGTATCAGTGTACAAAAGCTATCGCGTCGCTCCAGTGGACCTATACTCATACGCGTGCTGATGCGTTTCCACTGCGTTCCGTCACTCGCCATCTAGGGGTGACTACTAGGGTGAATCTCTATTTCGAACGTTCCACGTCAAGTGGGCACAGTCAAGATTTCGTTGGTAGAACTTTGCTGTTTGGACAAATCGATGATATCCATCACCAGATCACTCAACATTTTCTTCAAATTTTCATGTGGATGCATGTAGAAGTTAGTGAATGCACTCAAAACCTGAATACCCCGAAATTTGACCTTTTTCTTAAATTCGAGAGCTTCAATAATTTTGTAAAGATGTGAAAATTGAAAATATGCCGAGCACAAAGATCTTGCTGGATACTGTAAAGATTATAAAAAAAATTGATTGACACCAGAATTCTCCATCCTGATTGGCTACTCTACCAATTAAACATGTTCGAACCACTCTGGCATGTTGTTATTCACGGTAAAGATATCAGGCTTACGGGTCATCAATTTCAGCCGAACTCAACAGATATGTTTTCTGTCACTAGTAAGAGCTACCGGTAGAGTTTGAAGTTCCAGCGCTGTCTTGGTCTAGAGCTTTATATGAATTGAGACTGAGGCAGCTATAAGTAGATATACATATCTACCTTGATTTCTCTGAGATTTCCATGATTCTTATAATTTCATTATGAAAAAGTTGTATTTCACTTTCTTCGGTAATAAAAATGAATATTAACTCATGAGATTCATTTATATTCCTATTTCCTTAAAAAATAGTAGTCAACTGATTCAAGCAACAAACATAATTATTTCAATATAATCGAAGTTCAACTTTCGTGAATTTATAGACTGGTGCGTGATATTATTGAAAATATTGAACAGCTGCCCAAATTTCCGGGATGAAGTTTTCAGCTGAGCCGTAAATCCAAAGGAGACGGTTGCCAGAACGGCCTTTAATCTACGGAAGAACTTGGATCGGTTCAGGTAGCTGTGCAAATAATTTGTCGTTGGAAGTATGATTTTGGGGAAATTTGGAATAAAGAATTCTAAATTCAAGTGGAAGAAATAGGTAAGAACAAAGAAATAGTTACGTGGTCTCCCACGTACTTGAGTTCTCTGTATAATTGAATGTACTCCTGGATCATCCATTGAATGGCATGGTGGATGTGAATCAACTAAGAATTGGTCTCCTCATTGTTATATTGAACATTTGTTGTATCGTGAAAATATCATGAATCTCTTTCAGTAGTACGTATTCTAAAGTCTCGATCACTATTTGTACATGTGTACACTACCTAGATTTATAAAACTGTTGTTATACAAGATGGAATCTCATAAATATCACACTTTTTGAATATATTTCCAAATCATTACGTCAGATATCCGGATACTGACCTTATTCCATCCAGAATTAAAAATGAGTTAGAAGCATCTGAAGCGATCATCTTATCATCGAAATTCTCCTCACTTATGACTAGAATGGAAGAATTCCGTACACCACGTAAAAAATCTTTGTCAGGTTCACCAATGTAGATTATATTTGCCGATGGATCTGTAATATTATAGATAAATGGAACTTACTCATCATAAGTGCTCACTAAGTTCTTCTTGAAGATTTATTTTCCACTGGCATAGTCAATTCGCAGTGACTCAATTCATAGATATAGATAATTTAAATCGAATGAGTACGATATGTCCAATATCGATTCGACACGCTAGAGCCATGTCTAGCAAATGAAGGGGCAAAGTTGCAATAATTATTCACAGGGTCAGTTCCATGCCATTTCAGGGTTTTCCACAATATATTTCAGCACAACAAAATAGTCTGATGGATTTCAATTTTCTGAATCAGATATCAACAGTGAGTTGTCCTCAAATATAACAATGTTCGTACGGGATTTTGTGAGAATCTCGAATTTGACGGTAGTTCCTAGTTTTTACAAATCTAACTTTAAGTCTATCTAACAGAGAATCATCAAACCTGTGTTGTATCTGAAACACTTCTCAAAAGAGTGAGGTCTCCCAGAACTCATGCTGGGTTGGGTTGAAGGGTTCATGCTGGTAATCATATGTTTGAGTTGATGGTAGCTTATTATATGATGAAATTCGGTAGGGCGGAAGCAGCATTGACTAAATGTGCCAGATTGATGGAGAATTTCTGGTTATGTGATTGCGTAAGATGCATGGCTCTTGGTTTTTTGCTTGAGTTCATCCAAAATCATTGTGATTCAAGATATTGTAATCTGTTTGTTCGGATATGATAAATATCATAACCAACTCGACAGTGGTTCAGAAAGAGCTACTATATCATGATAAAAGATGAAGTTCTATTTATATTGGGATACCATATCTGCGGACAGAGTAACATCAAGATTGGAAACTGTCGTATCCCAATGACATTTATTTCTCAATTTATCCTTACTCCAACTCCGTTTATGCTAAGATAATTTTATTACAATAACATTGCGTTGATGGACTATAATCTTAGCTTCAGTAACTATAAGTTAGTCTTAAGTTGTTCTGAAATTTGTAATCTAGTAATTCACTTGTACTTTCTATTACTATTTTTCTTATATATATTCAATTTTAACAATAATTAAAACAACAATTTAAAACAATATCTACATCTACATCTACATAATAATAAAATGGATCCGTACATTTTTCTGGTTCACCTTTCTTGCTCTCGGAAAAAATGATATGACAGTTTCGAGGTACATTTAGTATGACGGATCGAAAGGTGGGACCGAGGGCTACATTTACATAAGAAAAAAATTTTGAAAAATTCAAGTTGCGGTGGGCGTATGGATAATTTAAAAAATTTTTACCGATGTCCGGGTGGGACCCCCCTTTAAAAACGTACAAAGGGTTGATTTTTCGAAAATTCGTTCGAGCAGATCGATAGAGGAGCTTGAGCGCTTCCATGATCCATATTGAAAAATTTGAAAATATTGATGCGTGGGCGTATTCTATGTGAACGAGAATGGTGTGGTGAAAAAAAAAATTTTCGTCAATTTCTCTTGATGATGCAAAACCAAAATTATACAGTTTCGATGTACATTCAGTATGACGGATCGAAAGGTGAGATTGAGGGCTACATTTACATAGAAAAAAAATTTTGAAAAATTCAAGTTGCGGTGGGCGTACGGACAATTTAAAAATTTTTTTACCGATGTCCGGGTGGGACCCCCCTTTAAAATCGTACAAAGGGTTGATTTTTCGAAAATTCGTTCGAGCAGATCAATAGAGGAGCTTGAGCGCTTCCATAATTCATATTGAAAAATTTGAAAATATTGATGCGTGGGCGTATTCTATGTGAACGAAAATGGTGTGGTGAAAAAACGAATTTTCGTCAATTTTTCTTGATGATGCAAAACCAAAATTATACAGTTTCGATGTACATTCAGTATGACGGATCGAAAGGTGGGATCGAGGGCTACATTTACATAAAAAAAAATTTTGAAAAATTCAAGTTGCGGTGGGCGTACGGACAATTTAAAAAATTTTTTACCGATGTCCGGGTGGGACCCCCTTTAAAAACGTACAAAGGGTTGATTTTTCGAAAATTCGTTCGAGCAGATCGATAGAGGAGCTTGAGCGCTTCCATAATTCATATTGAAAAATTTGAAAATATTGATGCGTGGGCGTATTCTATGTGAACGAAAATGGTGTGGTGAAAAAACAAATTTTCGTCAATTTTTCTTGATGATGGAAAACCAAAATTATACAGTTTCGATGTACATTCAGTATGACGGATCGAAAGGTGGGATCGAGGGCTACAGTTACATAAAAAAAAAATTTTGAAAAATTCAAGTTGCGGTGGGCGTACGGACAATTTAAAATATTTTTTACTGATGTCCGGGTGGGACCCCCCTTTAAAAACGTACAAAGGGTTGATTTTTCGAAAATTCGTTCGAGCAGATCGATAGAGGAGCTTGAGCGCTTCCATAATTCATATTGAAAAATTTGAAAATATTGATGCGTGGGCGTATTCTATGTGAACGAAAATGGTGTGGTGAAAAACCAAATTTTCGTCAATTTTTTTTGATGATGGAAAACCAAAATTATACAGTTTCGATGTACATTCAGTATGACGGATCGAAAGGTGGGATCGAGGGCTACAGTTACATAAAAAAAAAATTTTGAAAAATTCAAGTTGCGGTGGGCGTACGGACAATTTAAAATATTTTTTACCGATGTCCGGGTGGGACCCCCCTTTAAAAACGTACAAAGGGTTGATTTTTCGAAAATTCGTTCGAGCAGATCGATAGAGGAGCTTGAGCGCTTCCATAATTCATATTGAAAAATTTGAAAATATTGATGCGTGGGCGTATTCTATGTGAACGAAAATGGTGTGGTGAAAAAACAAATTTTCGTCAATTTTTCTTGATGATGCAAAACCAAAATTATACAGTTTCGATGTACATTCAGTATGACGGATCGAAAGGTGAGATTGAGGGCAACATTTACATAGAAAAAAAATTTTGAAAAAGTCAAGTTGCGGTGGGCGTACGGACAATTTAAAATATTTTTTACCGATGTCCGGGTGGGACCCCCCTTTAAAAACGTACAAAGGGTTGATTTTTCGAAAATTCGTTCGAGCAGATCGATAGAGGAGCTTGAGCGCTTCCATAATTCATATTGAAAAATTTGAAAATATTGATTGCGTGGGCGTATTCTATGTGAACGAACATGGTGTGGTGAAAAACCAAATTTTCGTCAATTTTTCTTGATGATGGAAAACCAAAATTATACAGTTTCGATGTACATTCAGTATGACGGATCGAAAGGTGGGATCGAGGGCTACAGTTACATAAAAAAAAAATTTTGAAAAATTCAAGTTGCGGTGGGCGTACGGACAATTTAAAATATTTTTTACTGATGTCCGGGTGGGACCCCCTTTAAAAACGTACAAAGGGTTGATTTTTCGAAAATTCGTTCGAGCAGATCGATAGAGGAGCTTGAGCGCTTCCATAATTCATATTGAAAAATTTGAAAATATTGATGCGTGGGCGTATTCTATGTGAACGAAAATGGTGTGGTGAAAAAACAAATTTTCGTCAATTTTTCTTGATGATGGAAAACCAAAATTATACAGTTTCGATGTACATTCAGTATGACGGATCGAAAGGTGGGATCGAGGGCTACAGTTACATAAAAAAAAATTTTGAAAAATTCAAGTTGCGGTGGGCGTACGGACAATTTAAAATATTTTTTACTGATGTCCGGGTGGGACCCCCCTTTAAAAACGTACAAAGGGTTGATTTTTCGAAAATTCGTTCGAGCAGATCGATAGAGGAGCTTGAGCGCTTCCATAATTCATATTGAAAAATTTGAAAATATTGATGCGTGGACGTATTCTATGTGAACGAAAATGGTGTGGTGAAAAAACAAATTTTCGTCAATTTTTCTTGATGATGGAAAACCAAAATTATACAGTTTCGATGTACATTCAGTATGACGGATCGAAAGGTGGGATCGAGGGCTACATTTACATAAAAAAAAAATTTTGAAAAATTCAAGTTGCGGTGGGCGTACGGACAATTTAAAATATTTTTTACTGATGTCCGGGTGGGACCCCCCTTTAAAAACGTACAAAGGGTTGATTTTTCGAAAATTCGATCGAGCAGAACGATAGAGCAGCTTGAGCGCTTCCATAATTCATATTGAAAAATTTGAAAATATTGACGCGTGGGCGTATTCTATGTGAACGAAAATGGTGTGGTGAAAAAACAAATTTTCGTCAATTTTTCTTGATGATGCAAAACCAAAATTATACAGTTTCGATGTACATTCAGTATGACGGATCGAAAGGTGAGATTGAGGGCAACATTTACATAGAAAAAAAATTTTGAAAAATTCAAGTTGCGGTGGGCGTATGGACAATTTAAAATATTTTTTACCGATGTCCGGGTGGGACCCCCCTTTAAAAACTTACAAAGGGATGATTTTTCGAAAATTCGTTCGAGCAGATCGATAGAGGAGCTTGAGCGCTTCCATAATTCATGTTGAAAAATTTCAAAATATTGGTGCGTGGGCGTATTCTATATGAATTTGTTAAAAAAGAATTATTTGTATACGAATTTGTGGTTAAATAAATTGGTTATTTACTTTATTGGTTTATTTTATATAAATTGGTGGTTTACTTTGCGATTTTTATGCTTTCAGATAAATACGTGGGATTATGATTTGGTGAAATGTCGGGTATGTTCGATTGAAAGGAACATCGGATGGGCTTGAATATCCATGGAGAGAATTTTGGAAAAAATGATGCGTGGGCGAGAAATATGGAAGAAACTGACTTTTGTCAACTTGTGCCGCATAAACCATTAGAAAAATATATGAAACAGCGTCGTGATGAAAATTCTGATTAGAGGTATCGATAGAGCTCATTGAGCGCTTCAATTATTCATCGTGAAAAATTCAAGAATATTGATGCGTGGGCGTGAAGTATGTGATTGAAAATTGGTGGTTTACTTTGCGATTTTTATGATTTGGTGAAATGTCGGGTATGTTCGATCGAAAGAACATCGGATGGGCTTGGATAGCCATGGAGAGAATTTTGGAAAAAATTATGTGTGGGCGTGAAGTATGGAAAGAGCTGACTTTTGTAAACTTGTGCCGCATAAACCGTTGAATAAATCTATGAAACAGCGTCGCGATGAAAATTCTGATCAGAGGTATCGATAGAGCTCATTGAGCGCTTCAATTTTTCTTTGTTAAAAATCTAAAAATGTCGATGCGTGTGCGTGGAGTATGTCATTGAAAATTGGTGGTTTACTATGTAATTTTCATGCATTCAGAAAAATACGTGAGATTAAAGTCTGGTTCGATTTTGAGTATGTTTGATCGAAAGAACATGGAATGAGCTTTCATATCCATCGCGAGAATTTTAAAAAAATTCTTGCGTGTGCATGAAATATGGAAAAAACTGACTTTTTTCAAGTTGTACCGCATAATCCGTTAAAAAAATTTATGAAACAGCGTCTTGATGAAAATATCGATTAGAGGGATCGTTAGAGCTCATTGAGCGCTTCAATTTTTCATCGTGAAAAAATTGAAAATATAGATGCATGGGCGTGAAGTATGTACTCAAAATTCGGTGTTTCAATTTGTAAAAATTTAGAATTCGTTTGAAAAAAATACTTGATATTTGAAAGAAATGAAGAATTTTGGAAAAATCGATGCGTGTGCGAGAAATATGTGAAAACTGACTTTTAGCAAGTTGAGCAACATAAATCGTTAAAAAATCTACGAATCAGCGTCGTGACGGAAATTCTGATCTGACGAATAGATATAGCTGATTGAGCGCTCCCCGTTTCCATCGTGAAAAATGGAAAAATGTCGATGCGTGGGCGTTAATTTTATGAGAAATTTGCATGTTTTCATGGCGAAAGTTATTAAGTTGCAATATAGTAATAAGATGCAATATAGTAGAAATTATATTTATTTCCATTGATATTTCTCGAGGTTTGACGAAAATTCATGATCATAACAAAATCTATTTCTGATTATGTCATTTTACTTCCTCAAAGACAAAGCTTTGGAATGAGGTAAAAATTGACATCTCAAATCAGACATCGGGACCTTATTTTTGATAGCCTAGAGGTGAGATACATGTTGATGTAAAAGCGTCCGTAGATACTTTGAATTATTCACCAATAATTCGAATAAAAATTTCATTATTTTTCTTTATTCTTGATAGAGCAAATGAAAGACACGAGCGAGCGATAGCGAGTGAGTGATTCTGGCTAGTCTAATATAATTATGATAACAATATCTAATATAACATTCACAAGAATTTAAGTTAGCTCTAAGTCGAGGAATGCTGGCCATATACCAGATCACGCGCAAAATCAGCAATCTCGACACCGCCGCGCGCGATCGCGTTCGGCTCGTTGGCGGGTTTGGTGTTTGCCAGCGGATTCTTTCGGGTGACCAGTTTCGTGACGTCTTCGTGCCCCTCTCAATTCACGTTCAATACGAACGATTAAATAAGAGTGAATCCGGCACTCCGAGCTTTTTGCTCGACAAAATTATTAGTCAAACGTGCTTTCAAGTACCGACCCATGCTACGTTGAAGCTGAGCACATGAGAGATAGAAAGGACACGTCTCTGGCGTCACACATCAATCACCTGTGTGATGGAGTTCTCGCAACCACTGCCTTACCCCGTCTTCGAGTCGACGAGATCGTCTGCGGCTATCAGCGAATCTGGTTAGCGAACACTTATTTTGAGCCACTATTGTCACGCTTCTCCGCCGAGAAGTAGTTTAAGGTCGGAGAAATTCAAATTTTATTGAAGTACTTTTTCAAATTTGGGATTCATTTGAAGCGTATCAGGCGTATTTTTTTCTGTTCTGACGTATAATAACGAGCTAGATCACTCCGATCAAGTGAGTGCCTGGAATCAAGCGTAAAGTATACAATGTAGAGGAGTAGAGAGAATTTTTCAATATATTTACATTAATCTTATTTCATCACTATCAGAAGTTAATCAGCCGGATCCACTCCCCTCTCTCAAAATATATATTTATATTAATTGAGTGGGTTTCTCTCGTCTCGCCACGACTCTATTTCCAATCATTCAAATTGAACTTATTGTTCGTAGTTTTGAAAAAGGGCGATCAAAGGCCTATAGTCCGATTATACTCAACTAGAGTAAATTTTGCATTAAAAGATCTGAAATATAGAATCTCTCGAAACTCAACGTAAATTTTTACTCTTGCATACAAGAACAAAACTAGCAGCTGTGGTCCGCTTCACTCACAACCAAGTTTGTAACGGACATTCACCGTTCGTTCCTATAAAGGGATATGATTCAGTATAAAAGTAACACGCTCACACTAGAAAAACGTCAATTATAACGATATCCAGAGTCATCTTCTCTACAGTCTGCACAATGTGAGTTCACAGGCGGTAAGCGACCAAGCTCTCCCGGAAGTTCTCCTACCCAAACAAATCTCTTCGTTGAAGGTCCCCTAGTCGACATCCCTTGTGGGGAACGTTCACCACTGCCTTTGGACTTATTTTTTCGTCCCGAAGACAAGGACGACTAAAAGGAGGACTGGATCTTTTTTGTTCCCGAATTATAATTAAATGATTTCAATAACCCGCTCAACTTAACACATCATCATGTCCGTTAACTTGACTTGAGCCAGAATTGAGGCCATACCAACCGCTAGTGCTAGGGAAAAGTCGTACTCGGAATATAATAAACCACGTGAGTTAGAACATCGCACAGAGATCGCTAACCTTAGCAGGTTCATATGCTCCGTCTTCAACACTAGTACCCTTCAGGCAGCCTTACTAAATATTCCTTTCTTCAATGGCATCACTTTGCTCGAAGATTTCGTCTAGGACATTGATAATTATACGAGTATGATACCGCCGGGCGAAGAAAATAATTTCCCGAAAGGCGTTCTGACGAAACTCTGTGGCCCTGCACGAACTAGCGTGAACGGCAAACGATTCGAGATTCTGCAGGAGATGAGAGACTTTTTACGATTACATTCCGCCCCCTCACGGTCTTTTCTGCAGTATATGAAAGACCTTGTTAAAGGACACTGGTATCAGCACGAAAACGTGCGAGAGTTTCACACTCGTCTTGCAGTACTAACGAGAGGAGCTGCAGCTTCCTGTATTGATAGAACAGAACGGGATCCGGCTGCAGAATTGCTGCCTTATCTCGACGTCCGAGAAACAGACGTATTTATCTCTGATTTTTCTCAAAGTTGGAGATCCGGATTCTCAGGACAAGGACCTCCGATTCGCACCTCCCATATCTTAAAAATAAAATTTATCTCTCCGGAACCTCTGTACTCTTTTGAATTTGTATTTTTGAGAATTTTCGGTAAATTCATTGAATTTTATGTACTACCCAACAACTCGTTCATTAAGGAAGATGCCTTATTAGGCTCACATTACTTCAAAACCGAAGGAGCCAATCTCCTATTCGATGAAGAAATGTTAAGTTTCCCTTCGAATCCGAATACTCATGTCCCTTTTCTATAATGCAAAAATAATATTCTGACCGAGGAATTTGATTCCGATAGCAGCCCTACGTCAAGCTCGGAATCGGACGAAGTACCCAATCCAGAGACATCCGAGGAAAGGAGTGATAAAGATACTTCCTTGGATTATTCTTTGGAGGCAGCACCACCGTTCCTCAACTCGCCCGATATCCCTCTGGAAGGAACCAGTTACTCTTAGTTTCTGGACAACATACCCAAGCAGAGAAGAGTTCGAAATAAGTCTGTTATACGCTACAGGCTACCGCCTCGATAACAAAAGTAAAGGGGACACTCCAGAATGGCGAAGATTACCTGTCCACAATTTCGATCCCTGCAGATGTATATCTAGACGAAGCCGCTGTATCCGTAACGAACTGCCTATGTTATACGATGGTCACCAACACCAACTCGGAGCTCATCGAAATTGAAATTCCTGCACAAGAGTTAGAGCCGTTCGAAATTGACCAATCTGGAGATATGTTTAAACCGAATCATCTAACGATGATGTACCCTCAATGGACTCAAAACGACGTATACGAGAAATACGCCAGAAACTCTGAAGCCCACATCATACTAGACAGGAAGAAAAATAAATTGAACACATCGTGAAGAGGTTTCACAAATTATTCATGCTGACCGGAGACGATCCATCACGTACTGAGGCGGTATTTCGAGAAGTTAACACCTGTGACGAAAGTCCTGTTTTTACCAGGACAGCACAGAATTTTCCCCGAATTATACGCGCAAGTGCGAAGACAAATTTCAAAATTAATTGAGGGAGGGAGGATAGTACCCTCCAAGTCTCTGTATAATAGTGGCTTATGAATTGTGCCGAAAGATAAAAAGTATGTGCCTGCCGCTGAGCATAAATGGAGACAAGTCATCAATTATAGAAAGCTTAATAATAAGACCGTGAAGGATCGTTACCCGTTGCCCAATATTCAGGGAATATTGGAAACTATGGGTAAGGCGCATTTCTTCTCTATCGTTGATTTGGTAAGTGGATTCTATCAAGTACCTGTGGACCCAAAAGATCGGCACAAAACTGCTTTTATCACCCCATACGGGCATTTTGAATTGGTCTCTATGCCTTTTGACTTGACTACGTTTGACCCACCTACATTTTAACATCTAATGGACACCGTCATGCTGAGACTACAAGGCATCGGAATCTTCATTTACCTGGATGATATCATCATATTCGCTAACAATTTAGAGGAACACCAGAGAAAGGTCATGGAAGTTTTCTCAAGACTGGAGAAAGCAGGGCTCAAATCACAAATCGATAAATGTGAATTCCTTGGACTTGGATCGATGCGTGTTTTGTTGGGTGGGAAGCGGTTTAACATGTTTCCCATGATAACCTGGTTAGCGCTTGAGACCTTTATACATCCTATAAGGAAAGAAGGCCTAAAACCAGTGAAAATTTGTCAAGGTAGTCTTAGAGTTTATCTTTGAATCGGATTCATGAAAAATTGATTGGTATATATATGGTTGGCGGGTATTGATATGCATTGAAATAGCATATACAATGTTATGCCCTGTACCGCCAATAATTGAAAAATCTCATGATATGTTTTATTTTTTTTTCTCAGGAATGGTTGAGCGTTAGACCCTGTGGCTTTCAGGGATCTCTGGTGATAGTATCAGGAGAGATCCATCAAATTTTTGTCAAGATTGGTGACCCGAAGGGTGTGCACTCTCCTAGTTAGTGGGGAGGAAAACGAACGGTAACTGTCCGTTTTGTTCTTGTAAGCAAGACTAGAAGTTAGTGTTGAATTTAGAGATATTTTATATCTCAAATCTTTGGATGCAATATTTATGTTATTTAACTTTAGTGCTCTTTTATCGCTCTTCTTCAAAATACGAACAATAAGTTGAATACAAATGATTGGAGATAATGTCGTAGCAAAACGAGAAAATTCCACCTCGTATGAATATATTTCGAGGGAGGGGAGTAGATCCGGGTAATTAACTTCTGATAACAATAAACAAGAAGCTGCTGTATATGTATTGGAATTTCTCATTACTCCTTTACAATAGTATATGATGATAATCATATGTTATGTTCAATCCTAAGCGTGCACTTGATCCATGTTCAACTATTCTAGCTCGTTATTATACGTTAAAACACAAAAAATGCTACGCCAGATGCGTTTTAAATGAATCGAAAATTCGGAAAGATATTAGAATTGAACTTGAATTTTCCAGACTTAAAACTACTCCCCGGCGATGATGCGTGACAAAAATGACTCAAAACTAGTGTTCGCTAACCAGATTTGCAGAATACCGCAGACGGTCTAGTCGACTCGGTGATGGATGCTGCTGTTGGTGTTGCGGAGATCCTTCAAAATGACTTAACGTAACGCAGGGACTCACTGTGGGCCGCCATGAATGTGTCCTTCTTTGCGTGCCTCTCAAGTGCTCAGCTTCAACGGAGCGTGGGTCGATCCTTGGATCCACGTTTGTCTATTAGTTTTGTGCAGCAAAAGGCGCGGAGTGCCGGATGCACTCCTATTTGATAGGGAACATGAATGACATCAAATTTACCGCATACTTCAATTTTCCCAGAAAGATCATGCTGAAATAATAAGATTCCCAAAAGCGATTTTTTTTTTATCATTTTTCGATTGTATATAATCGATTAAAATTTTGTGATTTTTGAACGCTGCTGACGTCACCACGTTTTTCGCGGGCGAATGGCTCGGTGGCGTGTATATACCTATATACATGCGTAGCAGAAGAGCTCTTCCTTTCGTTCGTGTTGACCGTGGATTGAGAGGGTCGCGAAGACGTCACAAAGCTGGCGACCCAATAGCGAGCCGCCGCGTCCAAGAGTGTCGACCGAAGGAATCCGCTGGCAAAGCAGCCTCCACCACCGAGCCGAACGCGATCGAACGCGTCGGTGTCTAAATTGCTGGATTTACGCGTGAGCTGGTATATGGCCAGCATTCCTTCACAGGAAGGAAGATTATCGAATAGATTATCGAAGCTAAGATTATAATCTATTGACGCAATCTTGACATAATAAAATTATCTTAGCAAGCGGAGATAGAGTATCGATGAAATTGAAGATAAATGTCGTTGGGATACGACAGGGGTTACCATGAAAAGAATCCCTTTCGAAGGGATAGCATTCAACTGCATATCTCTAAACCAAGACGGCATTATGGTCCCATAACTGGCATTAGCTCTCTTCCATGAAAGGAGACCACGAGGAAGAACGGCTAGGAATCATGAGAAGTAATCAGTTCCTGTTCCTACCCCAAAGGATCAACAGAAGAGGGACCTTCCAGAACGGACTGCCCCAAATCCCACATCAAGAATCTTTCGAACCACAGCCACAGGATTCTGAGGAATTTCCAAAGAAAGATGCACAAATACCTTCCACAAATGATACTCATGTGCAAGCTCGAGGAAATGACCCCGAAAAACTCTCGGGAGAATGGATCTCCGCTATACCACACGATGTTCCTTCAACACACAGAATAGAACCGCAAATACATGCCTCAGCGATTCCAGTTCTGCAGATCCTCAGAACGAGGGAGTCACTTGCATATTTTGAGGACCATATAGTACACTTTGTCTCTGCCGATTGAAACTCAGCTGCGAGTATCATATTCGACAGAAAATTAGAATCACTAACAAAGATAATAATTCACCCACGCTTGAGGAAGAATGCTGGGAAAATCCTGAACAAAACGAGATGAATCACAATAACTATAGCTAGGATCGGCGATTTCCCCTCATAATAACCTACGATGTATCCAGAGAGAAATTGCGGAACGAATTCCACTCTTATAAGGGTGGAACTTGTTAACCTTCAGGTTAATTCCCTCTTGATATTATCCGAATTGAAGATGCAGTTCGATGATCTTACCCAACCCACTATTTCTGTCTCAAAGCTTGATATATCCATTCCCTTAGGGCTATGAAGAACGTCCATATCGTATACGTATTTAACGTCTACATCTTTACCCATATATAACGGACATAAAAATCGTCCATTCCCTATACGTATGTCGCGTGCCGCTCGAGGCTTCTCCAGGTGCCACGTTACGAGAGCGCGCTGGCCAATGTCGCGTTATTGCCAAGTAGCGCGCGGCCCAGGCTAGAGCACCTCGTCCAAATAGGGGCAACGTAGGCGCAGCAAGTTGTCCGGGGGGAGCAAAAAGACCGACTCGACCCTGCCCTGCAAAGGCGCAATGCCTATGGCTGCGCGATCGCGCGATACAATAGGGCCGTAAGTCGCTCGGGCACAGCCTATTGCTTGGACCCGTGAAAACGGCCTACGCAAGCGCACACAGCAGGGGCCAGGGAACTACAGAGGTTACGCCTGCGAGTGTAACCAGAGGGAATAAAGCCGTACCGCGCGTCCGCGAAATGACGGCACCCGAACGGCCATCAACTAATCAATGAGTAGCACGTATGGTTTATGCATCCTCTCTTTTTAAGCAGGCGATCGTAAAACGCAGCCATGTGAAAAAGTCAGCGCATCACGGTATAGACCGACTTTCGCCCCGCAAAAGTTATGCGTCCGGTACACCACCCGGGGACACTCTACGAAGAAAAATCCGCGTATGAGGGCAGCGATAAAACATGCATCGCGCACATCGAGCAAAGAGAGCAGCTGTCCGATCCTTAGGAAACGAATAAAAAAAGGAGGGGAGCCGCTAACGAAGGCCTAAAAATCAAGACTGCCGCTGCCCGATTTCACAGAAACCATAGAGATCGACCTAATGGATTGGAATAAGCCAAAATTATTGCAGCTGATTTCCGGCCCACAGCCACCCTCTGCCAACCCTCAATCGAGTCGCAGGCGGACTCGCTCTATAAAAACCGGGGGTTGCAGCAGGAGGATCATCATTCGCCCCCGAACCTTTGCCGGTCGCACTTCTAAATTTCGATTCCGCGTTGCTCTGTCCGTCGGTGTTTTCTAAGTTTAAATTGTAACGAATCTGTATTAGAAATCGAAGTTGCTGAATAAAGAATTTCATAGTTTAGAATGGTTCGTCCGCTTGTTCTTTGAGTTTGCCTTCTTACACTGTACTAAAGGATAACTATCGTTCATTTAATCGAGCAGGTTCGATCTTGCAAGTCACAGAGGAGGGCGCGAACGCGCAGTAGCGCAGAGTCGCGAAAGAACACTCAAATTCAACGCGCTTAAAATTTATTTTATGCGCATAAAATAAATATGTGGTGGATTTTGTGAGTTTTCCTTTTACCTTCACTTCACTCTGGATTGGCCCTCAAAGATCGACAATTTACACACATTTGGAATTATGGAGGGCGCACAATATAATATCAGAGTATTGCTGATTAAAAATATAAGAGTTTAAACTGAAAATTAATTATTAAATAATTAGTTGCATTGTTGAAAATTTTAACAATTAGTCTATACAAATCCAAAATAACAAATTTAGTTATGACAAATAAATTTCAAATCCATTAAATCTAACAATTGTTAGTGCAGTCTTCAAATAACAAACATTGTTATTACTGTAACAAATTGAATTTTCACTGTTGCTTGTTCGTTCGGTGGCCGAATCTAACAAACGTTAGTACGGAATAGATATTTTAAAAAAGCAATACTTTCATTTTACTTTTACTGTGTGGCAAATAACCTGACTCCGAGCTTTGATAACTGTTTATCTAACATTACGTACTATTTTATTGTGTGCTTTTACTTATTACTGTGTGCAATAACATTGTGAATTATCTGCGTGTTAATAATATACTGTCTTCCCAGCGATTATTGTGACCCGTTCGTCGAAAACTGCGTGCGTTCCGTGGATTATAGTGCGTTATTTCAATTAAGCGGTACGAACTTGTAAGGATAGGGTGTCAGCTCTAGTTTCAGCTTCAGCATTGACAATCTAGTCAATTCAATTTTTTTCAAAATGGCAAACCAAAACATGGATTACATAGACTTAACAGAATGGCTATTGAGAATGACACAAGTAGAATTCGATGAAGCAATGAAAAGGTTGGAACTGGAGATGACAGGTTCACAATTAACGGACGTACAGCGATTAATGGATAGGTTGAGAGGCAATTATACAACAGAAGATTTTATTGCGAATACGGATTTCACGTCAGAAGAAGAACTAGAAGATACCGGAATAATTTGCTGATCGAGTTCACTCAATATTTAGGAGCATACTGCCCAACAGAAGCCAATGAAACGGCGTCGCGACTGAATGAAAGTAAAATGGAGCGTACCGCGCTAACAGAAAGGGAAATAACAGCAAACAGCTCCCACATTTCCTTGAATCCGACAATAGCGGA
This sequence comes from Aphelinus atriplicis, assembly GCA_020882685.1. Lineage (NCBI taxonomy): Eukaryota > Metazoa > Arthropoda > Insecta > Hymenoptera > Aphelinidae > Aphelinus > Aphelinus atriplicis. Next base: position 58,921,835 of record CM037073.1, on the reverse strand, counting down.
TCCCTCCGGCTTTGTTGCAACCAGCACAACGGGTGTTGAAACGAGTAGGGTGACAACCGTAACGACGACAACAGCTGGTAACACGGTGGGTGGTGACGTCGACTGCGTCGGGAAAAATATGCATGGTCAGTGGCTCAGGATCCACACCTAACCAACAACCAGATCTAGTACACGTCACGTTGGAGGACGGATCACAGCAATGGTTACCGAGACTGTTCGTAGTTCAAATGCGAAAACTTCAAGTGGCGCGACTAGAATGCGAAAGAGAAAGAAACCGACTCATACGATAACGGAATCTTGCGAGTAGCACACGCTTACAGAACGCGTCCCCGGCCGTACCGAATAACTTGAACCTGTCAACCTTAATGCCTGGTAGCAAAGCGAATAGCCGATTCGTAAATTCGATGGTACAGGAAGAAATCCATCCACAGAAAATGAATAGAGTGAATATTCAGGATACGTACGACTCAAATTACTACGATAAGTCAGCAGCACTATTATCGAATAGTAGCCAGCAACACTAAAGCGGTGAAGAGATGGTACCGCAAGGAAATCTACAGCAGAGGGAAGTAAGGTAGAACAACCCTCAAACCCAATACTACCAACCTTGGAAGAGGGGGGCCCACAGCAACGCTGTGCCGACAATGTCGAATCAAGAGTAGACATATCCGTCAGGCAGACGTAGTAACATGATTAATTCATTCATGGATGTCGGAAAAATAGTTCGGTCGTGGCGTATTAGCTTTTCGGGACAAGCGGAAACCACGAGCATCGAAGGATTCTTGCGAAGGGTCAAATAATGCAATAGGACGTCGAATCTGACGGATGTAGAACACGGAGAGAAGTTGGTGCTATGAAATGCAGTCCCTAGCGCCAAACACAAAACATACTACCCGACCGACATCGTTTATAGACCCGAGGTACAATATTTTATGTACCAGTATGCCTAAATTCGTTACTGCTCGGAGAGCGGCACGTGGCCGGCGCAGGGCGACACGCAGTTTTCAAAAATGAAAATCGCGATATCTCAGCTGCCATTGCTCGGAATGACTTGAAAATTTTTGAGCATACGCGGGAAATCCCAGCGATGCTGACAATGTTATCACGTTGGCCAAAAAGTTCAATCGAGCGATACAAAAAAATCGGCAAACAAAGCAACTAATTTTTCAACTTTGGCGAAAAAAAGTGTGTGAGGAAAGTTGAGCGACAGAAAACTTCTCTCGACAAAGTTTTCTATTCAGGTTCGAAGAGTACGCACACCAAATTTCAGGTCAATCGGACCAAAAATACCAGAGTTATGAAGAAAAGAAGAAAATTTTCCGTGATACATACGCGCGTATACATATATGTATATATACGCCAGCGCGGCCGCCGGGCGCTGAGCAACGAATTGTAACTACTGGTACATAAAATATGGACCCTGATGCTTCATTTCATAGCACGAACTTCTCTCCGTGAATTGCTGAATGGTGTGACGAAATTGTTATCGGGAGTAGTCAGGCACTGGTACCACAGAACACGGGAGAAATGGAACTCGTGGTCGGACTTTTGCAATTCCGCGAGATTGATGTATGGGGTCGATCGTAGTTCCCAACAACGGTTGAGTCGCGAAGCCGAGAAACAAACGCAACATCCAAACGAACCGGTATGGGATTATATAATCTGTCTACTCACAATCATGAGTAAGATGCAAAAGTCAATGCAGTAACGCGCTCCAGTGCTCACCCGCTACCTCGTATAGATGCTATACTACGAAAATTACGGGGGGCGAGGTACATTTCAACAATCGATCTAAAAAGTGCGTATCATCAAATTAAGATGGCTGCAGGATCGAAGCACTTAACAACGTTTACCGTACCAGGCCTAGGCCTATTTCAGTTCAAACGGATGCCTTATGGCATAGTAGGAGGCCCGGCAACCTTTCAAGAACTAATAGATGGATTGATTGGTCACGACCTTGAACCCTACGCATTTGCTTAAATGGACGATATAACTATCGTAACAGAAACCTTCGAGGAGCACATGTACTGGTTGGAACATGTGCTGAAGAAAATCCTCGATGCTGGACTCGTCATCAACTGAGAGAAGAGCCATTTTTGCAAGTCAGAAGTTGAATACTTGGGCGTGCTGGTCAACCGGGATGGGTTCAGGCCGAACCCAGAGAAAATTGAAGCAATAGTTAAGTTCCCAACGCCGAAAAAAAGTACGTCCAGAGCGACCTCTGGACTTTGCAAGTCGCGTACTGTCAACAGCGGAACGTAAGTACAGCGTCACCGAAAGAGAAAGTTTAGCGGTGGCTTGGGCCATTAGGAAATTTCGTATGTACGTGGAGGGATACCAGTTTAAGGTAGTAACCGACCATCACAGTCTGAAGTACCTACAAACCCATAAACATACCGCTGGACGGTTGATTCGGTGGTCGTTGGAATCACCAGATCACGACTTTGGAGTTGAGTACCGTAAAGGGTCTGAGAACGTGGTGCCGGATGCCTTGTCGATAATGCGTGAAAGCGAAGGCGAGGTAAAAGTTTCGTCTATGGACGTACCGTCAACCACAGATACTTGGTACTTGGAACGGCTTTAACAAGTACAGTCTCGATCTAAAGAGTTCCCGTTATACAAAACCGTCGGCAATAAACTATATCATTATAGTGCTATACATCATTTTGAGGATGTGATTGACGACGACGACGTATGGAAGCTCGTACTGCCAGAAGACAAACGACTGCAGGTAATGAAAGAATGTCACAGTCAACCTACAGCAGGACATCTAGGACGCTACAAGACTTTTCAGAAAGTCGCACAATATTATTTTTGGCCCGCAATGAATAAGGACGTGCGGAAAGTTATCCAAAATTGTGGGATCTGTCAGCAAATGAAGGTTGGGCAACGACAACCTGCTGGACTTATGGGTTTCAGGAAGCGGCTGAGTCCGTGGCACACAGTAGCCAGTGACATTATGGGCCCATTCCCGAAAAGTACCATGGATTCGAATACATTCTAATATTCATGGATATATTCACGCGCTTTATCGAATGCGTACCGCTTCGTAAAGCAAACGCTCAGGTGGTGCTGAATGCCTTCAAAAACACGAAGTATTACGTTGGGGCGCGCCGGTCATATTTTTGAGCGACAACGGGACTCCGTTCCGTAACAAGTTAGTTGATGACTATCTGGAGGAGCAAGGGATTAAACATCACCTAACACCGGCGTACCATCCAGAAACAAACCCGGTGGAAAGAGTCAACAGGACGTTCAAAAGATCGATCAAGTGTTACATAGAAGAACACAAAAGATGCGATGAGCACTTAGATGAAATTACGTACGCTCCTAAAAACGCGGAGAATGAAGCGACCCAAGCGACCCCAGCCTTTGTCAAATACGGGCGTAACCCCACTCCGTCCAACTCCTTACATCGCAAAGAGGATCTACAGGCAGACAAGGAAGATAAACATCAAGTAATGGAAGATTATCGTGAACGATTAGCGGCACTAGGAGAAGTGAGAAATCTAGCAGCGCATAACTCGGACGTCGCACAAGAGCGTAATGCCAAATATTACAATGGCAAGCATCGTGATGTGCAGTTCGACGTAGAAGACAAAGTCCTCAAAGCGAACCACGTACTGTCGTCGTCAGCGGCGGGAGTATCTGCTAAGCTAGCGCCGAAATTTAATAGTAACTACACTATTGCAGAGCAGGTGGGGTCTAACACGTATCGACTGATGGACGAATCGAAGAAAGACGAGGGAGTTACTCATGTAAAATACTTAAAACCACAACGAGTGGAAGAGATTTTCGGTTCCGAGGACCCGACAGCAAACAGTGACGGAGCTACTGGCCAGGGCCCCGGAGCTTTAACAGCAGCTGAAGATATAATCGCAAAGAATTTCAGAGGTAGACCTCGTAAAACCCGTCACTGCGTACAACAAAATAACCCGATACAACCAACGGTTGTACAGGAAAGAACCGACCTACCAGGAACTAGTGTAGCCGCGAGCGCTAGTACCGACCTAGTACCGAAGAAACGTGGCCGACCTAAAGGGTCTAAGAATAACAATGACCTATGCGATGGTTTAATCTTGTCTAGCCGAACCAGGTCAACGCGAGCGTGAGAAATAGGAAACTAACTGTGTGCAACGACTAAAACTATATACTAATTGTGTGCCGCTTATTTTAACTCTGCCCTGTGTGATGCTTACCTAACAGTGTGCCGAAATATGAATATGTGTAACAATAAAATGAAAATAAGAAAATTTATTACAGGCAAGGAGATAAGAATGGCAAATGCAGAGATGGTGATGGTTAAGGCATCGTGGGCGGACACACTTGAAGAGGACGATAGCGACGTCCAATAGAGAACTGGCATGAATTTCAAAACAAATATTTTCTGAAAGATCATATCAAAATATGAAAATTTCCAAGACAGTTTTTTTTTTAAGCATAATTCGATTTCATCCTCGCGATTGAAATTTGCTTCGAATGGCCAGAGTTTTTGAATGCTGCTTACGTCACGTTCGTTTTCGCGGGCAAAAGGTTATGTACGTATATATACCTATATATATACTTTCATATATATATATATATATATATATATATATATATATATATATATATATATATATATATACGTACATAACCTTTTGCCCGCTAAAACGAACGTGACGTAAGCAGCGTTCAAAAACTCTGGCCATTCGAAGCAAATTTCAATCGCGAGGATAAAATCGAATAATGCTTCAAAAAAAAACTGTCTTGAGAATTTACTTCTTTTAGTGTAAACTTTCATTTAAAATCAATGTTTACCCCAATTTCGATACCATGCCAGTTCTCTATTTGAGATTGTGGACGGGCGGTTCATCAAGTGGGTGCTGCAATCCTCGGTTCGAGATGCCAGCATGATAGTTGGTGCAACCAGCGATCCGAGTCCAGTGGAGGAAGTCCGGGAGTTGGCCAAAAAACGGCAGCAACAACACAGTTGGTACAGCCAACAGCAGCAGGGCCAGTATCGCAGCTGACACAACCGAGCGATCGTCAACTGCGCCCAGAGTACTCGGGGGGGAGCCAAGAATGGTTACTTCGTCAATATCGGACAGGCGACCGGAACTGAGAAGACCGGCACCGAGCCCAACCATACACGAGCGCTTCGCTAGAATGCGAGTCAACAGCGAGTCCGACAGCCGGAGTAACGTGAGCGCAGAGTCAAGAGCGATACGCTCGGAAGCGAATACGGATGCAGCACGCTCGAAAACACAGCGGATTGAGAGGATGGAGAGGGACCTACATTTGGAACAAAAGAAGTACGAACGACAGGCGGAAGAGTTCCACCGTAAAGTCCAAGGACTCACCAGAATACGCGAGTCGTACGAGATGTACGTGGAGACAGCGGTGCGAACCTGCACCAGACTCGTGGAACGATTCGGGCAGCGAGTCGAGCGGAAGATGAACCCAACGCTGCAAGACCTGCTAGACCATCGTACGACGGTATTGATGACAAAGAAGACTCTAGCAAATGTCCAACGTGAGAGGTCAAAAGCGGCAGAGGCCAGAAAACGAGCTAGGAGGAAGGAGGAGGAGTTGCAGCGGCTGCTGGAGCAACAAACAGTGTTGCGCCAGAAAGAGCAGCAGTTGAGAGACGAAGTGGGTAGGGCCCGAAGAGATGCGCAGTTCGCAGAGGCATGCACAGTACGAATTATGCTCTCTCTCTCCCGGCTTTGTTTACATCTTGCTCGCTGCTTTCCGTTCGTTTACACCCCTAGCAACCGTTGCTTCGAAAGTTGGAAAATCAATTTTAAGTTACACTCGAAGGCCAAGAAAACTGAATTGTTATATTTGCTCCATAGCAACCGTTGTTTACCTCCCTAGCAACCATTGCGAAGGTTGGAAATGATCAATCTATGAACCATGTCCATAATTTTCGATTGCAACGGACACAAAATCTTCCCACTTAGCTCCTCAGTGACCGTTGTTAAACGCCCTAGCAACCGTTGCCAAGGGAAAGAAAAAGTAAGTCAAATAAAATACTCCTCGAGCAATTTCTCTTTTTCATAGTAAAAAATAGACCTTTAAAAAAGGTATACGTGGACGACAAGTATGTTCCGTATCCGTTGGTTCGCTGTTGGATAAACTTTAATTCTACTCAATTTCTTTAAGTAGAAAGAAATTTGAAAATGTCTCGTCAACTTCAGTCCATTCAAATGCATATAAGATATTATTGAATAAATTCTTAGGAGAATAAATTTTTTGATGCAAAAAGAAATTTGGAAATGTCTGTTTAATCTCAGTCCATCCAAATGCATGTAAGATTAATATGATTCAAATCTAATATATTTTTTGGAAATACAGATCTACCACTTCAATAGACATATTTACCAAAACGCTATCGTTATATATATATTCCAGTCCATTTTTTCAATGATGACATGAGAAAGTAGCGAAATCTAGCATCAACTGACAAGTATCCAACTAATGTGAGCCTTATACAGAACTAACATTTTTTCAAAGTATACCTTAAAGCAATTGTTGCACGAACTGTCATCAAATGTCAATGCACTCCAGATCAATTCATCTATGTTCCGATAGAATGTACTGAAATCAAAAATCCATGTCAAGTAGTTACATACATTTCAAATACATCTACCAATGTTGAGATAGAAAGTACTAAAATCACAATTCTATGTCAAGTAGTACCACTTTGTAAGGGTTCAGTATTAAATTCATAATAATTTGAAATCAAATAAAATACTCCATAATCGAAATTATCTTTCTCATAGTATAGCTGACGTTATTCTACTAGAATCTCAAATGAAATTTCATGAATGGAACTTTTACATTACAATTCTTAACGTTTGAATGTTACAATTGTACATCATGATATTATTTTCACTCTTCAATTGAAATGTATTCATTTTGTTTCACTTCTTATTTCCATTTTTTTCAGTCAATGGAATTAACAAATACATACTTGCCACGGGCCCGTTTTTCACAGATTCTCGATGGGCAGTGTATTTGTTTTTCAATTTCACATTACATACAAACAAAAGTTAACCCTCTAACCTGAAGATGTTATTTTGTATATGTAAACTTACAAAATATATAAAAAATCTGTATACGTTTTCTCGCTCAAATAATTTAGCTATTATTACAATCTAGTATTATATTACTATTTGCGCAAGTTTCGATAGATTTCATTGTTTTTTCATGAGAGTCTTTTCATTTTCATTTTTTTTAAAAAGATAATATTCAGTTACTCAAATGATGTTCTAGATGTTCTTCCTTAGAAGTGAGATTACACAATGTAAACGATGAACATGGAACTAAAGATTTTACCAAGTGACGTTTGAGACATGTTTGAAGGATGGAAATTCAGGGGCGCGCTAGCGCCCCCTCCTGGCGAGTAACGGCAGCTGGGGGCAGCGCTACCCTTATATACATTAAGTTTGGATCACGGATTTTTCAATTTTATAAAATAACAGAGATACGCATCAGTTATGGATGTTATCTGGTAGAATATGATTTTTTATTTATTTTTCCCTAGTATCCAGCCCTATTCACCTCCTATAGCAGATACTTTTAATGTAATGAGTCTTGTCTGCTAGGTTAGAATGGCTAGAATGGAGCAAAAAAGATTATTTTTCAGTTCATAAGCCACCTCGACGGCGACGAACGATTTCGAGATATCTCGATTCTCGCATATATATAGGTACAGGCTACTGAGCTGCCGTAGAGACTCATCATGGCGTCTGCTATATATGTAGTATAAGCTGGTATAAGCATGGAGTGAAACGCGAACACATGCAACTCGGACGCGTTTATATATTATATATATTTTATATAAAAACGCGAGATCGCAAGTAGCGGACATAACCCGGGTCGTCTAGTGCTGCAAATGTGCCAGACGTCGACCGAGCTGTGTCTTTGATTTTCTATTGATTGGAATAGGCTAACCTCCAATCTGTATTAGGTAAGAATATTATTCAATAATTCGAAGTGAAAAATTAAGAATTACGCCGCAATCACGCGCACATAAGTATAAAGTTTTCTCAATATATGTGCACATGACTTAGCATCGTTCCCTTCATTAATTATATATTAATTAACAATCTCGTAGTAATAAGAAAAATTGGTTCTTTGCCCCACACAGCTACCATCTGTATACTTAGACTGTACGCGAGTGACAAGTACCTAATATTCTGCTGAGTTTTGATGCTGAAAGATGATTACGCCGGTCCATTTTGCAGGCAGAAGCTAACGTATATGAAAACTTCAAGCTCTCATAATCACCAACAAAGCACCTTTGTAAATTGATCATTTTAATGGAGAACAAAGCCTTAGTAAGCTTTTGATCAGCAAACAACTAGCTGCCTGCAGGAAAAATATAGAGTTGGTAGAAGAAGAGCGTGATCCCCGATCAGCTTTTGTTAATTATTGTGTCTCAGTCGATGAATTTTGGTTGTAAGAAGAAAAATACGTGAGTGACCCAAGAATGTTCGAGGATATATTGCTAATGGCTAATATTCTTCCTGCCGTCATGGATATCAAAGAAGATCTGATCTCCATTGCTCATATCTCGACGATGGTCTCTACTACCGAGCAAGGCACAAAAGTCCACTATATGGAATATTGATGATGCAAAGGTCGATCATACAAAGATTGATGATGCAAAGAATACTATTGGAGAGGAGCGACCACCTCCCATAGGTGAAGAAAATTTACCGAATGTTAATATGGGCTGTATCAGTTATGTATGTTCACCATTGGAATTCTGGATACGCAAGCAGACCCAGTTCCCAATTTTGGATGATATTACTTTGAGAATGATTGACGCAGAGCTGTTTAAAGAAGTTGGCGATATTAAAGAAGGTGAACTCTTGGCAGCCAAATTCAATGAAGATCAACTGTGGTATAGCTAGTTTATTGCCATTGATATTTCCAACTGGATGCTCAGTGGCATCAGTGCCTTTGTATCTGATCTAGAGCAGCCTATCATCGGAACAGATACTCAATCTGAAAGGTATGATAACGATTCCACAGAGATTTCCTCAGATATCTCTGTGTGAAACTCCTCTCTCTTTGTGAAACTCAAATTAATGTAGAACAAGAAACAACTGACTGAACAAAGTAGGGGCAACGAGACTGATATTGTTAACGAAGCCCAAGTAGATACTAATGAATTAATCAATGATTTGACAAACGTTCATGGAATGAAATATTTTTTAGGTAATAAGGAGGAAATAGTTCCAGGATAAATATGCTGAGGGTTCGCTGTTGGTGAAATTGAAAGATATCATTCAGTCAGTACATGGAGGAACAACCTATAACATTTGCACAACAGATTGTGTCCATGAGCTGGAAAATGTTCCCCACGGTCAGGCTCTCCCCCATCTACTACAAGTCACCTGGAATATTGGGCCAACCTACATTCAAAAATCGGAGTCCATTCATCAATCATGGTAGAAAATCATAATTTAATAATAATTTGAGGTTACTTATGCATAATTCAACTTCTGACACGTTTCAAATTTTTTTAGAGGAACAGTTGCACAACAAGCAGTTTAACATACATGTGTATGTTTCATGACCAACAGCAAAATTGTCGACATTGCAGTCAAATCTTCTGTCAGTCGTGCCTGAATAATATTGTGACAAGTGTACCAAAGCAAAGGCCATCAAGAGTTTGTAATGTTTGTCACACGCTGCTGGTGCAAGAGACAGCTCCATATTTCAGCTGAGACCCTTCTTCAATTACAAAAAAACAAAGAACTCTCAATGTGATTATTTTTCTTAGATTATAGAATCAGTGAAATATCAATTCAGAAAGAATAGACAATATACCGGTATGAAAGGGTTCTTACAAAAATAACTTTTCAAGTATTTTTCACTTGAATTAATAAGTGATTTTATTCATTAACTAAATCTTATTATCCAATGTGATGTGCTAAGGGGTTACAGGCTGCTATGAGGAACATAGTTCAAAAGTTTTTCCAACTTGTACAGTGAATGATGTATCAAGTTTGTGAAAATTTGGATGAAAAAAGAGTATATCTGTAACTCGATAGAAGTATAAAAGTGAACGTTAACCCTGGTTACATTTAACAGAGTCAAGTGATAAAAGAGAGTAATTGTCAAGTATTTGTAAATTTATCAGTTTTTTAAACATTTTATTTTGTGTTTATATATAATTAAATGATCTTAGAAACATTCTTCTCTCAATAGTGCAATTACTGTAAGATTTGATTCTATTACTAATTAGCTTTATATATGAGAGTATGAACTCATTTTCGAGTAACCGGCCAAGTACCGTGGCTCGCCTGTAGATGGCGAGGCGTTGAGTCGCGCGTGTATAAGGTATAGCGCGGCGCTCTCTCGCAAGAGAGTCGGCGTTCTACCGTCTATATAAGGGAGCTTGGACATTGGATCAACTCGGGCCTTCGTGGTCAATCTCAGTCTCCAATTTGGTCATTCCATATTGGAGTACACTTTTTTGAATAATATTTCGTAACACAGATGTATTATGGCCGGTAAACTATAATTAAGACGGACCCAAGTCGTACGTCAGAATCAGTTTGCCAATAAGCCTATCACGGGCAGAAAGTAAAGTTGGATCTATGAAACATATTGTTACCATTTTCAAGCCATGCGTTCGCTTCATAACCTTGATATTTTCACAGGTTCGAAGTTTCAATAAAATGAACAGCTTTCTACATTTCTGTATTTAAACATGCCCCGATGTAGGTAGCTCTGGTATCCATCTAATATATACCTCCCCTAAAACCATTCTTTATACGTGAACTCGTTGTACGTTTCTTTAAAGGTTCGCTACTCTTCCATCAGAAATATATTATCAAAGCAATATTGTTTTGTTTCAGTTGTATTTAGTATTCTAAAAAAAAAACCAAGAAGAAAAGTAAGAATACATTTTTCGATTCGAGGCTCATGTCTCTTACAATCACGTTATAAACAAATGGAATCCAGTGATATCAGGGAAGTCGATTCACTTTGGGTGCAAGTTGTTTAAATAATTATTGTATAAACATTGGATCTTGAGAAAATAGGGGTATTTTTTTCAAAAAAGCACGCAATCCCGCAATCAGTTTTCATCCCATGGTGATAGCGTAAGCATTGGCAGAAGCCACTTTTTCTCGGTTTTACTGAATTCCAATTGTTTATAACGCGATTGCCAGAAAAATAAGCCTCAAATCGAAAAAATGTGTTTCACGTTTTTTTCTTGGTTTTTCATCTAGAATCGATTGACACCATTGCTTTCTCGAATTTACGAATTTGGGTGCAATTTGTTTAAATAATTATTGTTTAAACAATTGGAAATGGAAAAAGAAAAAACACGGGTATTTTTTTTCAAAAAAGCACGTGATCCAATAATTAGTTTTATGATATCTCCGCTGGTTTGGACATGGGCCTTAATGGGTTAATATGGTCAAAAAATTATGCCAGTGCATCAGATAGCATAAGCAATTTTATTTTTCATAGTAAAAATTCACCTTCGAAAAAGATATACTTAACGACAAGTATATTCCTTATCCTGTGGTTCGTTGTTGGATAAATTTTCAATCAACTAAATGTTTTTAGGTAGAATTAATTATATTTCTTTGTAAATATAAAAATGCTTAAGCGACTAAATTTTTTTGAGAAGGTAAAAATTGCAAGATGTCTTTTAGTTATTTTTCTATTTAAATACATTTAAAATAATAATTAAAGAATATGAAGCCTTCTTTCTGCTTCATGTTTCTTTGCTACGGATTTCAAACTGATTTATTTTTTTTTTTTTAATATACAGTAATATCAAACATTATCCAACTAGTATGGTTATCCAACAATAGAATGAATATTTTTCAAATTACACTTAATTATTGTAGTTATACTAATGTTAAGATGGAAAATAACTCAAATCACAAATTTATGTCAAGTACTAATATAATTTTGAAGAGTTTAAGCTCAAAAATTATGTAAATGGTGGAAATAAAATAAAATACACCATTTGCATTTTTATTTCTCATAGAAAAATATTTACCTTTGAAAAAGGTATACGTTGACGACAAGTAGGTTTCGTATCCCATAGTTCGTTGTTGAATAAATTCTTATGCGAATAAATTTTTTTATAGAAAAAGAAATATGAAAATGTCTGTTTGATCTTAGTCTATTCAAGTGTATGTAAGAAAATAATATGATTCGAATCGAATATATCATTTGAAAATATCACTTCAATAGACATTTTTACCAATACACTATCGTTATATATTCCAGTTCATTTTGTCAATTATGACCAAAGAAAGTAATGAAATCTAGAATCTGATGCCAAGTATTCAACTGGTGTGATTATCCTACCACCAAACAAATATTTTTGCAAATTACACTCACAATCAACTATATGTCAAGTAAAATCTATCAAATCTTGCTACATTTTGATCCTTGAATAAATTATATTGCGGTAAAATACTTCAGTAAGTCGAATTCTCTGTTACGGATTTCGAACTAATAACCTTGAATATCAATTTGCTAATGTTAAGATAAGAAAGTACTGAAATCTCGAGCAATTTTTCTTCGTCATAGTAAAAAATGGACCTTCTAAAAGGTATACGTGGACGACAAGTATGTTCCGTATCCCTATAGTGCGTTGTTGAATAAATTCTTATGCTACGTAAATAGAAAATGACTTTGAAAATGACTGTTTAATCTCAATCCATCCAAATGCATGTAAAATAATAATATGATTCAAATCATATATGTGAAGACATACACAAATTCATTATTTACGAAGCACAAGAATAATCTTAGATTATCGGGGAACTCTTAAACTTGAATGATAATCAAAAATTATCAAATTAAGTATTATAAAACCTTTCTGGAGAAAAGTATAAGTTTCTGACGAGTAACGATAGGTTAACGGTACATACATTTGTCAATTATCGTTGATATATTTACGTTTCGGTACTGGTTTTTTAATCAAATTTTCAGTCGAATTTACGAAGACCATTTTTTCATACATACTATTCTATATTTAAAGACATACATTAATTCATCGTAAACCAGAACTACCCAAATCTAAGCATATGAAAGTGAAGAAATCAATTCATATATTTGTCCTGGCAAGTTCAAATAAATTTCACCCTTCTTGCTTATCACAATTACTTCTATAAATTCACGTATCATAAGAAGATGTGTTTTGTAAATCATCTTAGATTATCGGGGGACTCTTGAACTCGAATAATTATCAAATTCAGTATTATAAAACCTTTCTGAAGAAAAGTATAAATTTCTGACGAGTAACGTAACAGTACATGCATTTGTTAATTATTTGTTTATTTTTTTACGTTTCGGTACTGGTTTTTTGATCAAATTTTCAGTAGAATTTACGAAGCACATGAATCATCTTAGGTTATCGGGGGACTCTTAAACTTGAATAATTATCAAATTCAGTATTATAAAACCTTTCTGAAGAAAAGTATAAATTTCTGACGAGTAAACGATAGGTTAACAGTACATACATTTGTTAATTATTTGTTTATTTTTTTACGTTTCGGTATTTGTTTTTAATCAAATTTCTAGTCGAATTCATGAAGCACATGAATAATCTTAGATTATCGGGAGACTCTTGAACTTGAATCATTATCTAACATTTGTTAATTATATTTTAATTTTTATTATATACTTACTATTCCATATTTAAAGACATACATGAATTCATTATATACCAGATCTACCGAAATCTGAGCATATGAAAGTAGAAAAATCCATTCATACTTGTCCTGGCAAGTTCACATTGATTCTCTTTATTCTATTGAAATATACAGTTATTTTCTACATTTTATTCTTTATGTCAAGACATAAATAAATTCATTATATACCAGAACTACCCAAATCTGAGCATATGAAAATAAAGAAATGAATTCATATATTGGTCCTGGCAAGTTCAAATATTTTCACCCTTTTTGTTTCTCACAATTACTTCTATAAGTTCACGAATCATGAGATGTGCTTTGTTTTTTATTCTTAATATTTAGGCGTTCATTCATTCTTCATTGTTCTTATGTCAAACTGTATTTTTTAATATACATAAATTCATTCATTATATACCAGAACTAACTAAATCTGAGCATATGAAAGTAGAAAAATCAATTTATATTTGTCCTGGCAAGTTCACATTGATTCTCTTTAAATATACAGGTTTTGTTTTGGTTTTCAAATTTTCCTCTTCGTTCAGCTGATAAACTCCTCTCAGATGCTAATTCAACAGTCAGCCTGCGATCCTTTGGAACCCCATCTGGTAATCTATCTTTCTTCTTTTTTGCAGCTGCTCTTTGCAGCTAAATCCATGATTTAATGAGCCACATTCTGTCGCCCAAGTCCTGTAAAGCTCTGTGAAGCCCACCGTCCGCGAGATTCTTCTCATCTCACCATGTGTCTCTCGATGTTCAACTTTTTCGAACATCGAGAAGAATCGCGACCCCGGGTGTTTCCGTGTTTTAATTACCTATTCAAACTCAAGATTCCAAAATGGTATATGTACTAGTTATATTTATTGTAGCTGATTTTCATCTCAAAACATTGGTAAATTAAGATTGAAAAAGGAAATTGCTGTTACGATTATAACAGCAATTAAAATATCTAGATCCTAAAATATCTACATTCGTATCTTATCATCACAAATAATTTGAATCAATATCCAGTATGAAACACAAGTATTGGAAAACACGTTATTCACAGTGATGGGTACTAACTCAACATTTCTAAATGGAATAAACTTTGTCTCACTCATTCTAATCGAATTTTCCATGATAATTGGGTCAATTGACATTGATGAACTGGATCACTGTTTCGTCTCCTCCTCGAAAATTACTATGAATATATTTGAGAACACATTGTTCGTAATGATTGAAATTGTATAAAAATCATTTCTGATTACAGTCTTGAAGCATTGGAAAATGGTTCATTTTGTTTCCATTTCTTGTATTCTATTCCTCACTCGCCGGCAAGGTCTTCTAACAGTTCACGATGGGCTGGAGATATGTAGTATCACTCATGTTGATAAATTTGTCTATTTTTGATAATTATTTTATGACCGAGTAAATACATTCAAGTTTATTTTCACATTGGTAAAACGAGTAAATACTGAAATTTCATATCAAATACCATCTACTATGAGTCCTCAATCCGCGATAGGCAGATGTTTAGTGTGACTATTGATGATAATTCCTTTTGGTCTTTATGCAATGTATATTTTGTAGAGCGATCTGGAGAAAACCATTCAATACTCCCAGGTTGGGTTAAAAAAATACTCCCCTAAATCTTGGATCGATAGATAAATTATGTTTGAGATCAATTATTTCAACGATGATAATATCCCCGGGAATTCGGAATATTAAGATGAGTAATTCCAGTCATTTTTTTCTAGAATAGAATATAAATACTATATAACATCAAGGCAATATTGTTGTGTAACAATATCACGTAGGAGGTAGTAATATACAAGAATACAAGATTCAATTGTCATATTTTCTATGTCCACATTTACATCCTGGAAAGACGAAGTTCAATTACATAAAAATTAGTAAAATATGCTGCATGATAAAGAATTTTGAAATGGCTACAATTTGTGAAAATCAATATCCTCATTTATAATTGTATGATGCAGGACATAGAAAAACTGTGAGAAGACCTTGCCGGCGAGTGAGGAATAGAATACAAGAAATGGAAACAAAATGAACCATTTTCCAATGCTTCAAGACTGTAATCAGAAATGATTTTTATACAATTTCAATCATTACGAACAATGTGTTCTCAAATATATTCATAGTAATTTTCGAGGAGGAGACGAAACAGTGATCCAGTTCATCAATGTCAATTGACCCAATTATCATGGAAAATTCGATTAGAATGAGTGAGACAAAGTTTATTCCATTTAGAAATGTTGAGTTAGTACCCATCACTGTGAATAACGTGTTTTCCAATACTTGTGTTTCATACTGGATATTGATTCAAATTATTTGTGATGATAAGATACGAATGTAGATATTTTAGGATCTAGATATTTTAATTGCTGTTATAATCGTAACAGCAATTTCCTTTTTCAATCTTAATTTACCAATGTTTTGAGATGAAAATCAGCTACAATAAATATAACTAGTACATATACCATTTTGGAATCTTGAGTTTGAATAGGTAATTAAAACACGGAAACACCCGGGGTCGCGATTCTTCTCGATGTTCGAAAAAGTTGAACATCGAGAGACACATGGTGAGATGAGAAGAATCTCGCGGACGGTGGGCTTCACAGAGCTTTACAGGACTTGGGCGACAGAATGTGGCTCATTAAATCATGGATTTAGCTGCAAAGAGCAGCTGCAAAAAAGAAGAAAGATAGATTACCAGATGGGGTTCCAAAGGATCGCAGGCTGACTGTTGAATTAGCATCTGAGAGGAGTTTATCAGCTGAACGAAGAGGAAAATTTGAAAACCAAAACAAAACCTGTATATTTAAAGAGAATCAATGTGAACTTGCCAGGACAAATATAAATTGATTTTTCTACTTTCATATGCTCAGATTTCGTTAGTTCTGGTATATAATGAATGAATTTATGTATATTAAAAAATACAGTTTGACATAAGAACAATGAAGAATGAATGAACGCCTAAATATTAAGAATAAAAAACAAAGCACATCTCATGATTCGTGAACTTATAGAAGTAATTGTGAGAAACGAAAAGGGTGAAAATATTTGAACTTGCCAGGACCAATATATGAATTCATTTCTTTATTTTCATATGCTCAGATTTGGGTAGTTCTGGTATATAATGAATTTACTCATGTCTTGACATAAAGAATAAAATGTAGAAAATAACTGTATATTTCAATAGAATAAAGAGAATCAATGTGAACTTGCCAGGACAAATATGAATGGATTTTTCTACTTTCATATGCTCAGATTTCGGTAGATCTGGTATATAATGAATTCATGTATGTCTTTAAATATGGAATAGTAAGTATATAATAAAAATTAAAATATAATTAACAAATGTTAGATAATGATTCAAGTTCAAGAGTCTCCCGATAATCTAAGATTATTCATGTGCTTCATGAATTCGACTAGAAATTTGATTAAAAACAAATACCGAAACGTAAAAAAATAAACAAATAATTAACAAATGTATGTACTGTTAACCTATCGTTACTCGTCAGAAATTTATACTTTTCTTCAGAAAGGTTTTATAATACTGAATTTGATAATTATTCGAGTTCAAGAGTCCCCCGATAATCTAAGATGATTTACAAAACACATCTTCTTATGATACGTGAATTTATAGAAGTAATTGTGATAAGCAAGAAGGGTGAAATTTATTTGTACTTGCCAGGACAAATATATGAATTGATTTCTTCACTTTCATATGCTTAGATTTGGGTAGTTCTGGTTTACGATGAATTAATGTATGTCTTTAAATATAGAATAGTATGTATTCTTTATTACTTTTGTTACTTGCGGAAAGGTAGATTCAAGAAGCATTGAGCATCAAACGTTATCCAAAATTTTCATGCTTTACTTTCCGTGTTTGATCAGCATTTTGTATATTACAAGCAGTGGTTAGTTTTCTTGCATGGAATGATGTATCTAAGAATCGTATCGTAGGTGAATTTCATCGGAATCTATAAAAAACGGGCCCGTGGCAAGTATGTATTTGTTAATTCCATTGACTGAAAAAAATGGAAAGTGAAACAAAATAAATACATTTCAATTGAAGAGTGAAAATAATATCATGATGTACAATTGTAACATTCAAACGTTAAGAATTGTAATGTAAAAGTTCCATTCATGAGATTCCATTTGAGATTCTAGTAGAATAACGTCAGCTGTACTATGAGAAAGATAATTTCGATTATGGAGTATTTTATTTGATTTCAAATTATTATGAATTTAATACTGAACCCTTACAAAGTGGTACTACTTGACATAGAATTGTGATTTTAGTACTTTCTATCTCAACATTGGTAGATGTATTTGAAATGTATGTAACTACTTGACATGGATTTTTGATTTCAGTACATTCTATCGGAACATAGATGAATTGATCTGGAGTGCATTGACATTTGATAACAGTTCGTGCAACAATTGCTTTAAGGTATACTTTGAAAAAATGTTAGTTCTGTATAAGGCTCACATTAGTTGGATACTTGTCAGTTGATGCTAGATTTCGCTACATTCTCATGTCATCATTGAAAAAATGGACTGGAATATATATAACGATAGCGTTTTGGTAAATATGTCTATTGAAGTGGTAGATCTGTATTCCCAAAAAATATATTAGATTTGAATCATATTAATCTTACATGCATTTGAATGGACTGAGATTAAACAGACATTTCCAAATTTCTTTTTGCATCAAAAAATTTGTTCTCCTAAGAATTTATTCAATAATATCTTATATGCATTTGAATGGACTGAAATTGACGAGACATTTTCAAATTTCTTTCTACTTAAAGAAATTGAGTAGAATTAAAGTTTATCCAACAGCGAACCAACGGATACGGAACATACTTGTCGTCCACGTATACCTTTTTTAAAGGTCTATTTTTTACTATGAAAAAGAAAAATTGCTCGAGGAGTATTTTATTTGATTTCTACCATTCAGATTTTTACTCAACATACAATTGATTGTGAATGTAATTTGCAAAAATATATGTTATCACCGCCGTATTTATTAATAATAATTAATACTGTAATGGCCTTAGGGCCTGGAGCATGATAACAAATGCGCACACGAGGTGGTGAAGCTCGTGTGCGCGGGAATGGGATCTTTTGCAGGAATAGCGTGGCAGCAAAGAATAAACACAATGGTTCTGACGAACACAACGTTTATTACTAAAAATAAAGGGAAAGATACTACACAGAGGCGTCGAGCCTCGGGTCGCGTCTCGCGGGCCGGAGCGAGAGAGAGCGTGAACACGTGTTGGCCGGGAGAGAGAGAGATGTCGATCGTGCGGCACTTACTCGGCGACGTGCTCCGGCGCTGTATTCGGCTCGTCCTCGGGTCGGCCTTGGCGTGCGGTAGCGAGTCGGATCTCATGAGGGGATGTCCGCTGGTGTCCTCGGGGTCGCGATAGCGCGGGCGGTCTCGTGGTTTCGAGGGCTCGTGGTATCGCGCGCGAGGACCGGCAATAAACTGATAAGCTTCCGCCGCGCGCTGGGCCGGCCGAGCTTACTTCGGCCGTCTTCGGCTGACGTCACGCGGCGCGATCCTCGAATTTCGTTTGCGACGCGGTCTCTCTCTCTCTTACCTTTGTCGGCAGCGCTGGCTCTCTCGCTGGACGCTGAAACATGACTCAATATTTACAAATAATATAATATTGTGGAGAGAGATATCACAGGGCCTGACAATGTAATTATCCGCCCGTGACAATGTTTAGCAGTAGGATACTTGGCATTCGATTTTAGATTTCATTACTTTCTTGAGTCATAATTGACAAAATGAATTGAAATATATAACGATAGTATGCGAGTAAAAATGTCTATTGAAGTCATACATCTGTAATTGGGACGAATACGCTAGTTTTTTTATCGTAGGAAATCGAAAAAACGTGCAAAATTAATTAGGTCATATTTTTTGTTTTTTGATTCAATCAAAATTCGAAATAATATGAGGAGATCAAATTCGTGTCATTAGTAACGAAAAAACTAGATGTTTTGAGAAATTCGTCAACCCTTTTCAAAATAACATATTAGATTTGAATAATATGATCTTACATATATTTGATTTCGTATTTGTGAATATGCGTATATCATATTCATAAATACGTATTTATGAATTATTTTACTATACTTGATACTTGATATGAACTTAATCAGTTTGTATGAAATTAATCAGTTTGAAATCCGTAACAGAGAAACATGAAGCAGAAAGAAGGCTTCATATTCTGTAATTATTATCTTAGATGCATTGAAATAGAATAAGATTGAGAAGACATCTTGCAATTTTTACCCACTCAAACAAATTTAGTCGCTTAGGCATTTATTCAACAACGTACCCCAGAATACGGAACATACTAGTCGGCAACGTGGACCTTTTTCAAAGGTAAATTTTTAATAGTTTATACATTCAATATTCCTGCATTCTTACATATCATTCACTCTTAATTCTACTCGTAGTTCTACTTCCCTACCAGCGCACATTTCTACAGATAGCTTTCTATCTCAAACACGTGGTTCCCGTGTGTTTGCAAGAGTTGAGCAAAACATCGAGCGCATCTGGCAGCTACGATTTTTCCTTTTTTCTGATTCATTGCGTAGCCATTTTTGCGTACATACCGGCGAACGCAGCGATTGAGCGAAGGAAAAAGTGTATCGTGAACTGGCGCGTCGAAGCGCAAAAGTTGTACGTGCCGGGCCCACGCGGGCCCGGATTAGCGTTCAATCGTGCCACGGCGATGCGCTCGCTCTGAGCCGAGGCCCAATGAAACCAGAACATGGAGAGATCTTTTAATAATTACTGAATGTAGATCCTGGTGACAGACGACGGAACCCACCCTGTGGCATCGGCATTCTTTTTAGTGATTATTTGAGATAATTCATTTTTTGTAGTGACAAAGCCATTGATTGTTTATATTTACACTATTCGTAAGTTTCTTCTGCTCATCATTAACTTCGGAAAGATATTGCCGGCGAGTGAGCAATAGAATGCAAGAAATGGGAACAAAAAGAACAGTTTCTTAATGCTTCATTACTGCAATCAGTCATGCTTGTTATAATTTCAATTACAGTGAATAATTGTGTTTCTAAACATATCGGACATTTATGTTTCGATAAAAAGTAAAGACTTTTTATAAAGATAAAGATAAAGCTTTTATTCTTTTTCTGGGGATAACTTTGAGCAATCAGACGTTAAGAGCTTGGTATATTGAGAAGAAAAACACTACATTTATGCTGGTTGTGGAGACAATAAGATTCATATCATAAATAGATAATGGAAAAATATTGGGTTGTCTGAATGGTCTTACTAGCTTTATTCACTGTGAAGCATGGTCGTACGTTTGATTAATACTAGTAGCTGAAAATGTAAAATAATATTCTAATACATCCGAATCAATTTTCAGAGGCAAACAATTAGCGTCTGGAGGAGATGAATCAGTTCCACTATGGGATCTGAATAATAAAGAGAATTGTGATATTTCACAACCGCGTCTAAATGATAGATAAGCAATAACAAAATTAGGCGAATGGATTGGGGCTGTAGATTTCACAGAAGATTGTATAAATATCATTGACTAAATATGGAATTTCACAGCTTTCTGGTGGTGGTCCAAAACTATCTGTATGGCACATGAGAACAATGGAAGCTGCCACAGTATTCGATCTTCCAGATGAAGCAATTCACGTGGCAGAAATTTATGAAGAACGAGTTATTGTTGGTGGTACGATGCTATATTTATGTCATTTAAATTATCGAGGTGTGCCCCTTACCAAGATTCCAATTTTGTGTAACACTGTTTATAGTGTGATATACCAAGAACAGACACAAAAAGATTAAAGTTCAGCAGGGTCGAGTAATAACATTGATATTTGTGCAAATTTTAACTATCGGGAGTTGGTAATGAAATTTGCATAAGATCTTGATATGATTAATAATTTTATCATTAGACTTTTTAAATAGGTATTTATGATCCTAGTGATGAGGCATCTATTCAATTTGAAATTAATTACAGATACCTCACTGATTAGCTTCGAGAATGTCAATCCCACGTTAGATTTCATATTCCCTTCCGAACTTTTCAAGCATTTTTTTATCTAGATTCTTGATCTCTCCACTCTCAATTTTTCTTTCGAGTGACTCAATTTCTCTGATCTTTGTCAATAGATTTTTCTACTTTTTCAAAGGGGCTACTGCTGTTCCTTGTTTAGTGGCTACGCTAGGAACTACATTGGAAACTTTGCGCTCATCATTATGAGTATTTGGTTTTCGATTACTATTTAGCAATTTTTTCGTAGACGGTTTTTCTGATATTGATGTCATGGCAATGTCTTTAGTTATTGACGTAACTCCTTTGTTTTCGTTCTCTTTTCTCTCTTTATGTTTCTTGTATGACTAAGCCAGGAATAAGATTAGTTTTTGATGCTTCCAAATCCTTTTTTGCTTTGTGACTTTTTTTTCAGCAGACATGCCTACAGGTTATGAAGGCTTATTTTTTGTAAACTGTTCTCCTTTGCTCTCATACCTGTTCAGTGGGAAAAATAATCAATTCACATTGCAGTTGATCGACATGGATACAGTAACTGTGAAAAACAATATTCTGATCAATGCAGCTCGGAATACATTCAGAGGTACTTCTTCTCGAGACACGAAACCATCTTTCACTATTCTGGGTTTTCTCCACGATCCATCTAGTCGTTGGCTTGCAGGTATGAATGTTCCACCTCAGAAAGATATTCATTGACTCGTGTAAATTCACGATTGTTGAGAAAACTTGGCAAAAGAAAACAGCTGTTCTATACAAGTTGTACATTTATGTTGGAAGAAATTTGTGAAAAGTGTTACTTTTACAAACATGCAATGTGCAAGCTAACAAATAATTGCTCCGGGATGTTTACCCTTTCAGACAAAAAAAGTAGAAAAAAAGTTTTCTTCCAGGAATATGGGGAAAGCAAGTGAAACTCAAGCGAAGGAAAACAAAAGTTGCATTAGATAATATAAACAATTTCTCATTTCCGGACAATAGAATCTTTCCCTGATTCTTCTATATTTACTATTCATTCCTCCATGTCCACCCATCATGTACTGTGTAGACTTTTTTATATTTTCTGACCTTTCGTTTTCAGTCGGTAGACTAACCTTACCATAGCAGATGATTATTTTGATTTGGCTTCCTTCGAATCGTTCCCTAATCATTTCTGTTATTCGACCAGGTTCTAATGTTTCCGACATATCCCCTTTCCTGGAAATTCTGAAACTGTTCAGATTACTCCTGTTTAGTATTGCCTTCAAGTTTCTGAGTCCATTGTATATATTTCTCACCTCTGTTTTGTCATAGTGTTCGTCTTTCATTACAATAGAAAAGACATCATGATTTTTGAAAGGTGTTACCAACACTGATCTTATTTTTGGCTTCTTCTCTTTCAGAGTGGCCGTCGATATTGCTCCGATTCTAATGAGTAATTTTGTTGTTTCTCTGAGCATCTCACAATCTTATGATACAAAGTGTGTAGGAATGAGTGCAGGTCCAGAAAGGAGGAAGACTGCAATGATAATCCAGACAAATGTATCAGTGGTCGTTTACAGTTTGTCTCTCGCCTCTGTCGGAGGCTATGCCGTTAGGCCAGCTACAGCGGAACTGGCCGTTGTCGCGCCGACTGTTTGTTCGTTCACCCGAGCTCTCTCGCTGCTGCGTCACGCATGCGCAGTCCACAGTCGCTACGCGGCTGATCTCAGTTCCCCACATGACTCCGCCCCCCAAATGCGGCTGTCGGGAAAGCCTTTATTGTTTAAACAATATTTCTCGCAGTCGCATTTAAGGGGGGATATACAGTTCGAATGAAAAAAAAATTCGATTTTTTTTTTTTCATAAAAAGTATGCTCCTGAAACCCTTTCTTCGAAATTCGAACTCCAAGTGTTTTTTTCAAGGGATTGCTGATTGAAGTGTAAGTACGATTTAACGGTAATTTAAAACTTTCAACGCGTTTTTCTCAAAACTGCATTTTTGGAGTTTATGCCGGTGATAACTCGAAAACTAATTATCCGACTGAGCTGAAACTTATAGGATTTCTTTATTATAGTATTACCTATCAGATGAATTAAAAATTATTGTAATATTTTATTATTGAATATGGAAAAATGTGAGAAAATGGCGGGAAAAAAATTGAAAAAAATTGATTTTTTCAAAAAAGATACGCCAAAAGTGCAAATTTTTTTTTTAATTTTTTTTGATAATTCATCTACTAACTTTGAATGTAATTAATGTAAATTTTTCTTATTTTTTTATTTCCGATCAAAATTGCGACCAGGAGAGCCGGCACAAGCAAAAGAGAGGTACTTTTTCAACGCGATCTAACGGCCGCCATTTTGTTAGAAAAAATTTAAAAAAAATATTTTTGTAGACTACATGGATCAACTTATAACTGTCAAAAATTTTCGATAGATTTGATTAAAAACTACCCTTGAAAAACGATTTTCAAAAATGAGTTTTTTTTCTCGTTCGAACTGTATATCCCCCCTTAACATACATAAAAAAAATCATTCTATTTATTGGTTTACATAGGAACTGCATGTCAGTCTTAGTGCTAAAGGCACGTTGTGGTAAAATATACTTACATGTAAATTGCATCTACGAGTTACTTTAATTTTAACATCTGTATCACAATAGAATAACGCGCTAACGCTATTTATCACCGCAAAAGATACCGCACGTCAGCGGTTTCTCTAACATGTATTTCACTCCTCGATCTGCGTAAAATGGTGGGTACAAACTTCTTTCTTTTAACAAACTTGTCAACTGAGGACAAAGTTTTACTGTTATTCCCAGGATCTTCCGAGAAAGA
Source organism: Aphelinus atriplicis (assembly GCA_020882685.1). NCBI lineage: Eukaryota > Metazoa > Arthropoda > Insecta > Hymenoptera > Aphelinidae > Aphelinus > Aphelinus atriplicis. Next base: position 58,897,307 of record CM037073.1, on the reverse strand, counting down.
AGTACATGTTTGTATCACAATGGGGGTAACTATATTTACAGTAGAATCAGAATGCTCATTACCTCTCGATCTGCGCAAGATGCTGGATACAAACTTCTTTCTTTCAACAATCTTATCATCTAAGGACAAATTTTCATTGTTATTTCCAGGATCTTCCGAGAGAGAAGTGCATGTTTGTGTCACAATGGGGATATCTATATTTACAGTAAAATCCACCATCCATCCATCCATACGTCATGCATGTTACAATAATAGGGAATATTATTTTCGCCAAAAGTTAGACGAGTTAACTCAAGTGTCCGATTCTTATCCGCCGAAAGGTCCGCCAATTCCTGGTCAGTAGCCTGCTCTTCAGCTGAAGAAAGATTATCGAGTGCGACAGGCAAACGAAAGGCATCTATTCGAGCGTTCTCCAACAAATGGATATTCGCGCCCGAATCAGATATTGCTTGCAAGGCATGAACAGAAATTGCTAGGGAATCCAATCGCGATCGAGCATCGGCCACGACATTGTATTTTCCGGCTATGTGCAAAATAGTTGCATTGAACTGAGAAATGTACTGCAATTGATTGATACGCCTGGGGGACGTTTTTGAAGGGTCCTGCAACATGGCATACTGTAATGGCTTATGATCCGTATAAATCACGAATTCACGCGCGTCCAACATATAAGAGAAGTTCCGCACGGCCTCGAATACTGCCAACAATTCCCGGTCAGAGGTGGAATACTTAGTTTGCGCAGGAGAGAATTTACGCGAGAAGAAACCCAATGGTCGCTAATCATTACCAGTCAATTGCTCCAAAACTGCTCCCATAGCAGTATCAGATGCGTCTGTGATTAGGCGCAATCTGGCACTGTCCTTAGGGAATGCCATAATGGTAGCATTCATTATGTCAAGATTGGACTTTTCGGAAGCGGCTTCTGCCTCCGGAGTCCAAATAATTGGTCTTTTATCCTTTTTTTAGCACCCAAAGGATGAGCATTCAATGACTTCTGTGTCTCAGTAGCGGGAGGAATAAATTTACGATACTCATTTATCATACCAAGGAATTTACGTAACTGTTCAATAGTCTCGGGTTTTTTTGCATTACTGATTAGTTCTACCTTCTCCGAGGTTGGCTTATAACCATCTTTGTTAACTAAATGACCAAGAAAAACTATTTCCGTTTTGGCGAAAGTGCATTTGCTCACATTGAGACGCAACTGAAATTCTTCTAATCTTTCAAGTACTATACGCACATGTTTCAAGTGCTCTTCATAAGTTTTAGAAGCTATAAGGATGTCATCAATTTTTACACAAATACAAAATCAAGATCGCCAAGAGCTCCAAAAAGGTAGCGTTGAAAAGTTTGAGAAGCATCGAAAGTCATGAAAAGATACTCATAAGAACCGAAAGGCGTTATGATAGCCGTCTTTTCTATATCCTCTTCAGCAACCGGAATTTGTTGGAAAGCTTTGTACAAGTTCAATAAGAAAAATACTTTTTGCCAGTCAGGAAAGTAGTAAAATCACAGACTCTAGGAACGGGAAATCTATCCGGAATTGTTTGCGCATTAAGAGCGCGATAATCTCCACAGATCCTCCACTCACCATCCTTTTTTGGAGTCATGTGAAGTGGGGACGCCCAAGAACTTGTTGCTTGACGACAAATGCCCAATTCCCAAAGTTTATTAAATTCTTCCAAAGCGGCTTTGTATTTAGCAGGAGACAAGGGTCTTGCTTTGGCAAAAACAGGAGAACCGGTAGTCCTTATGTGATGCAAAACTTTAGGATTTTTCAATGGAATCACGCTTAAGGGGTAATATCCGGCAAATGCTCAAAAAAACAAGGCTTTTTTCATGATTTTTTTTAAACGACATTTGAGATCTAAGGTATATAAATAATATATCATTGGATTAAGCAACTCTTGAAGAATAGGAAAAAATTTTTTATTTATAGTTTTTTTACAAAATGGCGGCTGTGCAGCGATTGCCCTGAACCGCTTTTTTAAAAAGTTCTTCCGCGGCGAGCAGTAGAACTGAAAAAGTTTACATCCGATTGACTTGAAATTTTAACTGTAGCTTCTTCGTTAGATTATCTAGTGAAGTACACATCATTATTTTTTTAGAATTTTTTTTCGCAAAATGGTTATGGTTTGAAATTTTTTTTTTTTCGACCAAAAAAGTCGACTTTAATTGTTTATAACTTTTTTTTTGTCAATCAATTGCTAAAATGGTGTGTACTTCACTAGATAATCTAATGAAGAAGCTACAGTTAAAATTTCAAGTCAATCAGATGTAAACTTTTTCAGTTCTACTGCTCGCCGAGTTTGAAGAGATGGTTTTGAGAAAAACGCGTTTAAAGTTTCAAAATGCTATGTATCTTATACGAAAGTTATTCAGTAAAAATTGATTTAAACGAATTTTGAGTTTAGATCAGTACTTGCCAATAAAAAAAAATGAAAAGAAAAAAAAAATTTGCCGGATATTACCCCTTAACTGATCCGTCCGGAAATTCCGATAAAAGTTTTATAATATCACTATCTTGTTTTAGCACATTGATCTCATGATCAATTGTCAATTTATTGAAACAATCTACTATTTCACCAATGTTTTTATCTGAAAGAGTACGCAGAGTCAAATCCGGAACCATATGCAATTTTTCTAGAAAATCACTACCAATTATGGGATAAGGTGAGTCGGCAACCAAAAACTTCCCAGATATTTTTTTCTTAAAACCAAAGTCGAACTTTTTATCAATGAAACCATAAATTTCAATAGGTGAGTTTAAAGTTCTAAACTGAAAATCTAAACGTTTGCCAAGAAAATTCGCAGGTTTGAGGTATCCGCGCCGCTATCAATGAGAAAATCTACGTTAGTTTGTTTATCTCTAATATGCGAGCGCGATGAACGGCCAAGATCGTTCATTCCCCCGACGACTGGCCCTGAGGGTTTTCCGACGAATTATCAATAGCATCAACAATTTTAACTTTAATTTTTTTCTTTTGCTTGGGTTTTGGAGTTTTAGCCTTTGGTTGATCGACCCATGCACAAGGAGTTTGACAATAAGTTGCACGTGATTTGAATCTTCTATGATACCAACACAGGGGTGTAGTAGAGGGAGACGAATCAGTTTCAACATTCGCAACCTTCACAGGAGTCTTACTAGAATTATTGTTATTGTTCTTATGATTACTGGATGAGGATCGATTACGGTCGTGAACGAGATTCCAATTTTCCCAATTTAGAGGAAATCACATCAACTTTGGCCACTAGTTTCGTGAGAGAGGGTTCAGAGGAAGATGTCGATAAGGAATCAATCTTTGAAGTTGAATTATTTGAAAAACCAATCTGAAAAGCTTGATCAGCTCTCTCCAGAATCTTAGCTTCCTCAGCATAATCTGAAACAAATAAGTGAACATAACTAGGCAATCGCCTTTTCCAAAGTTGTGAAAGCGTGGCTCTATCAATTGATTTGTCTGCTAAACTGAGCATATGATAAAAATATTCTGAAGGTTTACGCGAGCCCATTGAATTATCATTGAAAAGTTGATTCAACTTGTCCCAAGAGGACTCAGAAAAACGTTTCAGAATGTTGAACTCAAGTGAATTGTATTTATCTGTAGCACAAATATTAGCAAAAAGATCTTGAATATTCTCTAAAGTTTCTGTACCCAAATTATTTATCGAGTTACAGTATTTGATTTCATCAGCAACAATATTACGACTAATCAATTGCGTTTCAAAAAATTCAAACCAGCCAGCAGGGTAACGTGGCCAAAATGGAGTGTAGCGAAATTCAGTCCGTCGAAAAGAGGGTGTATGCAAGGCAGAAGAAAATACAGTATTCGCTAAAGGAAAAGAAGTAGAAACATTGGGGTGAACCGTACCATGAATCAATGAATTGCCAGCTGTGGTCACGGTGGAAGTTGTGACAGGACTAGAAATAGAAGCATCCGAAAAAACTTCAGCGTAATTCAAATTATTAACATTACTATCTTTTGACTTTAACGAATCCAAATCAAGATTTTTCAAAATAGTCTCAATATCCGTCAACTGCTGAGCAAGGGCATCATTGGATTCCTTTATTGCACCTTGCAACTCCTCCTTCAAAGATTCAGAATCACCTTTCAGGTTCACACGAACAGCCTCAATTGATCCTTGCAACTCATCCTTCAAGGACTCACAATCACTTTTAATAGTATCATTAATCTCATTTCGTAGGCCATCAATGGCTTCATTCACAATAGCAGTCACTGCCTGCTCATCCATGGTTAAAGAAGCAACAGAAACTTTCAAAGGGGGAAAGGTCTGATTCTGTTTTTTAATTTTTGACTCAACCGGTGTAACCTCCAAAAGGCCTGAACGCAAATTAATCACTTTCTTGTCTGCGTCAGAGTCAGGATCCATAAGCAGGGATAATCATAAAAGAAAAGTATAAGAAAACACTGCTCGAATAGCAACAGAATAGGTTATACGAGTAAACTGTGTTGGTGTGTTTGTGTGTTTTAACTAAAAGAAGATAGACCCGGATAGAAGAACAGAGTCCCATGCTAAAGTGTCACCTGCTGTCGTTAGTTCGCCACCCCTACAATGTGGCGTGGCGGTCGAATTCTAGTTCCATTCTAGTGAGCTCAGAGCTGGGGTGATGCATGGGGTGATGCAGACTATACACAGCTGTGCGTACTGCATTACCATCGACGATTTAACGCTCACATTGAATAATTAAATCTTATTTCTTCCTTGTCGATACTCCTGTTGAATAATTTAAACCAAAGTTTTTTTTTCAAACATACAATATTTTCAATTCAAATATTGGTATACAGTTTAAATACAATTTATATCCATATCATATACATGAAACATGAATGGTCTCTACTGGTAACGTTCCTGCTTCTCGATCGCAGTGTCCCAGGTTCGCGCCTGCTTGCGGGATTTTCTTTTTTTAATTTTATCACCTTTCAAGTATAAATATGTTTTATTGAATTCTGAAATATCAAACGATTATTTTTCAATCATATCTGCATGAAACCCTGCCCATTCCTGTCCCAACATTACATAAGAATATAACAAAATTAAACACCAATATGCGTTCTACTTTTTGCTGAATTCAGTCATAAATTAAAACAAATATCGTAACTACTTGAAAGTTTATGAATCTGACTGAATGAACATTTGAAGAGCATCATAGTTAAGTTACAATAAATAAATAAAAACATTAAAATAGGCTTATAACTGAAATCACTCGATGGAAACCAAACGGGAAGGTAGTAGAACTATTCCATCAGGAAGGGATGAGGAAAAAGGAATTAGGATTAGGAAAGGATGGGTCAGAGTTGTTGTCATCTAACGTGCAGCTATACATGAACATATAAATACATGAATAAATAAATTAATAAATAATTAATCTGTGAAATGATAGAAAATATCTATGGAGACTTGATATGAGAAGGATACAAAAATGAATATGATAATACTAGTAAAGATGGTTAATTTACTGATTAAGCTTTAGCAATTTTTTATTGGGTTTCAAACTATTTGTAGAGCATCGTTTATTGGCAGAATACTGATATCCATTTAACATGATTGAAAATATGGGTTCTTAAGAATAATCTAATAATGTAATCATTATGTGAAAAGCAAGCAGGATTAGAATAAAAATTAGGATGTGTGTTAAATATTACTTTTTTAATCAAATTGAACAAATATTCACAAATATTTTTAATATGACTGTTAACTTTGAACTCTATTTCAAAAATCTCATAACACTTAAGAACGACTGAAAAGAATAAATCTGTAGGAGCTTTCAAACTCCCACATTTCGAAGCTTTCAGCGATGGATAAGCTTTCCATAATAAAAGTAAATCTTCCGGTGTCTTTAAATCAGATCCTGTATCAATTAACAATGTCTCACAATTCTCAGATGAAAATTTTCCACTACACTTCATAAGTAGGTAACCTGCTACGTATTTTTTTGAACACTTCTGAAGATTAGATTCTTGTTCAGATACTTTTGGGTCATCCTGATGTTCATGATTAACCTCAATTAATAAATCACTATTATTTAAAACCCAATTTTCAATATTCTTGTTAATCATTTTCTCTCTTACTTCTATTTGTTCTACGTTTTCATCAAATTTTTTAAAGTCAGATATTAATAATCGAATTGCATAGTTGTTGGATTATCATTATGTCCCGATCTACTTCTCATACTTCCAAAAAAGTTTTCAATTTTATCTTGATTTAAATGGGACGTTAAAAAGTACGGTTTCTCTTCTTTTTCGAGTATATCCCAGAGCTTCAAAATTCCCTTGATTGTTATGATGAAATTACGAAAACAAGGTGGATTTTTAATTGTATTATCTATTATTATGGTCCATTGGGAAATCCAATGAAGGGCATTCTCGAGGCAGAGTTTAATTTTAGGATGACTGGACGATAAACCACGTTTGAGAGGGTTAGGGTCATGTCTGTGACGAGCATTAAGGCAATCAAAAATGTCGTTTAATCTTTTACAAAAATTGGCCGTCGCGATAGTGCTTTTGTGTGTTAATGAGCCCGAAGTTGCACCCGACATTAACGCGGCGTACACGTCATTGCTAAAAACTTGAGTGGCTAAATTTACTTTCATTTTATCAAAACTATTTGGATTTACGTGACGATCAGTTAACTTTGGTGGAGCTTTGCAAGAACTAAACCGCTCTACATCTCGCAATTCTCGGATGGCGTCCCATGAAATATCATCATTGTTAATCACGAAGTTAGTTTTCATCAAATTATTTCTAAAACATTTAAATAAATGTGGAACATCGAAAGCAAAAGTAATGACACGTTCATTGAATTCAATGTAAGGATGATCTTCGGTGATATTCAATTCCATCATAGCTTTCTGATTAGCACTACCTTGATCACAAACCATATGTCTTACTTTGAATCCAACTTCCTCTGTCATTTCTAATACGTGAAGGATTATAGATTTCAATTTAGAGCCATGCACGGGACCGGCTGTTGGGAAGTACATTAGTGGTTGTTTCCAATTATTATTTAAACCAGCTACCATAAAAAGTAGAACCGATTTAGCCATTTTCTTTTCACGACCGCCGAAATCTTCACCTAAATCATGATAACCCTCAATGAAATCTTGTTTAATATTATATTTAAGCCCTGCTCTAATGCTCATCTCGTCCCACATTAATACACATTCTCTTTCATGTATAGGTACTACTTCCAATTTTATTTTCAATTGTTTCACAAGATGTTCATTTTTACCGGGCTGAAAATCCAAAACGTTTACCCACTGTCGAATTAATGAAAGACATGGCAATGCAAATCCTTTTTTATTCCTTAGAAATTTATAAGCTTTAGGTGATTTATAGTAGAGGCCTAGAGCAATCTGCTTTCCATGCTCTTCCCATTTCCTCTGTTTATCGTGATTTAACTGCATTTTAAAGAAAGACAAAACTTCATCGTTTACATATTTAGATACTCCCTCAATCAAGTCATCTTTTGTTAATTTAGGTTTACGTTTTTTATTTCTGTTTAACTGTCGTTTCAGTGCTTTGACTCTTTTAACCAACATTTTATTTTGATTTTCAAGACTTTTCAATTTTGCTTTTTTAGAAGTTGATTGGATTTTTTTACGCAATCTCTTTTCATTAACCAAAATTTGATTGTTTCGAGAATTTTCGACTCGTGCTTCGATTTCAGAGATGTTATCAATCGAGTTATTCAGATGAACATGACGAATTTCCGAAGATTCATCACAAGTACTCTGAACATCAGACAGCTGATTACAATTTGCAGCAGGTTCAATGGTTTCAGAATTCGCAGCAGGTTCAACGATTTCAGAATTTGCAGCAGATTCAACAATTTCAGGATTCGCACAATTGCCAAAGCTTTGTTCCTGAGGAACCCTGTTATTTATGATAAATTTTTTACCAGAACCTCGTACTGTAAAATCAGATGATAAAAAATGTCTACTGCATAACCGTTTCTCCCTCAGCTGCTCATTCGTTAATGCTGCTAGATCTTCATTCCCAGAAATCCTTAACCATGCATCTAAACTAGAAAATTGAAATATTCTCATGTATACTTCATATATACAAATGCTATCAGATAATAAGTACAGTAGATCGCTAATATCTACGGTAAAAGAAATTTAGAATGACAAAGAACACCTTCGTACCAATACTACTTGTCCATCATTCGTCCAAACAAATTAATAAGAAAATCATGTTTTTTGAAATGTTGAGGGCGGAAATGAATTATATAAAAAAAGTTACACAAGGTTCAATACATTGTTAAATAAGCATAATCGATATAATCAACTCGTGCAGTAAAAATCGTACTCAAAATCATGCACATGCTAATTGAATAATCCCCGTTTTTCCAACATTATGAACCAGAAAATTGAATAAAAACGATAATAAATCAGTTTGTAAGAAAAGCTTGATGTATTGATAGAATTGAGAAAATCTATATCTACTTATGAACGATAAAACTTTCACCATATGCAAGTATACATAATTTCGCATTCATTCACTCATAAAATATGAGTTGCAATTCGCATATGTATGTTTTTTTATTCTGCATAATGAAACCTCCAAACAGAACTCCAACAAAACCATAAAAAAAAACTTTCGATTGGTCACATCAGTTTATGCGACTATGAATCGAAAGACTGAGTAAAATCGTGCAGCAATGGCCTGTATATACAGTGCTTAGCACCGAGCGAGCCTATAATTAGGCATGGAAAATCGGCACACACATTTTTTCCGGGTGACAAGAGAGACACCGCTGGTAAGAGGAGGAGCGCCGTATATAACTGCGCGGTGCCGGACGTGTGCGGGCTTTTTGGTGAGTGCATCCCTCAAACAGTGTGTGTGTGCACGCGCGAGTCCGCCGTAACTTGCGGCAAAATCCTTTCGGCTTTCGCGCGCGGCAGCTGACCGCGTCTGGATCTCTATTCCGCACCCCCGTCGCTCTGCCCGTTACGTTTAATTCCGGACGGGAGAGAAGCTGTTAAAATAATTTATGAGATGATAGATTCGGGATTCTGGAGCACGTCCAAGTGGGAAAGAGAGGAGCCCCCGGAGCCGGGAGACAGATACGGGCCAGATCGCGATGGATACGGCTCTAATAAGAGGGGCAGGGACGGGGGAGAAAAAAAGCTGCAGTGTATTATAATGATCAAAGATCCAAACATTTTTCGGCTTCTGCTCTTGTTTTTCATTCAATGCTGTCATCTTATCTGTGCACGCGTGCATTGAAAAATCTTCGTCGCGAGAATGAGGCACTCACACAGGGTATTATAGCCCTGATTTATTATAGAACTTACCGATCCTTGTTGTGAGCCGGAAACCGATGAAAAGTGAGAGTCAGCTCCTTCAACTTGGTATTTCTGCAACCTCGGAATGAACAGCAATTGGTGGACGGTATCTTCTTCAATTGACAGTCGCTCCCAAGAGAATACACGTGTTGCACGTGCGAATGACAGCCAGCGAAAGAACTGTCGCGAGATGGCGGGCAAAACAATAACAAAGCTAATAGAGGCGACGGCCGCCCATTTCCGTTGGCGCGAGAGCAGATTTCCCGCTTATTTAGTTGCAACATTATTTGTCTTACATGATTCGAATAATGATTGCGTAAAATAAATTATGCATCGTGCGATGCGAAATTCCTTAAAAACTAATTGCATGTTCGGTATGAATGATCTTCTTGGTCATGTCATCTTGCTCGTTAGCACAAGCAAGTATACCGAATCGGAAAAAAATTCAATATTTTTAAATTTAATAAAATATGTTTATCCTTGAAAGAAGTATAAAATAGAAAAAAAAAACTTCCCGCGGGTAGGCGCGAACCTGGGACCAAGCACTCGCGAAGCAGGAACGTTGCCAGCAGACCAAACATGTTTCTTGATAGGATATGCATAAAAGTTGTATTCAAACTGCATACCAATGTTTGAATTGAAAATCTTGCATACTCGAGAAAAAATCTTTGGTTCAAATTATTTAACAAGATTATCAACCAGGAAGCAATAGGCTTCAATTATTTAATGTGAGCCGCCGTGAGCGTTAAATCGTCGATGGTAATGCAGTACGCACAGTTGTGTATAGTCTGCATTACCCCATGCATCACCCTAGCTCTGAGCTCACTAGAATGGAACTAGAATTCGACCGCCGCGCCACATTGTAGGGGTGGCGAACTAACGACAGCAGGTGACACTTTAGCATGGGACTCTGTTCTTCTATCCGGGTCTATCTTTTTTGGCTTTAACCCTTTCGCACACACACACACACACACACACACACACACACACACACACACACACACACACACACACACACACACACACACACACACACACACACACACACACACACACACACACACACACACACACACACACACACACACACACACACACACACACACACACACACACTAAGGCAACTCGACAGCTATGGCTCACCAAGACCTTGGCTACAAGGAAAAAAGATGCTCCGAGAACCTAAGCCAGCTTGGTAAGCTCGAATGCAGCATAATGAGCACGACCGCTCTTAGCATGCAATGAACCCCCTCACCATGCATGAAGCCCTCGAAGCATGAGCAGATGGAGTGTGCTAATGCCAAAAGCATCAAGCGCCAAGCTCAACTACCCCAACTACCCCCAGAACGCCAGAGGTACACACAGGCATATGGTGCAATACAATTCTAATTGAACGCTCGCATTATCTTAAATTAAAAGATAAAGAATTGCTAGTAAAAGTCAACTCGAATAACAAAAATGAAAAGATTGATTCTCAAATATACAAAGTGAGAAAAATTATTTTTAGCAAAATTATGAGTGAAACTTTATGCGATGTTCAACGTAAAGTCAAATGGAATATTAAAAAATGAGAAATACTGGAATAGATTGGTTTCCTCACAATAAGTTACGTTACAGGAAACTCAATATTCAAATAAAATCAAAATATTGTGATAGCACATTTGAGTCAAATGGAAATAAGTTGGAACTAAATGCTCGAATCAAAATAAGATTTGTTTTGGACTTAAATACTAACGGTCTCGCTTGACCTTTTGTTACCTTAACCCATTAAGTCCCAGATTGCAGAAATTTTATTGGAACTTTCGAGCTCAAATATGTTGATGAATAAGACGGAAGGTTTATTGCAAAATTGTCATTCCTACTATTTTCGGGTATGCTCTACGCGATACGATGATTAAAAAGACTGAAAAAATTGATTTTCGATAAATAATTAACAAATTAAAATAAAAAATGCGATTTTTTGGAGCACTTTTTTTTCAATCCAAAATCAGAGGAAGAAGGAATTTTATTTTTACGGTCGCAAATATGCACAAGAGTGCACAAAATATTTGAACTATCCAAATTCGTTCAGTTTTTTTAACTATGATTTTTTCCAGCAAAATGGCGGCCAAAAAACGGGAATCAATATTTTGGATTTTCATTTTATCGAAATTTTAAAGCATTTATTTTCATATTCGACATATTCCTTTGAAATTCTGTATACAGGGGTTTTCAATGTCGCTGATAACGATTTTGACATCAAATTCTCAAAATTCTGGTTCCAAGATGGCGGTTTCAAGATGGCGGCTAACGATTTTCCACATTTTTAGTCGGAGAATCAAGAAAAATTGGAATAATGGGTTTCCGGGGGTGCTGATGATGAATTTGACATCAAATCCTCAAAATTCTGGATCCAAGATGGCGGTTTCAAGATGACGGCTCATGATTTTATACATTTTTAGTCGGAGAATCGTGAAAATTTGAACTAATGGGTTTTCGGGGGTGCTGATGATAAATCTGACATCAAATTTTCGAAATTCCGTATCCAAGATGGCGGATTCAAGATGGCGGCTCATGATTTCATACATTTTTAGTCGGAGAATCGTGAAAATTTCAAATATTTTGTGCACTCTTGTGCATATTTGCGACCGTAAAAATAAAATTCTTTCTTCCTCTGATTTTGGATTGAAAAAAAGTGCTCCTAAAAATCGCATTTTTTATTTTAAATTGTCAATTATTTATTGGAAATCAATTTTTCCAGTCTTTTTAACCATTGTATCGTATAGAGCATACCCGAAAATAGTGGGAATGACTATTTTGCAATTAAACCTTCCGTCTTATTCATCAAAATATTTGAGCTCGAAAGTACCAATAAAATTTCTGCAATCTGGGACTTAATGGGTTAAGGTAAATACTATACGCAAGGATGAACGGAAAACTTCTTGAAGCCGCTGCTCTGATGAAGGTGCTCAGTGATGCGAGACGTCGTCGTGGATGCACCACTAACTGAAGTCTTCTACAGGATCGCTCGTCTTCGAGCGCGAAGAGTACAGCACTGCCTGGGAGTACGCTAAGTGCGGCCCAAACAAAGATGAAACGTTCTGGAAGGCTCGGGAGCACGAACTTGTATGGCCCGAGCATTGAAGGTCGATGAAAAATTGAGCGCAACTTGACTCCAGATCCAGCGAAAAAGATACAGGCAAAATGAGCCGTAACTCAGGACACCCAAGGCGAGCGAACTAAGCCTTGGAAAGGTGACGGGGACTTTTCCGATCACCAACTGATGTTATATATTTGCAGCTACGATCACGAGAGAGAGAGATAGACTCAATCCGTGAATCGTCAGCAAAAAAAGTTATCCGAGAGTATGCGAGAGAGGCAAGTGCTGTATAGAAAAATATACAGGCACTATGACGTAATTTACAGTCCACAAAAAAAAAATTTTCCTTTGCTCGAGTGTAACTTCCGCGGCTACCTCAGAGCGCGCCGAAAAAAAGCGTGGCGCCGACTCAAAAATGTTCTCAAATGAGAACAGGTGGTGAGAGAAAAAATGAATGAATTCTCACCTGAGTCGTTGAAATGTAGCTGCGACGAAGCGGGAGCGAGAGATGGACACGGCGCCGTCGAAGTTGAAGCGACGCCGGTAGGCAAAAACGATGGCCGACCACGTTTTCTCGAAGAAAGAAAACGCCGTATGATGAAGCGCACGATGCGTGAGCGTAAGGGCGAAGATGTCAGCTCCTCTCGTCGTCGGGGTCACCAGCTGTAGGAATAGGTGCAGGTCCAGAAAGGAGGAAGACTGCAATGATAAACCAGACAAATTTATTAGTGGTCGTTTACAGTTTCTCTCTCGCCTCTGTCGGAGGCTATGCCGCTAGGCCAGCTACAGCGGAACTGGCCGTTGTCGCGCCGACTGCTTGCTCGTTCGCCCGAGCTCTCTCGCTGCTGCGCCACGCATACGCAGTCCGCAGTCGCTACGTAGCTGATCGCAGTTCCATTTCCTTGAATTGAATTTTTTCCTTGATCCTTCTCATTGCCAGTAGCGTACTCTTGATCTTGAGTTACCTCGTTTTTCTAATTGGTGTTTGCTCTATGACACCTTGCAAGCCTGATTCCAAATAGCAGGATCGTCTTGTAACGTTCCGGTCGATGATTTTCTTCATTCTCCTCTTTATTCTCAGTTCTGTTCTAATGTACCCTTATGCTTTCCTCTAGTTGGTTAGCAGCTTTTTGTACTCCTTCCACTGTGATTTTCGGAACATAATTATCTTGAAATTCTTCAGATGCCTCACTGTCACTTGTTATGGGTGGTGAGCATCTGATTCCTTCATCACTCGACGGTACATTTTCCTCTCCATCTAGAATTTCACTCATTTCTGCTTCAGTTTCTTCCGTTCTGAGTGCTTTTCTCCTTGGATTATTAGTGGTCCTTCGGACTCACTATCACATTTTTCTGGTACGATACCTTCCTCTATTCCTTCTCTGTATTCTTCTACCTCTTCTCTTGATTGACCAACTTTTGATCTTTCTGAACTACTGCTTGGCCCAACTATTGCGCTATCTTTAGTCATTGTTTCAGTCACCGTTTCATTTCATTCTCTATTTTCCAGTTCGGTTGTCTTTGTTTCTGATTCCTTTCCTATGACATCAATCTTGTTTTCTTCTTTTTTCTTTCTAAGACTGATTCTTCTCTCAGTCTCAGGATTATATTGAGGAGAGTTTGCTAATTTGATCTTCGATCTCGTTCTTTGAGCTATGATGCTGTGATCTAGGATCGGTGCCCTTTTCTCACTTTTGGCTCCTATGGGCCTTCCTTTGGATTTGTTGCCCATTGATTGCGACGTCGCCCTTGGTTGAGGAATTGACTCCCCTGTAGGAGTTCCCGGTATAGTAGGAGTAGCATTCATATTTCGCTTTTTTCTGTCCTCAATTACTAATACTCTAATTTCCGGCAGACTGTCTTTAACCCATTAAGTCCGGGGTGGCGTCGAATTTGACTAACAAGGAGAGTCCACTACCTCCGGGTCACCAATCTTGACCAAAATTGAGAGTATGCAGAGTTTCAGGGTCCAACGCTCCCAAACTTCCAAGATATTAATTTATGTATCCTGGGTGGAGCCGTTGTTCTGGTCCCAAATGACAATATGTCATCTGAGACGTATTTCCCTCACTGCACTGCACTTAACTGTTCACACTTGACCACTACATCACATTCTATCCTAGAAAACATATAAAAGGAGTAAATACCGTGTACATGCAACAAATCTTACTTTCATGTCTTACTCACATAGAGTAAAACATGAAATATATGGAAAAATCAACGATTATCGACTTTTCACTCTGTGATTGGATACTGAAGCAATAATAACATGTATCCAAGCACAAAGACAACAAATGCAGTATGGTTGGACGACAATTCAGTGTCAGAATTAATTTTCACTCATGAAAACTTCAATTCTGGGCATGTGTCGACCAATATCATACAATAACCAATAATATTATAACTTATCTACTCACAGTTTTCTTCTCACTTCAATGCAGTTTCTGGCTCTATACAGCATACCTGGAACACAAAAGAAACATCTTTCAAACATATATGAAGAAAGAAAAAGGTTAAGTTTACTTATCTGAATTCCCTTGCGTCTTCAATGAAAATCCATTAGCTGCTGCACACGATCAAGCTCCAAACTTGCAGGTGAACACTGTGGTGGAAATTAATCTGGAAACTTTTCTTACAATTACTCAAACTGTAGTGAGTAAGCAATGTCTAATCGATGAGCACACATCACATGTCTGACTAAACATGGTGTTTACAAACGACGCCTATGGTAACCTGCAGCGCGGAGTCGGTAACACAGGTACTGCGCTGCAGGTTACCATAAGCGTCGTTTTAATATTATTGGTTATTGTATGATATTGGTCGACACATGCTCAGAATTGAAGTTTTCATGAGTGAAAATCAATTCTGACACTGAATTGTCGTCCAATTATACTGCATGTTGTCTTTGTGCTTGGATACATGTTATTATTGCTTCAGTATCCAAGCACAGAGTGAAAAGTCGATAATCGTTGATTTTTCCATATATTTCATGTTTTACTCTATGTGAGTAAGACATGAAAGTAAAATTTATTGCATGTATACGGTATTTACTCCTTTTATATGTTTTCTAGGATAGAATGTGATGTAGTGGTCAAGTGTGAACAGTTAAAGTGCAGTGCAGTGAGGGAAATACGTCTCAGATGACATATTGTCATTTGGGACCAGAACAACGGCTCCACCCAGGATACATAAATTAATATTTCGGAAGTTTGGGAGCGTTGGACCCTAAAACTCTGCCCACTCTCTATTCTTGTCACCAAGAAACACCAAAAAAATTTTAGTCAAGATTGGTGACCCGGAGGTAGTGGACTCTCTTTGTAAGTTTTCAACCTCATTTTTTGTATGTTATTCGGATAGAGAAAAATTTTTCATACAACATCTCTGACGTGAAATTTTATGATCTTTTGAAATATGCTATTGATTTTCATCTAACATCAATACAGAAAAAGTTATAAACAATTTTTTGCGAAAAAACGAGATTCTCAAAATGTAAAATTTTTAATTATCGAAAATTTCCATATGAAAGCGTGAAGATGCACATCGTTTCATAGACTTAAACGTAGCTTCGAGTCCTGCACTGAAAGATAGGTGAGGTGCGGAATAATTGATTCAACATAAAGGTCCTCAAAATGGCGTCCGAACCAAAATTTTTTTTCAACTCTTTTTCAAACCTCAGTAGTTGGGCTATAATTTATGATTCAGATAAACCATATGCACATTTCATAGTTTGAGACATCGCTGAATTCGAGTTCCTTATTATTTTTGCAAAATAATTTTGTTCAAACAATTTGTTTAAACAAATTTTTGCAATGCAGATTCTGGTATTAATTTTGTCAAAAAACAAATGAAGTTTTTTTGGCAAAATTAATACCAGAATCTGATTCCTTAGACAAAAATACATCTGGTACGCTAATTTTAGTAATAATCCATCACCCCTGCGTTTAGCCATAACCTCAAAAATATAGCGGGCGACATATCGATGAAATCGATATTTGCAAAACAAAAAATTCTATTCTATTTTACATAAAAAAATAAGAGAAAACTGTCCCTGGCGATTTTTTGATTCGTCGCATGGTTTTTGAGTAAAAAATTTAGAAAGTTTGACGGCTAGTGGGCCGGATTCAAAATTCATAATTCTGTGAATTTTTCACTTTTCACACACATTTCTGAAATTAGCGTACCAGATGTATTTTTGTCTGAGGAATCGGATTTTGGTATTAAATTTGCCAAAAAACTCCATTTTGCAATAATTTGTTTGAACAAATTGTTCAAACAAAATCATTTTGCAAAAATAATAACAAATTCGAATTCAACTATGTCTCAAACAATGTGCATGTGGTTTATCTGGATCATGAAATATAGCCCAACTACTGAGGTTTGAAAAAGAGTTGAAAAAAAATTTTGGTTCGGACGCCATTTTGAGGACCTGCATGTTGAATCAATCATTCCGCACCTCACCTATCTTCCAGTGCAGGACTCTAAGCCACGTTTTAGTCCATGAAAATATGTGCATCTTCACGCTTTCATATAGAAATTTTCGATAATTGAAAATTTTACATCTTGAAAATCTCGTTTTTTCGCAAAAAATCGATGTTAGATAAAAATCAATAGCATATTTCGGAATATCATAAAATTTCACGTCAGAGATGATGTATGAAAAATTTTTCCCCATCCGAATAACATAAAAAATATGAGGTTGAAAACTTTGTCAAATTTGACGCCATCCCGGACTTAATGGGTTAATTCCTTCCTCTCCTAACTTTTTCCCTGGATTCCTGGATAATGCATCTGCATTCCTGTTCAACAATCCAAGCTTATACTCAAAATTGTATTGATACTCTGTGAATTTGAACATCTATCTCATTAACAGTGCGCCTGGATCCTTCGATCCTCAAGTTTATCCAGTTCAATGGTTCATGGTCTGATACCAGCGTAAATTTATTTCCTAGTAAATGAGGTCAAAAATGATGCATTGCATACAGTGCTGATAAACACTCTCTTCATTTTGTGGTGTAGTTTTTCTCTGTTTTCTTCAGTGTTCGTGCCAGATATGCCACTGGATGTTCTATTCCATCATCCATTCAGCTAAGTACTGCACCAATAGTTCAATTAGATGCATCTGATATCAGTATAGAGAGTTTTTAAAAATCCGAAAATTTTAAAATTAGCTTTCCACACAGCTTATCTATTTGAGATAATTTTTTTTCAAGTAAGTCAGATAACGGTAAAGCTATCTTTCGGTAAAGCCATAATTCAAATATGTGTCAATTGTCGATCTTTAAGGGCCAATTCAGAGTGAAGTGAAAAAGGGAAAATTCACAAAATCCACCGCATGTTTATTTAATGCGACGTTTCGCCAGTAAGGATCTCTGGCCTCATCATTCAAGTCAATAACAACCGACTTTGGATACAAAACAACGAAGATCCTCAAACCCGCTTCCACTGCCGAACGTTACATCATATTTTTATTCGAAACTGCCTGATGAGGCCAGTGAACCTTACTGGTGAACCGATGGATTAAGGGGGTAGCCTACCTAAATTTTAACATGGTTAAAAAAAATCGTACGAGGCTGTAAATTTATATTCTAATTCATTTTTTTAAGGCGTTCCAATGACGTATCGACCACCCCGGAAAAAAATTTTTTTCACTGTAAAAAAATTTTTTCAATTTTTTAGAACGTACTTGGGATTTTTTTTCTCGGCTCCTAGAAGTCTAATCGCAAAGACGATACGTACGTTTGTGGACATTATATTGAGGAACCCTCAAAATATTTTCAGCCCAAACCACTGGAAATAAGTCTCAATTATTCACCTCCTCCTGCATCACGTTTCCACCTTCATTCTGCAACTTCATAAAGATATCCATTTGATTCACACAAAGTAATTAGCGTACATGCGATGTGTCCGTGGGAGGATGTGTGTGAGTGTGTGTGTGTGTATATGCGCACACAATGCACACACACACACACACACACACACACACACGCACACACACACACACACGCATCCTCCCACGCACACGCACACACACACACTCACACTCACACACGCATCCTCCCACGCACACGCACACACACACACTCACACTTACACACACATACACACACACGCGCACACACACATGCATCCTCCCTCGCACACACGCACACACACACTCACACTCACACATACATACACACACACGCGCACACACACACACTTTTTTTAAGGGTTCATCAATACAATGTCCACAAACATACGAATCGGTTTTGAGATTAGACTCCTAGGAACCGAGAAAAAAAATCCCAAGAACGTTCTAAAAAATTGAAAAAAATTTTTTTCCGGGGTGGTCGATACGTCATTGAAACCGCCGTAAACATTTTTTTTTAACCATGTTGAAATTTAGGTAGGCTACCCCCTTAAATAAACATGTGGTGGATTCTGTGAATTTTCCTTTTCCACTTCACTCTGGGTTGGCCCCCAAAGAGATCCACAATTTACACATATTATCTTGGAAAAAACTCTGGCAAATTGTCGATAATATCCAGCTAAACCTTGAAATTCTCTTATATTTTTCTGAATTTTGGGCCTCAGAAAATTCTTGACATCCGTTATCAGTCTGTCATATGGTTCTACCCCTCTTTCGCTTATAGTGTATTCTAAGAGAAATCTACCTTATCAGGTTGCAAAACAAGTTTAGCCTCTCTCAGCCTTTCCAAACATCCGTCTTATTCTTTCAATATGCTGCTCCAAAGTCTTGGCACAAACTGCCACATCATCTATTTTCTACTTCTTGTAATCCTCTTAACGTAGCATCCATCGATCTTTGAGAAGTTGTCGTCGCTCCCTTTGTTCTTTCTGGCATTCTCTTATATTGGGAATGTCCATACAAAGCGGAAGAAACCTTTCTCGGTCTGTCTCCCTTTTTCAGTGGCATTTGCTGGAAACCACTTGCCAATTTGGAAACTGAGAAGTACATGCATCCACCTAATTGATCTAATATATCTGATATATTAGGAATAGCATATGCATCTCCCATAGTTTTCTCATTTCATTCTCTGAAATCAATCACCATTCTCCATTTGGGGTTCCCATGACTGTCAGGTTTCTTGGGTTCAATCCATATCGGTGATCTGAACGGAGAATTTGATGGTTCAATAATATCATTTTTTAGTTCCTCTTCTATTTCTGCCTTGACAACATCCTTCTGTACGTTTGGCAATCTATATTGTTTAGTGTTGATCGACTCTTCGTCAATATTTTCAAATTTTTCTACATGAATTATGAAAGCGCTCAAGCTCCTCCAACGATCTGCTCGAACAAAATTTCGAAATTGAACCCTTTGTACGTTTTTAAAGGGGATCCCACGGGGACATCGGTAAAAATTGTTTTAAATTCTCCATCCACCCCCCACAACTCGTATTTTTCAGAATTTTTTTTCTATGGAAATATAGTCCTTGATCCCACCTTCCGATCCTTCATACTAAGTCTACCTTTAAACCGTCATATGATTGTTTTCGAGAGCGAGAAAGGTGGACCGGAAAAATTTACGGATCCATCTCATCTGACTGGGGGCTGCTCAACCATGAAGACGTGAACAACATTGACTCTACACTCGACTGTCTTAGCAACAATCTCACGATGGTCATTGACGAGCTGGCACCTCTTAAAGAGTTTAAGCCCAGAAAAAATAAGTTGCCGTGGATTGATGTTGAGTTATCACTGTTATACAAAAAAACGGACGCGACATACAAACGTTACACTCGGACAGGGAACAAGAGCCTGCTCGCTGAATTTCAGAGGCTGCGCGATCTTTCCGATATCAAAACGACTCAGGCTCGCACTGAGTTTCTCTCGAGTAAATTGTCAGAGGCACTTGACACTAACACGGTTTGGAAAGAATTGCGCAACCTTCATCTTCTACCTAAGCAGAGGGAGGACTTGAACGGGATCTCGCCGGAGGATCTGAACACCCATTTTGCTGAAGTATCAATCTCACACAATGAGAGTGCTTCGGTTTACCGGGATTTCATCTCTTTCGCCTCCGAGGAAGACGGCTACTGTTCCCAGGAAATTAATGTTAATGATGTTATTCTGAGCATTCTTCATTTCACATCTCAGTCAGTCCGTGAGGATAGTATACCTCAGAGTATCATCCTCGATGCTCTGCCCGTAATCGGAGATAAAATCGTGAACCTGTTCAACTCCTCCCTGCGCAAAGAAATATTCTCGTCATCCTGGAAGAAGGATCATATTCTTCCACTGAAGAAGAGTGCCCTCCCGACGTCTCTATCGAACTT